>CM035421.1:36342162-36362162 GCA_020310875.1 Ceratopteris richardii
TGGAGTTGTGTGGGGGGTGGTGGAGTGGTGGAGGAGGGCGGAGGAGTGCGGAGGAGGGTGGAGGAGGGTGGAGGAGTGCGGAGGAGGGTGGAGGAGGGCGGAGGAGGGTGGACGAGTGCGGAGGAGGGTGGAGGAGGACGGAGGAGTGCGGAGGAAGGCGGAGGGGTGTGGAGGAGGGTGGAGGAGGGCGGAGGAGGGTGGAGGAGGGTGGAGGAGGGTGGAGGAGTGCGGAGGAAGGTGGAGGAGGGTGGAAGAGGGTGGAGGAGTGTGGAGGAGGGTGGAGGAGTGCGGAGAAGGGTGGAGGAGGGTGGAGGAGGGCGGAGGAGGGCGGAGGAGGGCGGAGGAGTGCGGAGGAGGGTGGAGGAGGGTGGAGGAGGGCCGAGGAGTGTGGAGGAGGGTGGAGGAGGGTGGAGGAGGGCGGAGGAGTGCGGAGGAAGGTGGAGGAGGGTGGAGGAGGGTGGAGGAGGGTGGAGGAAGGTGGAGGAGTGCGGAGGAGGGTGGAGGAGGATGGAGGAGTGCGGAGGAAAGCAGAGGGGTGTGGAGGAGGGCGGAGGAGTGCGGAGGAGGGTGGAGGAGGGTGGAGGAGGGTGGAGGAGGGTGGAGGAGGGCGGAGGAGGGCGGAGGAGGGTGGAGGAGGGCGGAGGAGGGGGAGGAGGGGGAGGAGGGTGGAGGAGGGCGGAGGAGGGCGGAGGAGGGTGGAGGAGTGCGGAGGAGGGCGGAGGAGGGTGGAGGAGGGTGGAGGAGGGTGGAGGAGGGAGGAGGGCGGAGGAGGGCGGAGGAGGGTGGAGGAGGGTGGAGGAGTGCGGAGGAGGGTGGAGGAGTGCGGAGGAGGGTGCGGAGGAGGGTGGAGGAGGGTTGAGGAGTGCGGAGGAGGGTGGAGGAGGATGGAGGAGTGCGGAGGAGGGTGGAAGAGGGTGGAGGAGGGCGGAGGAGTGCGGACGAGGGTGGAGGAGGGTGGAGGAGGGCGGAGGAGGGTGGAGGAGGGTGGAGGAGGGCGGAGGAGGGTGGAGGAGTGCGGAGGAGGGTGGAGGAGGGTGGAGGAGTGCGGAGGAAGGCGGAGGGGTGTGGAGGAGGGTGGAGGAGGGCGGAGGAGTGCGGAGGAGGGTGGAGGAGGGTGGAGGAGGGTGGAGGAGTGCGGAGGAGGGCGGAGGAGGGCGGAGGAGGGTGGAGGAGTGCGGAGGAGGGTGGAGGAGGGTGGAGGAGGGTGGAGGAGGACGGAGGAGTGCGGAGGAGGGTGGAGGAGGGTGGAGGAGGGTGGAGGAGTGCGTAGGAAGGTGGAGGAGGGCGGAGGAGTGCGGAGGAGGGTGGAGGAGGGTGGAGGAGGGTGGAGGGAGAGAGAGAGAGAGAGAGAGAGAGAGAGAGAGAGAGAGAGAGAGAGAGAGAGAGAGAGAGAGAGAGAGAGAGAGAGAGAGAGAGAGAGAGAGAGAGAGAGAGAGAGAGAGAGAAAGAAGAAGATAGAGAGATAGAGATAGAAAGAGAGAGAAAAGAGTGAGATTGCAGACATTCAGACTACAAGCCATCCCAGAGAGAGGCATTGATCCGGGAGAGAACCGAAGTGGCTCCATTACCATTACAGTTGCCATCTTCTCTTCAACAGGCTACAAAGCCTTATTGTTTAAAATGACGAGAGAGAAAAAGATAGGGATCTACAGACCCCCACATCAAGCCTTTGCACCGTCCCGGTGCAATTCCCGAAGCCGAAAACAAGATAGTGAAGGAAGTTCTTCTTTCTTGACTTGACTCACATAATCCTTCACCCTGGAGAATAATTTTTTTTTTTTTTTTTAACCCTTTTTTTTTTTCATAATAAGTGCAATCACCAAATGAAATATAGTAGGTACGGTGAATGATATGCTTCCAATTTACCTTAATTCAGGTACTTCTTCACCCTAGAAATATTGACCAGGGGTATTCTCTTACCCTGCAAATCCTCCAGATGTACTGCTCCATGAGGTAATACCTTTACCACCGTGTAAGGTCCTATCCATTTGGATGCCAGTTTGGTTGGAATTGCTAGGACCTGATGCACTAAAACCATGGATCCTTCCTGTACTTCATTGGACCTCAGATACCTGTCATGCAGTCTTTTGCGCTCTTCTTGTGTTACCTGAAGTTTTTGCATTGCTCCTTCTCTGTATTCTTCTAATGCCACCAATCTCTGAATGGGGGGTTCAATTCCAATGGTTTTGATTTCTATTTCCTTTCTGATAATGAACTCGAATGGTGCCAATGCCTCTTTTCCATATACTAAACGGAATGGTGTCTCGCCTGTGGTTCCCCTTTTCGTGGTTCTGAAAGCCCAGATTGCACCAATCAATGCTAGCGGCCAGGAGCTTTGATGATCGAAAGATAATTTGCGAAGCAGTCCAATCAAAATCTTATTGGAACTCTCTCCTTGGCCATTTGCCCTGGGGTAGTAGGCACAAGATTTTTTATGGAAGATTTTGTACCTCTCAAATATAAATTGGAGCAATTGATTTACAAAATGTGTGCCCCTATCACTAGTAATTTCCAGTGGGCAACCAAATCTTGAGAAAATACGTTTATACATAAATTTAGCTACTGTTAAAGCCGTGCAGTCCACAGTAGCTTTAGCCTCTATCCATTTAGTGGCATAACATGTGGCCATCAAAATATACTTTTTTCCTCCAGGTTGACCAGTTGGGCTAATTGGCCCTATGAAATCAAGACCCCATCGTTCAAATGGAAGCCATCCGGTAGATATGACTAATGGTTTGAAATTCAATCTGGTTGGCGCAGGAGCACATCTCTGGCAGATGTGGCATTCTTTAGCAAACTTGATTGCATCCTTGAAAATATGAGGCCACCATAAACCCTTGTGGATGATTCTATGAGCCAATTCTTCCCCCTTTAGGTGTCCTTCACTGTGTGCAGCCTCTAGCAAAAGATTTACCTCCTCTGGATAGACACACCTTCTCAATATATCATCTTGACCGTATTTATATAAATTTCCATTTATAAGAGAATATGCTTTGGTTTTCAGGAGCAGTCTTCTCTTTTCCACAGGTGTCAAGTGTTCTGGGATCTTTCCAGTAGTGAGAACATGAAGAATTTCCTCATACCAACTAGTCCGAATTGTTACTAGGAAGAGATTGCTATCCACTAGTTCATCATTGATACCTGTTGCCTTTTCACTCATTGCCGTCCTGGACACTTGATCTGCCATGTAGTGCTCTTTTCCTGGCTTAATATGAATATCAAAATTAAATTCCTGAAATAGGAGTAACCATCTCCAAATCCTTCCAGCTACTCTAGGTTTGTTTATCAAATACTTCAAGGCCTGATGATCAGAAATAACAATGAAATGTACACCAAGGAGATAATGTCAGAACTTCTGAAGAGCAAATACGATAGCCAAACCTTCTCTTTCCGTTGTACTGTAATTTCTTTCAGCTTGGTTGAGTAGTCTGCTTGCATAAGAGATAGGTCTATCCACTTTGTGAGATGATGGTTGAGCTAGAACTGCACCAACAGCATGAAGACTAGCATCTGTATGCACATGAAATTCCAATGACCAATTAGGAACACTTAAAAGTGGAGCAGTACATAGCCTCAACTTTAGTTCAAAAAATGCTTTGTCAGCTTCAGCACTCCATGAGAAAGGGATCTTTTTGCTGGTAAGCCTTGACAAGGGCTTAGCAATTTCCGAATACATCCTAATGAATCTTCTGTGATACCCTGCATGGCCCAAGAAACTTTGCACTTCCTTTGGGCTTTGTGGAATTGGCATGGAAAGAATAGCTGTAACCTTTGCAGGGTCAACAGTTATACCTTCCGTAGATACTATGTGACCAAGAAGAGTGCCCTTAGTGACCAAAAAGTGACATTTATCAGGATTCAATTTCAAACCTATTTTGAGACATTGCTCAAAAATTTCTTTTAGATTTTCCAAATGGTCATGGAAATCTTGAACTGCTGCCCTTCTATTTGTACCTGAAAATACTGAAAAGTCATCCATGAAAATGTGTAGAAAGGTTGTTAACCATTTGCCCAATATCAGATACATCGTTCTATTAAATGAAGCCGGTGCATTCTTCAAACCAAAAGCCATTCGAGTATAGACATAAGTGCCCCAGGGAGTGACAAAGGCTGTTTTGTCCCTATCATCAGGATGGATCACTATCTGATTGTAGCCACTAAAACCATCCAAGAAACTATACAAAGTGTGACCAGCTACTTCATCAAGTACTTGCTCTGCGAAGGGCTGAGGAAATCCATCTTGAATAGTCACTTTATTCAAAGCACGAAAATCAATACATACTCTTATTTTTCCGCTATTTTTCTTGGGCACAATAACCATAGAGGAGAGCCACCTGGAATGTTCTACTGGCACAATTATACCTTCTTCCTCTAGTTTTGTAATCTCTGCCTTTACCGCCTCTGCATACTTCGGATTGAGTCGATATGGCCTACTTCTTACTGGCGCGGCTCTCTCAACTAAGGGTATCCAATGTAACCCAAGCTCTTCTGGTATTCTTGTTAAATCTTTGTAGGACCATGCGAAGACACTTTTGTAAGTAAAAAGCAAAGAAGTTATCTTTTGTAGCAAGGAGGATAATGCCACAACCAGGATGCCAAGTGAACTATTTGAGGGTTCTCTTCATCCCCTAAATTTACTTCTTGAATCAATGTTTCCGAATTGGTCTTGCTTGAGAAATCATCTCCACTATATGCAGGAGTGGATTTTAATTTATATTCTGCAACATGTTCTTTCATCCAACCTTGAGGTATATCTGCAAAAGGGAGATCTTCTCTGCTCTTAGGTTCATAATTTTCCCTCTCTCATACTTTTATATTGGTATCCTCTTCAAAGATTGTATTTTCCTTCAGTTGCTGATTCTCCAACACCTTGTGGTCTTCGTTGCCCTTTTCTGTAATTTCCTTATCTGCAACTTCTTCCTCAATTTCATTGATCTCCACTGTGCAACACTCTGCACTTCCCATCATCCAATTTAACAATGTATCATCTTCTTGGGGTAGAGAGGGCATTACCTGAGTATCCACAGTATATCCAATAGTTTTTCCTGAGTCGAATCCTTCTTCCAAATGTAGTTGTAGTTGGCTATTGGTATTTGTTGAAATCCATAGTTTATTTTTTCCCCAATCTTGCAAAGCTTTTGCTTGTCTCAGCCAAGGTCTCCCCAGGAGTAGAGGGTAAGAAGTCTCCTGCGGAAGTGCAATAACAACAAAATCTAGAACAAAATGGCAGCCCTGTACTACCATCAGTACCTTCTCAATAATGCCCAGTGGCGCAACCCGATGTTGATCTTCCAATGTAACCGTGAATGGTGCCAACTTGGTGGGGTTCAATTTCAGCTTCTTCATTGTAAAACCTGGCATTAAATTGATACCAGAGCCTCCATCTATGATCACACCTGTGAGAGCTTCATCCTTTATACAAACAGATAATCTTGATGCTTTGGTAGTCTGCTAAGGGTGCAGGGGGAAAATCAACCATGAAACCATCTATACTAGGTGATTGGACCAAGTGAGCAGAGTGTATAATCTTCAGTAAGTCACTTCTTATTTTTGAATCCATCCTTATAAGTTCATATAGACTAACCTTGTGATGAATACCTTTCAAGATCTGTTCAATATTTACCTCCTGAGTGTTTTCTTGCAGACTTGTTGGTTGGCCCTTTAGAGAAGTAGTCATCTTATTATAAGCTCCTTCAATTTCTGCTTGGTCCTTCCATCCTGACTCCTTTTCTTCCTCTTTATCCTAAAATCCTTGTTGTTCATCTCTCTGGGTTGCAGCTGCTTGCCTAGCTCTAGTCATCATGGGCATTGCAGAGGATGAAACAGCATAAGTCTGAGTGGTTTTTCCTTCTTCATGTGGAGAGACTGCAATCATGTGGATTGGAGCAGGACGACCTCTTGGGCAATCCTTGGTATAATGATCTTTGGCCTCTGGACAATGTTGACAGGGAGGTGCATCTTCTGGAAGAGAACACCTATTTTGCACGTGGCCATACTCACCACAACGATAGCACATCAAAGGTCTATTATATCTAGGCTTTGCAGGCCTATTCTCCTCTCTATTAGATGTATTTGAAGTACTAGCATAATATGAATCCAAATTTTGAGGGTTACCTCTCTGCTGTGTACCCTTGAGGTAGTAGCAATCCCTTGCTTCATGACCATCTTTTCCACAAAATTGACAGCTTACCTTAATAGGGCAATTAGCATTGGAATGTCCATTGTTATTACAGATTGTACACCAGATTTGTCTCCTTATATCCTGAGTGGTCTTCAAGTCTTCTAACTCTCGGCGAAGCTGGGCTACTTCATCATCAGTGCGACGCAGTGGTGGCAATACCTTCTCTTCTTGTTGATTTTGTTGCATCTTCAATGCTTCCAATTCCCTTCTCAGTTGCTCAATAGGATCCAGATCTGCAGCATACTTTGGTTGTGTATCCCCTTCAAAATGTTGCCTTGCTTCTTCAATGCGTGATGCAGCTGCAACAAAATCATTGAGGGTAGCATCCAATCTAAGAGACTCACGAAGCTTTTGTTGAAATGACCTGGGCAGAGCCTTCTCAATCCACTTTTTAACCAAGAAATCACCTAGAGCATGTGGTAGTCGTGCAACAAGTGCTTTTGTTCTAGTGTGAAGTTCATGAAAAGATTCACCTGGTCTTAGCTTCAAATTCTCTAGCTGATCTAGAGCTCTTTCTGAGGAATCACTTGGTCGGAATGTCTGTGAGAATGCCGCCTTTAGAGCCTCCCATGTAGTGAAATGGCCATCTGCATACTGACTATACCATTTATCTGCAAGGCCCTCCAATGTGGATGGAAAGAGCGCCAACATTGCATCCTCTCTATTCTGCAGACCTCGTCCACGACATAAAGAGATGAATCTCCTCACATGATCATCAGCATCCTCATAAGCTTGTCCCTTGAAGCTAGGGAATTTGATGTTTAATCTGGAGAGCAAATGAGAGAGGTCCTCCATTTGTACTGGCGTTTCTTCGGACGTATCTGAGGAGAAGTCTAGAGTTCTCCTATACCTCTCTTTTGATAATGGTGTCGCACCCAAATCAATAGATAAATTTAGGGAGGGCAGAGGGGAGGTAGACTCACTAGTCGTGGTTATGGCTAACTTGTTAAGGCTCCTCCGAACACGAAGAGACTCCTTATCTGCCCGTGTATGGGTCATGTACCTACTTGCAAATGTAATAGGGCAAAAATACCTCTCACAGAAATGCAAAGGTCCCACCGGGCGTGCCAAACTGTAGAGGAGGTATTGGGGTATCCGCTTTTAACAAGAGTAAAGATTAAAGATTAACACTTCCAGTACGTCGCCTACTCAAGGGGGGTTCTCTTTAGGGAAGTATACCCTTTAACATTTCTGTGAGCAGGTAGATAACACGGATGGCACAGAGTGGTAAATACTTCGGAAAATATGGACAACAAATGACCCAAGAAGACCGTACACTTCTTGATTCAAATCAGGTGATTACAAGGTTGGGCAGAGTGATGCTCAAAAGTGCAAACTTAGGGCTAACAAGCCACCCTAAAAGTAAATAACTCCAATACAACAGATTCTTCCCATCAGCATAAGGGGCCAATGATATGCAGACTAACTCAGAACAATACAAATGGTAAGAATTTCTCAAGAGAATAGAGCTTCACAGCAACACTGACTCATAGAAAAGAAAAATCCAAGCCACTCTCTTACACTATAGTGCTCATAGCCCTCCACTGAGAAGCCTACCCTCTGTATCCACACTACAGAGTAACTCCTACAATAGGCTTGAAACCACAAAGTGCAAGAGAGGTCTTGTGCACGTACGCGTAGCTGAACCAATGTATCTCTAAAATTGTACCCCCAAATGAGCATAAATCCATTGTTTTATAGGCCCCAATAGGCCAAGAGGGCCTTGCCGATTCCTCACATCCACTGATCACGCGTCGCTTGATTGCCAAGATTGGAGGGGTAGATCAAATATTCCACTTGATTTGAATTGGATCCTCAAAAATAGGCAGTCGTCATGAATGGTAGGCGGCAACACTCATTTCACCACTTTTACTTTTACCACTTACACCTTTACTGTCACTTTTGAATGCAAGCTGAGATCCTCATTTTGTGCCGCCCAGAATATTTGAATGTCGCTGAGAAGCACATCCTTCACCTAATTTTTGTAGTAGCTTTTGATCCTTCATATTAAGTGGACGGTATGGGAGGTGAGTTGTGGGGAGTTGAGAGAGATTATGGGGTTTGTGGAGGGTCGTGGAGGGGTGTGGAGTTGTGTGGAGTTGTGTGGGGTTTGTGGGGTTTGTCTGTTGGGTGGGAATAGAGGTGAGTTATGGGGAGTTGTGGGGGTTTTTGGAGTGTGGTCAAAAATTGATCCAAGATTTCAAAGTTATTATTGCATCATTTGAAAGTACTCGTCGAGAGCTTTCCAACGATATATAACACTGTAGGGTTTGGTTAAAAAATGATCCTCCAAATATCCATCCAAAACTGCATGAGAACTTGTGGGAGGTCGTAGGAAATTGTGGGATTTGTGGGCTTTGTGGAGGTTTGTGGAGGGGTGTGGAGTTGTGTGGGGGGTCGTGGAGTGGTGGAGGGCTGTGGAGGGGTGTGGAGTTGTGTGGGGGGTGGTGGAGTGGTGGAGGAGGGCGGAGGAGTGCGGAGGAGGGTGGAGGAGGGTGGAGGAGGGTGGAGGAGTGCGGAGGAGGGTGGAGGAGGGCGGAGGAGGGTGGAGGAGTGCGGAGGAGGGTGGAGGAGGACGGAGGAGTGCGGAGGAAGGCGGAGGGGTGTGGAGGAGGGTGGAGGAGGGTGGAGGAGGGCGGAGGAGGGCGGAGGAGGGTGGAGGAGGGTGGAGGAGGGTGGAGGAGGGTGGAGGAGTGCGGAGGAAGGTGGAGGAGGGTGGAGGAGGGTGGAGGAGTGTGGAGGAGGGTGGAGGAGTGCGGAGGAGGGTGGAGGAGGGTGGAGGAGTGCGGAGGAGGGCGGAGGAGGGTAGAGGAGGGTGGAGGAGAGTGGAGGAGTGCGGAGGAGGGTGGAGGAGGGTGGAGGAGGGCGGAGGAAGGCGGAGGAGGGTGGAGGAGGGTGGAGGAGGGCGGAGGAGTGCGGAGGAAGGTGGAGGAGGCTGGAGGAGGCTGGAGGAGGGTGGAGGAAGGTGGAGGAGTGCGGAGGAGGGTGGAGGAGGATGGAGGAGTGCGGAGGAAGGCGGAGGGGTGTGGAGGAGGGTGGAGGAGGTCGGAGGAGTGCGGAGGAGGGTGGAGGAGGGTGGAGGAGGGTGGAGGAGTGTGGAGGAGGGTGGAGGAGTGCGGAGGAGGGTGGAGGAGGGTGGAGGAGGGCGGAGGAGGGCGGAGGAGGGGGGAGGAGGGTGGAGGAGGGCGGAGGAGGGCGGAGGAGGGCGGAGGAGGGCGGAGGAGGGTGGAGGAGCGTGGAGGAGGGTGGAGGAGGGTGGAGGGCTGAGGAGGGCGGAGGAGGGCGGAGGAGGGTGGAGGAGGATGGAGGAGTGCGGAGGAGGGTGGAGGAGTGCGGAGGAGGGCGGAGGAGGGCGCGGAGGAAGGTGGAGGAGGGTGGAGGAGTACGGAGGAGGATGGAGGAGTGCGGAGGAGTGCGGAGGAGGGTGGAAGAGGGTGGAGGAGGGCGGAGGAGTGCGGAGGAGGGTGGAGGAGGGTGGAGGAGGGCGGAGGAGTGCGGAGGAGGGTGGAGGAGGGTGGAGGAGTGCGGAGGAGGGCGGAGGAGGGTGGAGGAGTGCGGAGGAGTGTGGAGGAGGGTGGAGGAGGGCGGAGGAGTGCGGAGGAGGGTGGAGGAGGGTGGAGGAGTGCGGAGGAAGGTGGAGGAGGGCGGAGGAGTGCGGAGGAGGGTGGAGGAGGGTGGAGGAGGGTGGAGGAGGGTGGAGGGAGAGAGAGAGAGAGAGAGAGAGAGAGAGAGAGAGAGAGAGAGAGAGAGAGAGAGAGAGAGAGAGAGAGAGAGAGAGAGAGAGAGAGAGAGAGAGAAAGAAGAAGATAGAGAGATAGAGATAGAAAGAGAGAGAAAAGAGTGAGATTGCAGACATTCAGACTACAAGCCATCCCAGAGAGAGGCATTGATCCGGGAGAGAACCGAAGTGGCTCCATTACCATTACAATTGCCATCATGTGATTACAAGGTTGGGCAGAGTGATGCTCAGAAGTGCAAACTTTGTGCTAACGAGCCGCAAGCTTAGGGCTAACAAGCCACCCTAAAAGTAAATAACTCCAACACAACAGATTCTTCTCATTAGCATAAGGGGCCACTGATACGCAGACTGACTCAGAACAATACAAAGAATTTCACAAGAGGATAGAACCTAATCAACAACACTGACTCCACTGAGAAGCCTAACCTCTGTATACACACTACAGAGTAGCTCCTACAATAGGCTTGAAACCACCAAGTGCAAGAGAGGACTTCTGCACGTATGCACGAACCTCTGTATCTCTAAAATTGTTGTACCGTGTACATGTAACCAAATGAGCACAAATCCCTTGTTTTTATAGGCCTCAATAGGCCAAGAGAGCCTTGCCGAATCTTCACGTCCACTGATCACGCGTCGGTTGATCACCCAAAATTGGGGGGTAGGTCAAATATTCCACTTGATTTGAATTAGATCCACAAAAATAGGTAGTCGCCCTGAATGGTTGGCGGCAACATTTGTTCATCCACTTTTACTCTTGACAATACACTTTTACCTTTTCACACCAAAAGAGCTTTCAGTCCAGATTTGCTTAACTGTGTACACAAAAGCTTGCTGTGTTTAGGAATTCCCTTCTTGAAAATTGATGACGGCCATGCTAGCATCCACTAGTTCGTCTATACCATAAATATAGCCTCCTCATTTGTGATTACATCCCCTAGTCCATTACTTGTCTATCTCTAAAAATCCAACATCCTTGATTATTTTTTCCTCCTTCTTTTCCTTGTGTGATAGTGCAACCATTGACTTCGGCATCAAATAGACCTCCAAAAACTTCATATATCCCTCCTTTTCCAATGTCCGTGAGACATACGGCGAGTGCAAATGCATTCCCCCTTTCGTCTGAGTTGGAGAATGAAACATTCATATACACATCCTCTGCATCATCTTGGTGTTCATCCTGATAATATTTCCAAATTTCATATTCCGAGCTTCAACAACAGACTTTAATCCATCGATGTTTGAATCTTCAATCACCTTCTCATGCCCCAAAGCCTGCTCTTTCCCGATCCAATCTGAGGAGACCGCAACTGCTTCATTATGCTTTCATGCTTCAATTCCCTCCTCCGATCGCCCCATGTGTGAGCATCTGGATGAGTGTATGTGTGTGTATACGCATGGGGGTATGTGTGAAATTATGGGGGTGCGCGATTGTGTATGTGTGTGTGCTTGTGCATGTGTGGGGTGTGTGTGTAGGGATGTGTGTGTGAGAGTGTATTTGTGTGTGGATGAGGTTATGTATGTGTTTGTGCTTATGTGTGTGCGTGCATGTGCTTGTGTATGTATGAGTGCGTGTGTGTGTAGGGATGTGGAAGGGGGTGTGTACATGTGTGTGAGGATGTGCATGTGTGTGTGTGAAGGGTGTGTGTGAGTGAGTGTGTATGTGTGTGGTGTGTGTGGGGCAGGCGGGGCTTGCGGGGGGGGGGGGGGAACTGGGCGGGTGGCGGGGTGGGGGCAGCGGGTGAGGAGGCGGGAGGGATGGCGGAGGGGGGGGCGGGGTGAGGACTAGGCGGGGAGCGAGGGACAGCGGGTGAGGAGGCGGGAGGGATGGCGGAGGGTTGCGGAGTTCTAGGCGGAGCCGGGGGTGGACAGAGGAGTGCGGATCAGCGAAGAGAGAGAGAGAGAGAGAGAGAGAGAGAGAGAGAGAGAGAGAGAGAGAGAGAGAGAGAGAGAGAGAGAGAGAGAGAGAGAGAGAGAGGGAAAGAGAGAGAGAAGAGTGAAGAGAGAGGGAGAGAGAGAGAGGGAGAAAGAGGGAAAGAGAGAGAGAGAAAAAAGGAAGGGAAGGGACTCGGGAGGAGAGAGAGAGAGAGAGAGAGAGAGAGAGAGAGAGAGAGAGAGAGAGAGAGAGAGAGAGAGAGAGAGAGAGAGAGAGAGAGAGAGAGAGAGAGAGAGAGATAGAGAGAGAGAGAGAGAGAGAGAGAGAGAGAGAGAGAGAGAGAGAGAGAGAGAGAGAGAGAGAGAGAGAGAGAGAGAAGGAGAGAGAGGGAAAGAGAGAGAGAAGAGTGAAGAGAGAGGGAGAGAGAGAGAGGGAGAAAGAGGGAAAGAGAGAGAGAGAAAAAAGGAAGGGAAGGGACTCGGGAGGAGAGAGAGAGAGAGAGAGAGAGAGAGAGAGAGAGAGAGAGAGAGAGAGAGAGAGAGAGAGAGAGAGAGAGAGAGAGAGAGAGAGAGAGAGAGAGAGAGAGAGAGAGAGAGAAGCGGGTCACACGCGGGGGAGCGGGGAGAGAGAGAGAGAGAGAGAGAGAGAGAGAGAGAGAGAGAGAGAGAGAGAGAGAGAGAGAGAGAGAGAGAGAGAGAGAGAGAGAGAGAGAGAGAGAGAGAGAGAGAGAGAGAGTGAGAGAGAGGGGGGGTTCACACGGAGCGGGTGGCGGATGCGGAGCAGCGGGAGGGGAGAGAGGGAGAGAAAAAGAGAGAAAGAGAGGGGTCACGCAGGGGGATATATGGTCAATATAGAGAGGATGCACTTAAGGAAGAAATGGGTGGTGGAGCTGGTCATAGCCCTTTCGACATTTTATTTGAGAAACACCCTTTGCCCCCAAAATGAAAAGGAAAGGGTTCCACATCTGGTGCTTTCATAAAATGCCCTGGTTGCCAAGGTTATTTCTTGGAGAGGCTAATGAGGCTTCTGACTCTACCATTGGTGACATCGTATTTGTTCTACAGCTTCAAAGAGCAGGCAAAATTCGAGAGGAAGGGTGACGACCTCTTTGTGGAGCACCTCTTAATCTTACAGAAGCCCTTTGTGGATTTCAATTTGTCATCTCATCTCGATGAAAGACATTTATTGATCAAGTCTGCCCATGGGGAAGGGGAAGAGAGGGAGGAGGGAGATCTACAGACCCCCACATCAAGATTTTGCACCGTCCCTGGTGCAATTTCTTTATTTGCTTGTTCTTTCAAAATGAACTGCAGAAAATAAAAGAACTATGGTATGTACAGGGAGTGAATTTCATCTGCTTGCATCAATTCAAATAACTTTTCACCCTGGATATGTTGGCCAGTGGCATCCTGTTGCCTTGCAGATCCTCCAATTGCACTGCACCATGTGGCAGTACCTTGATGACCTTATATGGTCCTATCCATTTAGGTGCCAATTTGGTGGACGTCAACGGGATTTGATGCACCAGGACCATAGATCCTTCCTGTACCTCATTAGTCCTTAAATACCTATCATGCAGCCGTTTGCGTTCCTCTTGCTTTACTTGTAGTTTCTTCATTGCTGCTTCCCTATATTCTTCCAATGCCACAAGTCTTCTGATTGGAGGTTCAATACCCATGTTTCTGGCTCCAATTTCCTTCCTGATAATAAATTCGAAAGGTGCCAATGCTTCCTTACCATAGACTAGGCGGAATGGACTTTCGCCAGTGGTTCCCCTTCTAGTAGTTCGGAAAGCCCACATTGCACCGATTAGTGCCTGTGGCCAAGAACTCTGATGCTCAAAGGATAATTTGCGTAAGAGCCCAACCAAAATTTTGTTAGAACTTTCTGCTTGGCCATTTGCCCTGGGATAGTAAGCACATGACTTCCTGTGAAAGATTTTATACCTGTCAAAGATGAATTGGAGCACCTGATTCACAAAGTGAGTGCCCCTATCACTAGTAACTTCAATTGGACACCCGAATCTGGAAAAAATATGTTTAAACAAAAATTTAGCCACTGTCAAGGCCGTGCAATCTGTAGTGGCTTTAGCCTCTACCCACTTAGTTGCATAACACGTGGCCATAAGAATATATCTCTTTCTCCCAGGTTGACTAGTTGGACTGATCAGGCCAATAAAATCAAGACCCCATCGTTCAAAAGGTAGCCATCCTGTGGAGACGACTAATGGCTGCAAACTCATCTTGGTTGGCTTAGGAGCACATCTCTGACAGATATCGCACTCCTTAGAAAATTTGATTGCATCTTTGTATATCTGAGGCCACCATAATCCTTGGTGGATAATCTTGTGAGCCAAATCTTCTCCCTTCATATGCCCTTCGTTGTGTGCTGCCTCAAGCAAAAAGTTTACTTCTTTTGGAAAAACACACTTTCTCAAGATACCGTCATGACAATATTTATATAAATTTCCATCTATGAGTGAATAAGATTTGGACTTAAAAAGTAATTTCCTCTTTTCTAGTGCTGTTAGATGTTTGGGAAATTCTCCCATGGAGAGGAACTCAAGAATTTCATTATACCAATCAGTCTGCATTGTAACCAGAAAAAGAGTACTATCCACCAATTCATCATCAATACCTATTGCTTGTTCACTGAGAGCAGTTCTTGATACCTGATCCGCCATATAATGCTCTTTCCCTGGCTTAATATGAATATCAAAATCAAATTCTTGAAATAACAATAACCATCGCCAAACCCTTCCAGCTACTCTAGGCTTGTTAATCAGGTACTTCAAAGGTTGATGGTCAGTTATGACAATAAAATGCACACCTAAGAGATAATGTCGGAACTTCTGAAGAGCGAATACGATAGCCAAACCTTCCCTTTCCGTAGCGCTGTAGTTTCCTTCAGCTTTGGTAAGCAATCTGCTAGCATAGACGATAGGTTGGTCTACCTTCTGTGATGATGGTTGAGCCAAGACTGCTCCAACTGCATGAAGACTGGCATCTGTATGCACATGGAACTCTAATGACCAATTAGGAACAGTTAAAAGAGGAGCAGTACATAGCCTCAATTTTAATTCGCCAAACGCTTTCTCAGCTTCAGGAGTCCATGAGAAAGGGACATTCTTACTTGTAAGCCTGGATAAAGGCTTAGCTATTTCTGAATACATTCTGATAAATCGTCTATGATATCCTGCATGGCCTAAAAAACTTTGTACCTCCTTTGGAGTTCGGGGAATCGGCATGGAGAGGATAGCAGTGATCTTTTCCGGATCAACAGTTATCCCTTCGACTAAGACCATGTGGCCAAGGAGAATACCTTTAGTGACCAAAAAATGACATTTGGCAGGATTTAACTTCAGACCTATTTTGAGACACTTTTCAAAGATTTCCTTTAGATTTTCTAAATGATTATTGAAATCTTGAACTATTGCTCTCCTATCTGTTCCTGAAAATACTGAAAAATCATCCATAAAGATGCGCAGAAATGTGGTTAACCATTTCCCTAGTATCAGATACATTGCTCTATTAAAGGATGCTGGTGCATTTTTCAAGCCAAAAGCCATACGGGTATAAACATATGTGCCCCATGGAGTAACAAAAGCCGTCTTGTCTCTATCTTCAGGATGAATGGCTATCTGATTGTAGCCACTGAACCCATCAAGAAAACTATATAGAGAGTGTCCAGCTACTTCATCAAGCACCTGCTCTGTGAATGGCTGAGGAAATCCATCTTGAATAGTTACCTTATTCAAGGCACGAAAATCAACACATACTCTTATTTTGCCATTTTTCTTTGGTACAATGACCATGGAAGAAAGCCACCATGAGTGTTCTACAGGAACAATAATACCGGCCTCTTCTAGTTTTGTTATTTCTAACTTTACTGCCTCTGCATACTTTGGATTGAGTCGGTAAGGCCTACTTCTTGCAGGTGAAGCTCCTTCCACTAAGGGTATTCGGTGTAATCCAAGCTCCTCAGGTATCCCTGTTAAGTCTTTATAGGACCATGCAAAGACACTTTTATAGGTAAAAAGTAGGGAAGTTACCTTCTGCAGTAAAGACGGATAATGCCATAACCAAGCAGCCAAGTGAACTATCTGAGGATTCTCTTCATCTCCAAGATTTACTTCTTGAACAAACTTTTCAGAATTGGACTCACTTAAAAATTCATCCCCATTGTATGCAGGAGCAGAGTTCAATTTATGATCCACAATCTGTTCCTTGATCCATCCTAAAGGTATATTTGAGAATGGGAGTTCTTGAAGGTCAAAATCACCTTCCTCAGATGCCAGCACAACTTTGTCACTTTCTCGTCCTGCAAGCATAAAATCATCTGATTCCTCATGTTTACCTGCCTTCTCCTTACATACCATCGTGGTGGCGCTAAGTGTTGTATTTTGATTACCTGACTCAATTAGAGGTTTCTGTCCTTCGGGAGGTGCCTGCAAAAGATAAGCTTGACTTCCTTGCTTACTCTTTTCTATGTTGTTTAAGTGAGAAACATCAGTTTTTTCCTCTTCCCGACCTCCTTGTGTTGCTTCTGCAAAGTCCTCACTCACTTCACATATCTCCACTGTGCAGCATTCTGCACTTCCCATCATCCAATTTAATAGGGCATCATCTTCTGAAGGCATTACCTGAGTTTCCATTGTATACCCAGTGGCCTTGTTCATGTCTGATCCTTCTTCAAATGTATCTGTAATTGATTATTAGTACATGTGGAAATCCATAACTTGTTCTTTCCCCAATCCTCTAGAGCCTTTGCTTGCCTTAACCAAGGCCTTCCCAAGAGTAGAGGGTAAGAGGTCTCCTGAGGCAGGGCAATAACAACAAAGTCTAAAACAAAATGACAACCCTGCACTATCATAAGTACCTTTTCGACAATGCCCAGCGGGGCAACCCGACGTTGATCTGCTAATGTGACTGTGAAGGGTGCTGCCTTTGTGGGATTCAACCTTAGTTTCCTCATAGTGAAATCAGGCATCAAATTGATGCCGGAACCTCCATCTATAATAACACCTGTGAGAGCTTCATCCTTGATGAAAACGGATAATCTTGAGCTCTGATAATCAGCAAAGGGTGCCGGAGGAAAGTCCACCATAAAACCATCTATGCTAGGAGGTGGGCACAAGCATGCAGAATGTATAATCTTCAGCAGATCACTTCTTACTTTAGGATCTATCTTTATGAGTTGATACAGGCTAATCTTATGATGAATACCTTTCAAAATTTCCTCAATGTTCACTTCTTGCTTGTCTTCAAGAGTACTTGTTGGTTGATCTTTTAGCAAAGTAGTCGCCCTCTCATAAGCCTCTTCCATTTCTTCTTGGTCCTTCCATCCCACCTTCTTTTCTGCATCTCTATCTTTGAGTCCTTGTTGTTCCTCCTTTTGGGCTATTGCCGCTTGCTTGGCTCTGGTCATCATTGGCATGGATGAAGATGAAACAGCATAAGATTGAGCGGTCATACTTTCTACTGGTGGGGAGACTGCGATCATGTGAATTGGAGCCGAACGACCCCTTGGGCAATCTTTGGTATAATGATCTTTTGCCTCTGGACAATGTTGACAAGGAGGTGCATCTTCTGGGAGGGAACACCTATTTTGCATGTGGCCATATTCACCACAACGATAGCACATCAAGGGTCTATTATATCTAGGCTTTGCAGGCCTATTCTCCTCTCTATTAGGTGTATTTGAAGTACTAGCATAGTATGAATCCAAAGTTTGAGGGTTACCTCTCTGCTGTGTACCCTTGAGGTAATAGCAATCTCTGGCTTCATGACCATCTTTTCCACAAAATTGACAGCTTACCTTAATAGGGCAATTAGCATTGGAATGTCCATTGTTGTTACAGATTGTACACCAAATTTGTCTCCTTATATCCTGAGTGGTCTTCAAATCTTCTAACTCTCGGCGAAGTTGAGCTACTTCATCATCAGTGCGACGCAGTGGTGGCAAGACCTTCTCTTCTTGTTGATTTTGCTGCGTCTTCAATGCTTCCAATTCCCTCCTCAGTTGCTCAATAGGATCCATGTCTGCAGCGTACTTTGGTTGTGTATCCCCTTCGAAATGTTGCCTTGCTTCTTCAATGCGTGATGCCGCTACAACAAAATCATTGAGGGTGGCATCCAATCTAAGAGACTCACGAAGCTTCTACTGAGATGACCTGGGCAGAGCCTTCTCTATCCACTTTTTAACCAAAAAGTCACCTGGAGCATGTGGCAGACGTGCAACAAGTGCTTTTGTTCTAGTGTGAAGTTCATGAAAAGATTCACCTGATCTTAGCTTCAAATTCTCTAGCTGATCTAGAGCTCTTTCTGAGGAATCACTTGGTCAGAATGTCTGTGAGAATGCTGCCTTCAGAGCCTCCCATGTAGTGAAATGGCCATCTGCATATTGACTATACCATTTATCTGCAAGACCCTCCAATGTGGATGGAAAAAGTGCCAGCATTGCATCCTCTCTATTTTGTAGACCTCTTCCACGGCATAAAGAGATGAATCTCCTCACATGATCATCAGCATCCTCATAGGCTTGTCCCTTGAAGGTAGGGAATTTGATATTTAATCTGGAGAGTAAATGAGAGAGATCCTCCATTTGTACTGGTGTTTCTTCGGACGTATCTGAGGAGAAGTCTAGAGTTCTCCTATACCCCTCTTTTGACAATGGTGTTGCACCCAAATCAATAGATAAATTTAGGGAGGACAGAGGGGAGGTAGACTCACTAGCCGTGGTTATTGCTAACTTGTTAAGGCTCCTTCGAACACGAAGAGATTCCTTATCTGCTCGTGTATGGGTCATGTACCTATTCGCAATTGCAATAGGGCAAAACACCTCTCACAGAAATGCAAAGGTCCCACCGGGCGTGCCAAACTATAGAGGAGGTACTGGGGTATCCGCTTTTAACAAGAGTAAAGATTAAAGATTAACACTTCCAGTACGCCCCCTACTCAAGGGGGGTTCTCTTTAGGGAAGTATACCCTTTAACAGTTCTGTGAGCAGGTAGATAACACGGATTGCACAGAGTGGTAAATACTTCGGAAAATATGGACAACAAATGACCAAAGAAGACCGTACACTTCTTGATTCAAATCAGGTGATTACAAGGTTGGGCAGAGTGATGCTCAGAAGTGCAAACTTTGTGCTAACGAGCCGCAAGCTTAGGGCTAACAAGCCACCCTAAAAGTAAATAACTCTAACACAACAGATTCTTCTCATTAGCATAAGGGGCCACTGATACGCAGACTGACTCAGAACAATACAAAGAATGTCATAAGAGGATAGAACCTAATCAACAACACTGACTCACAGAAAAGAAGAAGAATCCAAGCTACTCCCTTACACTATGGTGCTCATAGCCCTCCACTGAGAAGCCTACCCTCTCTATACACACTACAGAGTAGCTCCTACAATAGGCTTGAAACCACCAAGTGCAAGAGAGGACTTCTGCACGTATGCACGAACCTCTGTATCTCTAAAATTGTTGTACCGTGTACATGTAACCAAATGAGCACAAATCCCTTCTTTGTATAGGCCTCAATAGGCCAAGAGAGCCTTGCCGAATCTTCACGTCCACTGATCACGCGTCGGTTAATCACCCAAAATTGGGGGGCAGGTCAAATATTCCACTTGATTTGAATTAGATCCACAAAAATAGGTAGTCGCCCTGAATGGTTGGCGGCAACATTTGTTCATCCACTTTTACTCTTGACAATACACTTTTACCTTTTCACACCGAAAGAGCTTTCAGTCGAGATTTGCTTAATTGTGTACACAAAAGCTTGCTGTGTTTAGGAATTCCCTTCTTGAAAATTGATGACGGCCATGCTAGCATCCACTGGTTCGTCTATACCATAAATATAGCCTCCTCATTTGTGATTACATCCCCTAGTCCATTACTTGGCTATCTTTAAAAATCCAACATCCTTGATTATTTTTTCCTCCTTCTTTTCCTTGTGTGATAGTGCAACCATTGACTTCGGCATCAAATAGACCTCCAAAAACTTCATATATCCCTCCTTTTCCAATGTCCGTGAGACATATGGCGAGTGCAAATGCATTCCCCCTTTCGTCTGAGTTGGAGAATGAAACATTCATATACACATCCTCTGCATCATCTTGGTGTTCATCCTGATAATATTTCCAAATTTCATATTCCGAGCTTCAACAACAGACTTTAATCCATCGATGTTTGAATCTTC
>CM035421.1:36369662-36479662 GCA_020310875.1 Ceratopteris richardii
TCGGATCAGTGCTGACATCAATTCGATAAGATAAGCTACTATTTTTGGAGAAAAGCTGCATTATTGATCTTTGATTGTCAAAAATATCTTCTTTTATGGAAAAACTCGTGGATCCTCCTTGCTTTAAGCATAAGTGCATCTCCACCCTTGAATATGAGCTCATCTTGATCGTACAACATGGCTCAATCAGCTTTCGCCATGTGGTGGCCCTCAACCCTTCAATTTGCTTAAACTAGAAAACTGCGGTGATCCTGAAAACCGGACTTTGTACTCTTTGACCCTCCAAATAGGCTTTGATGAAGATGAAACTTTGTAGGACTATGTTTCCAAAGATCTCCTTCAGGAATATGCAAAAAAAACTCCCATCTGAATCTCCCTTGTACAAGTTTGACTACATTTGGAAGCTTGCAAGGTGGCATTAAGGTGTCTAGGAAGCTCTGATAGCCTTGAAAATTTGTACAAATATGTATCCATATATGATCTTTATACATGCCAAACCATATGGCTAACATAAGTTTCTATACAAGAATTTGTAGGGTCAAACTAGAAAAATTACATTTTTACAAAATGAACATAGCATATCAATGTTCTACAAAATCCATTTTCTGCTGAAATTTGGGCTATAGACTGCCTTTGACAATCTTTACAAGTATATGAATTTTCATCTAATTTGGTGACAATGAAATTTTTGCCGTAATTTCCTAACTTTGACCAGCTTTGACCGCTACCATGGACTTTCTTGATTTCTTTGAAACTTTGTATGTGAGCTTCCTTTGACATCCTTGATGCATCCTCGAATTCTCGGGGAATTCCGGCTACCTTCACCAAATATGTTTTTTGTAGGCCTTCACAAGTGAGAGAGGAGAGAAAATCTCGACGACATTCGCCCCCACTAAACCTGCGATTCCTCCGGAAGCGCCACTCTAGCATCTGTGAAAAACAAAATGTTCCAGGCATTCAATTCTTTTATAGGCAACATAAGAAACATGGAAGGAAAATTGATTATATGCATGAATAAGTAGGAAACGTGACATGAAGCAAAATTTGCATGAAAGAAAGAATTGAAACAGGCAACATGAATATGCATGAATAAATAGGCAACATATATACAAATGAACAAGCAACATTGGCAACAAGAAAGAAAAACAAACAGCATCAATATGAAGTGGAAGTGGATGTATTGAGTCGTTTTAAGCATCATTTCCTCTCATCTTGAAGAAAAGGTTTTACCTTTTTCATAAAGCAATCTACCTTAAATATGATTATAAACAAAGATTTATGATTTTCAAGAGACATCTTTCATCTTTAGCTTATTTTAGATCAACTCCTTTCCTAGATAAATATGAATATGCTCCTTCTCTAATAACATGCAAGGAAATCTAACTAAACTCCACTAATGCATAAATCTTCCTATATAGCCCGTGATTTATTCTACTATGCCTCTTAATCCTCCTTTGGCTTGCTCTCTTTTTTTTTTTTTGATGATGATGATGATTCGGCAACTTTATGGTTACAATCACTTTTTTGGTGTGGAAGAAAGTGTAAACTTCTTGGTAACATGTAGCAAGTTTTTTTTTCTTCTTTTTTTTTTCTTTTTTTTGACGAGAAAAAATTAAACCCCGATACAAGGTACAAACATTTTTGATGACGGAGAACAGTCATTTAAACTCCGATACAAGTGTTGTGAGGTGGACTAAAGATGTAGAAACATGCAATAGCAGGAGCTAGGATTTCAACAATTATGCTTTCGATACAGGATACATATGCATGTTTATATATGAAAGTCATGTCACCAGAATAAACCTCCAAATCTACATGCCCTATCTTTCCACAATCCTAGATTATAACCATTTTCTTAGTAGATAAGTTACTACTTGAGATACAAATTTACACAAGTAGAGAAATCATCATTTGCCATTTTTGACTCAAGTGATGTGGATATGCAATGCAATGCAAAGACTGAAAAAAACATGCACGAAACAAGCATGGAAAAAAAATAGAATGAACTTGAAAAAAAACAAAGCAACATGAACTTGAAAAATTAATGATATTTTTATATGTTTTTTTTATGTTTTTTTCCTTTTTTTATTTATATTTTTATTTTTTATAACATGGATACTCCTGTTTATGAATCGGCCTCATTGTTGTCATTTTCTTCGATGTCCTCATCCAAAATGTACTCCTCATTATCACGTTTCTTGAATAGCTTTATCCTTTTACCTGCAATCAAAGTTTTTAGTGCAACACCATTTAATTCACAAAGAGCATACGTACCATTGTTGTTGACTTTTGATACAATGTATGGCCCAAACCACCGTTGAGTGAGCTTTTTGCATGCATCATATTGAGAGTCAAATGTACTATCATAAATGAGCACCCAATCTCCTACTTCAATTGGCTTAGGACGCAATCGATGAGTTTTATCAAAATAATGCTTGTTCTTCATTCTAGATTCTCTTAATTTTTCAACAGCATCGTTAAGTCTTAATTTACCTTGTTCTAACTGTTTAATACGCAAACTCAAACAATCATCAGTAGACATGTTTTCAGACCAAGGCAAATTTGACCATGCAGAAATATGAGACTGAATTGGAAACAATGGTTTTTGACAGTACATGAGTTCAGCAGGCATATACCCAGTAGTGCGTGTGCACGTCATTCTATCTGCCCAAAGTGCAAAAGGTAAGAATCTAGGCCATTGTTTGATGTCACCGTTACATGCTTTAGATATGGCTTTCACAAGAGGTGGATGTCCTCTCTCTATTTTACCATTGGCCTCTGGATTATATGCAGTAGTGAGAGACAAACGAATACCGTGACGCTCAAAGAACTCTTTATCTTCTCTGGCATTTAACTCTCCGCGATCAGCAACTACTTTCTCTATGTACCCAAAGCGACTTATGACATCTTCAAGCAAGAATTTGCAAACATTGTAAGTGGTTTTAGATCGTAGTGCACGTCCCTCTACATGATTAGTTAAATCTTCTCTTGCAAGTACAATGTAATGCATTTTGTCAATACCTTTAGACATAGTTACAAGATCTACTACCCACTTGTAGTGAATACAAGGTGGATAAGTAGGATGCAACGGATCTCTATGTTTGACTGATGAATGAAGTTGACAAGTAGAACATGTAGAAACATAGCTACTAATGTCAACATACATCCTAGGCCAATAATAGGTACTTCTAATTTTTTCATATGTTCCAAAAAATCCTTTATGACATATTTTGGATATGACCAATTCCAGTTAGCAATTGACAGTCGTGACATAACCACAATGAAAACTCCTTTAGGCTTAGTGCGAATGTGTACTTTACCTCAAGGAGCGACTAATTCTGTGGCTCATATGATCAATGCTATGAATATGGTCTTACATGATTTTATCCCTCATATAACTATGCCATTCATTGATGATATTCTAATTAAAGGGAGTGAAGAACGTGTAAAGGACATTACTTTAGATTCATCTGGATGTCGTAAATTTATTCTTGACCATATCTCTGATTGTGAAAGAATATTTCAACGATTTGAAGAGGTAGGTCTCACATTTTCAATAGAGAAATCTGTTTTTGGTGTCAACGAGGTGCTTATTGTTGGACATTTATGTGGCCATTGTGGTCGAAAGCCATACCCACAAAAATTTGATGCCATTAGCAAGATTTCTGAAACATGTAACAACGTGAGTGAGGTACGTAGATTTCTTGGTGCTTGCATCTTTTATGTTATTTGGATCCCACACTTTGCTCATGTTGCTGATTCTCTTTATGACTTGTTGAGGAAGAAACAAAAATTTATTTGGACTGACAAACACACTCAAGCTATGCGTAAATTGAAGAAATTATTGCTTGAAGCTCCCATCCTTAAGCGTGTAGACTATTCTGCTAACAAACCTATTATATTGATTGTTGATACTAGTCCTATTGGTATAGGTTGGGTCATAAGTCAAGACGATAGTGAAGGGAATAGATATGGAATTAGGTTTGGTGCCAAAATTCTACATGAAACACAACGAAAATATCCACAGATCAAACGAGAACTATGGGGTATGGTAACAGCTTTGAAAATAGACAAAGAATATTTGATTGGTGCAAATGTCAAAGTTGAGACTAATTGTTTGCCTCTCATTGGAATGATAGCCAATTGTTCATCTCCTGATATAGCCATGCTTAGATGGATCTCATATATTAAGTTCATAAATCCTGAGTTAGTTCATATTTCAGGTAAGTCAAACTCAGCTGCTGATATGTTATCGAGAGCTAGATTTGATGATGATCTTGAAAGTGATCTAATAAAGAATGTGAACTTAATTGACTATGTTCCACATATATATGAGTATGAGCAATTTCATGAGTCTGAGTACGAAAATGAATGGAGAGACATAGGAAAGTATCTGAGTACACTACAACCATTACCTAACTGGACTACGAATAGATTCCGTAACATTAGGAAACGAGCTTATAACTTTTTCCTATGTAATGGTTATCTTTGGAGACATGCTAAGGGTAAGGTTAAGAATCCACAACGAGTCCTAGGAAAACGAGGTCTTCAATTGCAAGTAATGAAGGAAATGCATGAGACATTATGGGCACCCATTGAATAGATAGAATGTCTTGAAAATGATTCAGCAAACTCATCTACAATGGGTCCTGTTCCTATATTCCTTATGGTGACTTTATTGACGGGTTGGAGATATTGAATAAAACGTAGTTTCCCATTCTTTTTAGGCACAGTGAACCATCTGTTTGAGTAAGGTGCAAAAGATGGCTCTAAAATTCTCATGTTTATCTTCTCCTTAAGTAGTTTCATTAGCTCAGGTAAGTGAGCCTTTGGAACAGGTATAGGACGAAGATTCCATGGAATATGTGGAATAGTAAAGATTATCATGGGTGCAACTAGCTTAGGATCTACACAACCAATCTCATGAGGATACATAGTAAAGGCTTTTCCATGGCTACGTATGACTCTCTCAAATTTATCTCTCTCTACTGGCAAAAGAAAGTCATCATCTCTACCAATTTTCACTTGTTTGATTGTCTCATCCGTGAATGTATGTCCTATGTTTTTCTTATCCCGAAGAATTGGATCATTTTTCACATCAATAATTTTTTCATTACTTCCTTGAGGTAATGGTTGAGCTATGGGTTTGATTTTTTTTGTCTACAGTTTTGTACTTTGTTTCAACTAAGGCATCATGTGTTTGGTTAAATTTTGAGCACTTGTCAACATTGAGAGCATACTCTTGGATTAGAGCATACTCATCAAGGGAAGAAATCAGAATAATATGGGAATTAGAATTTTGTTGAAGACATAACTCTAACTCCTCAAGAGTAGAGAAACAATGAGATGTCTCAATCACATGCTCAATGTTCTCATCATGTTCCATGATTTTGTTGTTTTTATAATTTTTTTGAGTTTTTTGGATAAAAGACTTGGACAATTGACTCTTATGAAGAAAATCTAATCTAGAATGTGAAAAACAAAGTGACAAACTATTGTACATGTTGGTTGGATGCGAGATGTCAAACCAATATCCACTGTTGTCCCGCTCAACAATGGATTCTATCCAAAATTTTGATCATATGTAGCTCCACACATGAATCGAGGTGCACAATCACTACAAGCATGCTCATGACCCTGAGTAACAATAGGTTTCTTTCTAATTGACAATCGATTCCTAGGATGATTCACTCCTACTGTCATGACTTGAAGTGATTGCATTCCATCCTTAGACTTAAATCTAGCATAGGTAGACCCATCATCCATGGCTTTAGTTTCCATACGACTCTCACAAATAAAGGGTTGACCTAAGAGAACTTCATAGGAGCAATTATCTTGAATAAAAAAGTGAAACTCTTCTGTGATTCCTCCTATGGATATGGGCACACTAGCACAAGCTCCATACAGGGTACCTACACCATTATCTGCAGTTCTCATATGCCATCCACAATCTTTATCTATGGGCCATCGAAACGTATCATAGACTTCTCTTGAAATCACATTGATTTCAGAGCCGGAATCTACTAATGCATTTACAGTGATAGTGTTCTTATCATTTCCTATTTTAACATGCATCTCTGATGTACCTCTAGACCAAAATGTTCTTTTAAAGTGACTTTCAGGATTGTTTTCATGATTTTCATGGTCAGGTTGAATAGGTCCTAAGAAATTTTTATTAACATTTACTTCATCATCATCAAAGTCCTCTTCATCAGATTCATCAAAGTTTAAGGCTTCATTCATAGCTTGATCTTGATCTAGAGAATCTTGCATCTCAGTATCTAGATTAAGCGGAAACCTCTTCCTTTTAATTAGGCCGATAAATTTATCTTTAAAAACAGGCTTTGCAATAGAGAAAACTTGTTCTAAAGACATAGTCACTTGACTCTTAAGAAAAATGTCATCTAAAATCTCCATAGGATCTATTTTTCTCTCAATTTCTGAAATCAAGATGGCTTTAGGTTTTCTCTTTGGTTTCTTTTGTTTTTGCTCAGGATTTTGTTTTTGTTCATGTTCTCGTGTTTGGTCTTCTGTTTGTTTTGATTGTTCTTGTTTATCTAAAGGCTTTGGTTCTGTTTTTCTTTGCTTTGTCTTCTTCCCTTTTTGTTTCTCCTCTTGTTTTTGTTCATTGGGTTCTGATTCTTGTTTTTTATCTTTAGATTGTGATGTTTCTCCTTGCTCTATGATTGTTTCTATTCCCTCTGAGGTTTGTTTTCGAGTCACTCTTCTTTCACTAGGCTCAGCTTCATCTCTTTTTCGTTTTTCTTCTACATTGGATATGTGAGAAATAAGAGATTGATCTTCTATTGGTGATTCCCAAGCCGTTATTCTCCTAATCTCATCTCGTGCTCTTACTAAAGCCTCTATGGAAAAATCACCTTCCTTTGTGGGTTTACTTGATTCCATTTGTTCATCAAGAGCTTCTAGTTTCACTCCTCTAGTTCCTACATCCGTTATGGTTATATTTTCATAGTGTTTTTTCATTCCTCCCTTACCATAATTTCCTTGCAAAGGTAGCGTAGATCGATAGTCACAGATTTTCTTGTCTATGTCTATTACTAGTCGTGGCTCTTTAGCAGCCTTCAATAGTTCATAATCTCTCAAAAAGTGCTCTAACGAATCACACCAAGGACACCTACGAGGGCCATGCACAAAACCATTTTGATTTTGAGGATTTTGATTAACTTGTGGTGGGAAATTTTAAAATTTAGGATTTTGTTGATAAGGTATTGCTTGAACAGGATAATTAGGATTTTGAAAATGCAATTGATGTATTTGAGGAGCTTGGGGAGCAACATGTGGTACTTCAGGTGCAAGAGGAGCTTCCATATTATACGGTTGATGATTTTCAAAATTTTGATTTTGAGGATTTTGAAAAGCTATTTGAGAAGCTTGAGGATACATGTTTTGATACATTTGAGGATTTTGCACATGAGGATGAGGATTTTGTATTGAAGGATTATGCATTGGAGGAACTTGATATGCTTGAGTAGGAGCTACTTGTGGATTTTGATTGGTAGCTATAACATGTTGATTAGGCTCTTGAAAAGTCATTAGGTTCATTTGATTTTGGAAAGTTTTGGTGTAACTAGATTGTAAAGCATCTATAGTCTTGGCCAAATTGGATTGTGTAGCAATAAGACTTTCCATTTGCTTAGTGAGAATATCCACTTGAGAATGTTCAACTACACTTTTATTTGGCTCTACTTTAAAACCTTGAGTAGGCTCCATCATTTGAGGAATAGGAGTAGAGTCAAAAAGCATAGCATGGGATTGTTCTCTAACTTGCTCCTTAGTTTGTGGAAGGCTAGCTTGAGGAAGACTAGTTTGCTCATAAAGCATGGATTGTCTTTGATGTCTATGGGCTACAGCCTCTACTACTTTACGCACTTTTTGCCAATTGTCAGTAAGACCATAGCGCTTATCTGGTTCTTCTAATCGCCGTTCAACTTCCCTACGAGTTTCAGGATGAAGAAGCTTAAGAAAATTGATCACAAGATCAGGTTCCAAAGTTATCTTATCCTCATCAGAAAGTTGCTCATAGCGTCTAACATACTCATTTTGTAAGTGAGTAATAGAGCTACTAGGCTTTGGGGAATTGACCCATTGTAAGAATCCATCCCGATTATGTTGGCTATAATCTTCAAGATAGAATTCTTTGAGCATCTCCTTTCTAAAATCACTCCAAGGAAGACTATCATATTGAGTGACACGGTTTATGATAGAGCTATCAACAATTCGTTCAAACAATGATATCAAAAGATCTTCGGGAAGACCAAAAATCATAGCTTGCTCTTCAAACAAATCTAAGTAGCTTGTAATGTTGATGCCATTGAATTTTCCCTTCTCTCTCAACATAGAAGAGACTATTCTTTGGCCTTGTTTCTCAACAATAAGGGATTTGAATCCTTCCTCCATCTTATGTGAATAAGCAAGTGATGCACGATGCTCTAGATCTCTCACAAATGCATTTACTTCATGACAAAGATGTGCACGATATTGTGAGAAATCCAGTCTAACACTCAAGAATGGTGATAATGATATGATGAGGATAAAAAATATGAAACAAAGGATATGGATCACAACCTCCCAACAAGATCAGAAGCAAATGCCACAAAGCATCTCACGTCGGGTTCAAATGTGGAGGTGATCGCAATCCGGGTGGATCGGGTCCGGTCGTGGCACACACAGGGTGTATGAAGCTAATGAATGTTGGAAGCTTTAAGGACATGAAAGTGAAATTAATGTTGAGTATGGAGAAGAGAGAGATGTTGAAATGATTATGGGAATAGGAATGTAGGAGTGCAAGTTAGATTTATGAACATGAATGATAAGAATGAAAGAGAACCATACATACGAATGAAATTTGGAAGGAAGAATGGTCCATTGAAGGAGCTTCTTAAACACTTCCTAATTCCAATCCATATGCATAGTCTTCTTTGGATGATATGTATGCATGACGAGAATAGATGGAACCCTTACACATAAACCAGTTTCAAAAGGAAGAATGGTCCAATATTGGAGCTTCTTATACACTTTCAGAAACTAATCAATATGTATGGGTATGTATGGATTATATGCATGCAAGTGAATTATGATGATAGAGTTTACTCACAAGCTCAAAGAAACATCCTTACTGGTTCAACGCAATACTGCGGAGCCTTCTCACACATAGAAGAATTAGAAGACATGTAAAAATACTTAAGAGACTGAGAGAGGAGACAAGAGACAAGTGACAAGTGACATGAATTAAAAGGATTTGAATTAAGATACATGTATAAGATCGTCGTGGTACCTCAACCTAGGTAGTCTACTGATCAAAGGTGGTTCCGACCCTCAAACCATGACAGTTCAACCGAATGTCACACGTAAGAAGGTGAGTTCCACTCCAGTGACCCTATGTCTGTCTAGGCTCGTAACGTCTGACTAAAGAAGTCTAAGACTCATTAAAATCAGCTCTAACTCACTCACACGCTCCACCAAGGGTGAGTGAGGATAGAGATGCTGGTTTTAAGAGCCTATCCTAGATTGGAATTCTAACTTAAATTTGAAACTAGGTTCTATACTCATACTAGCTCACCTTGGATCCTCACTCGCTCAACCGAGGGTGATCGTCTCAAGGAAACCGTAAGCTAGCATGAGCCCTCAGGATGCCTAACAATGATGCTCTAGGAGTTTGGAGGGGGGGTTTATATAGTTTTTTGAATGAATTTGGGCCCTTGGATCTAGAGAAATCAACTATCAACTCTAGGATCACTACTTTCGATTACAACCATTTGATTAATCAAATCAATGGCTTGGAATTGATCTTTCTATCAAATCTAGTGTAAAGGAGTGAAATTTAGGCGCGCTCATTCTCCACCATTGGATCTGGGGATGATCTGGACCGTCGGATCAGTGCTGACATCAATTCGATAAGATAAGCTACTATTTTTGGAGAAAAGCTGCATTATTCATCTTTGATTGTCAAAAATATCTTCTTTTATGAAAAAACTCGTGGATCCTCCTTGCTTTAAGCATAAGTGCATCTCCACCCTTGAATATGAGCTCATCTTGATCGTACAACATGGCTCAATCAGCTTTCGCCATGTGGTGGCCCTTCAACCCTTCAATTTGCTTAAACTAGAAAACTGCGGTGATCCTGAAAACTGGACTTTGTACTCTTTGACCCTCCAAATAGGCTTTGATGAAGATGAAACTTTGTAGGACTATGTTTCCAAAGATCTCCTTCAGGAATATGCAGAAAAAACTCCCATCTGAATCTCCCTTGTACAAGTTTGACTACATTTGGAAGCATGCAAGGTGGCATTAAGGTGTCTAGGAAGCTCTGATAGCCTTGAAAATTTGTACAAATATGTAGCCATATATGATCTTTATACATGTAAAACCATATGGCTAACATAATTTTCTATACAAGAATTTGTAGGGTCAAACTAGAAAAATTGCATTTTTAGAAAATGAACATAGCATATCAATGTGCTACAAAATCCATTTTTTGCTGAAATTTGGGCTATAGACTGCCTTTGACAATCTTTACAAGTATATGAATTTTCATCTAATTTGGTGACAATGAAATTTTTGCCCTAATTTCCTAACTTTGACCAGCTTTGACCGCTACCATGGACTTTCTTGATTTCTTTGAAACTTTGTATGTGAGCTTCCTTTGACATCCTTGATGCATCCTGGAATTCTCGGGGAATTCCGGCTACCTTCACCAAATATGTTTTTTGTAGGCCTTCACAAGTGAGAGAGGAGAGAAAATCTTGACGACAACGCCGGTAGGTACTTTATTTTGCAATGCCAGGCATAACACACCCGTAGCGATGGCCTTGTACTCATATCATATACCAGATTGCAATTGCCATGCTCAAAGCCCGGGGTGTTTACATGAGGTGCCTTGACGCATCGGAAGACTTTAAAAACCATTTGCATCATGTCAAAGATTTTGACAGTCATGTGCGCCGCTATATTGTCCATATGCTTTAGTCTAGGGAGCCAGTGGCGAATTGTAGCCATCATGTAGCCTACAGTTGGTAACTCGATGGGTGGCTTAAAATAGGGGTAATTCAACCAATCCTGGCACTACTTATTGTTTTGAACCTTAATAGCAAAGGCTGTCCAGGAGCGGCGTCGTGGTACTGGTCCCCAACATGGGTTGTACTTTAAATGCAAAGGTGCCTTTACCCATGTACTCATCATTTCTGGATACTTCTGTAGTAAATCTTTGCGCCACTCTAGTTGATAGATCTCTCCTTGTTGTGCATCAAGTGGCAAATCGTCCTCCTCGAAATGAGTCGCATGCGATGGTTTCTTACCTGTTTCTTTCTCAAATGGCTAACTGGTATTCGGCCATTAACATAAAATACAGTTTATACTGTAGCTCATGCCCAGATATGTATCGTCACGGGGCCAAATGAGCAAAGAATGGAGACTGTAAAATTCTTTCTTCTATCATCGCCATGGCATGTAATTGTGCCTCTACTCTAGCTGAGTGCGTTGTCCCAAGTTCCTTAATTGTCTTCATCCACGAGGGGGTCGGGAGTTCGTAAGTCATCTGGCCTTCGGCCGTAACGCGTCCGCCTGGGATGGGTTGTGGCTAGTACGCCTCTTCAAACGTTTCCTCCAACGGGATGGTGACAGTTTCTTCCTCAGCTAGTAGCTCTGGTGAAGAATCTGGCCTTAGTGGTGCTTCATATACTGCAATCTTTGATTCAACGTTTGATACCTGGGCACGTAATGCGTTGAGTTCCTCTAAGATGTCAGGAGAGGAGTCCACAAGTGCTGGTATGTCTTGGTGTGCTGGTGCTCGTAACTGGAGTAATTTATGATCGTCTTTGAGTTTCTGTAACTCCTCATTCATGCGATCGTATTCATCTAGCAGTCTTACATGATCCTCTAGCAGCATCTTCATTGATATGAGGGAATGGCTTTGAACCGACTAGGACTCAAAGGTTGGTCTGGGTGGTCAAGAGCTACTTCTAAGTTTTCTCCGTTCTGGTCCTCTAAGCGCTGGTTTTCTTCCTTTGCTGCTCCTAGATGTCTTCTGAGTAAGCCCATGTTTCGTGTTAGCATTGCATTGCGGACTGTCTGGGCTCTTAATAAGTTATCCAGGTCAGCAGTGGCTTCCTTGGTCTTTTCTTCGCTTTCTAGTTCTAATTTATGATAGGCCTCTCGTAATTCTTAGTATCGGCTGTTCAGTGAGCCATTCTCAATAGACAATAAATTAAGCTGCGACTGTAAGTCATTGGTTGTCCTCTGCAGCTGCAGATAATTATCGCCAAGAGATGTGAACTCATCTCTTACTTGCGTCATACACATGAACATCTGTCGAAATGCATTATCTACAGTGGGTGATAGTATTAATGGGGTGCTAAATGAAGATGTAGTGTGTATAGATGCAAAGGGAACGGGGAATGGGGATTGGAAGGTGGGTGCTGTGGTGATTGTGGAAAATTCTGATGTGCCTAAAAGTGTTTGTGCCGTGAGTGCAGTGAGTGGTGGTGGAGTGGGCGGTGAGATGTCCATGTCATTGGACGTGTCCAGTGCGGTGACTGTGAATAAGGGTGTGATTGTGGGTGCTTGTGATGGTGTAAATACGGGATTTACAAAGGTTGAGGAGTAATTTACAGGGGGACTGGCTGGAGCAGCTAGGTGGAAAGGGGAAAGAGGGGTTTTAGTGGGTCGGGGAGGTGAGACTAGGGAGAAGGTTAATGGCGGTGGGAATGGGAAAAGGAGTCTTGGAGGTGTGGGGAAGGATGGAAAAGATGGATGGAGGAATGGGTTGGATAGAAAGGTGGATGTGTGAGGGGGTAGACTAGGTCTAGTGGGTGTGGGAACTATGGGTTGAGTGGCCGTGAAGACGATTTCTACTACGTCACCAGCGAATGAAGATGTTGGTAAGGGGGAAGGAGGGTGAAGAGGGGAGGCTGGATGGATGGGCGGTGATGGACGAGCGGTTGGGGTGGTCGGTACTTCAGTGACTACTGAGGTATGTATAGTTGTGGCGCAGGGTGGGGAATCTACAAGGATGGTCTCTGCTGCCAACGAGCTTTCGGGGACGAGACATGCCTCCTTGGCCGGTTCTGAAGATTGTGCTCCTGTTGGGACACGAATGTATTCGTCGGGCTTTGAAAGTAGTCGTACTCTGCGGGGGTCAAACTGTGGTAGTGGCTTTCTTTGCAAGTATCTGAGTGCTTCGTTGGAGCCTACTGATTTGACCAACTCTCTGAATCCTTTGATGTATGCGTCTTCGAATCCGCCTGTGACAAGTTCTTGTTCTATTATCGCTTGACTCTCTTCCTCAGTAAGATTTTTGCATGCCCACACTTTTTCCATAGTTCTATACAGCTTCTTAATAGCCAGTGTGTAACCTGCTGCTTCAGAAGTTTCATCTTCATGTGTACTAGTATCACCATGTGTGTCTGTTTGTAGTCCTTGGCCATGTGTTTGTTCATGCTCTTGGGATTCCTGAGTTCCTTGGCTAGCTTCATCATCACCTTCGTCTTCATCAGTTGCTGTTCTTTTGTCATCACAGCTAGACACGATTGGTCCTTGTGGTTGATCGCGTGGTGTGGTAGGGTAGCTAGGCCTTTCAAATTCTTAAGAAAACATTTGTCCTTCTGAAAACTGGAACTCATTGGAGAATGTATCGGCCATTTCAAAATCGAACGTTGTGTTCAGTGGCTCTGCTTCCATATTGGCTATCGGGAAAGAAAACGCTTTTGCACCAATAGTGGTGGGAATTTCTGATGCCGTGGTGATAGGTTCTGGGGTTGTGGCTGCCTGAGGTGCAACAGTACTGGTGGTGCCCTCCGTTACAACTGGTCTTGATAATCTGATACGAATGGGTTGTACTGTGGGAGTGGCTGCTGTCGGTGACTGCTCTGGAGATGGTTGTGGTGAGGGTGATTCTGGGACTTGTAAGCACGGGATAGTACCTCTCATTCGTTTTCGTGCTCGTCCTTTGCTAGACTTTCTAGCCTTCTTAGTAGTCCCTTTGAATGCTTTCAGTTCGTCACTCGTCATGGCGTGCTCTATGGGTAAATCATATGCCAAACACATATATATAATTCTCGTAAGCGCATAACATCCATTGATGACTTTCTTTCGTTCCCATCTATGTTGTGCCAAATAGAGCTGATCAATTATCCAACTAGCTAGATCAACCGTCTGGGGTCCAGTACATGCTAAGTATAAGCCAAACCAGATTCTTTTGTGGGGCATGGTAAAACAATCCTGAGCTGGGAAAGCAAAATGCTGCATGCATATCCGCAATGGCTTGGACAGCTCAGGGGTTATAGCTGAAATATCCTCCCACTTAGTTACATCACCACGTTTCATCGGCTCTGGAACTAGCCGTTCTCGCTCCGTCGGAGTGTGCGTTCCATATATTTTGAGAGCTGCACGAATTAAATCTTTAGACAAATAAAACCTTCTGAATGGAGGGTCATTTACCAAGGATGGTAACATGAATGTGCCGGGTAGATCCTTGTTCTCTGAAGCCGTCAAAGTGGTTACTAAGTAAAAGCATTTGTAAAAATCGGGTTTAGGTAGAGGGTCACTAAAATAATCTGTAAATCCCGCTCGTGCCCAAACGTGTGTTAAATCTTGTGTATTCTGTAGTCCTTCAAATTCTCTCGAAAAGAATTGGTACTTGGCCCATGTGCGTTATCAAATGCCAAATTGGCCTCAAATATGAAATCAGCATCTGCTAATGGTCCTGCTAGGCCTTGAAACCAGTGAGAATTATGATGAATTTTCTCAGTATACCCTCTAGGAGGATCATCAATTGGCATGGGTCTTGGAAAACCTTGAAACTCTGGTGGTTGCACCGTCGGATGAGATTCCGCGAGTAATTCTCCAATATTGGTCATTGGTGCACTAGGGCCAGCTTCTGATGGTCCTTCTTCGGTTTGCATGATGACTCACGAGCTAATGGAAAAGATCTGCTACAAAAGATTAGCACATTAGTATGGAAACTAATTATGATCCCATTAAGGTGAGACCGTAATCCCTTTCCATAACAGATGTGTAACCCGTGTAGCCAAGTGGTGTCAGGTGGTTAATGGAATGATTATTTGCAAAACTAATGCAAGTCTCTAGACGCCTACATGCGTTAGGTTATGCATACATTTCTTGATGAGCTTTTATTATGAGTGATGTGGGGTTATGGTGTGTGAATTTATACAAGGTTTAGTTGAGGGTGATTTATTACAAGGGTGGTGTTTAAACGGGGTGGGAGAATTGTTAGACAAGGGGGTACAAGAAGACGTCTGGATACGTTTCGGTATCCATTTCCTAAGAGTCTTTGAGTGGGCGGTGTGTTTCTGCTGAGGGACAAAAAGTGGTATTGGGTTTGGTGGTATTGAAGGGGTGGGTGTGGGTCGATTGATAAGGTACTTCTTGGTGATCCAAATCTATCGAGTATTTGTACTTGTAGAAGAAGATCGAGGGGACTTTGGATACTGACTCTGGTTCTTTTGAAACTTTGTCCTCTTCCTGTCTACAGTGTTGCCAATAGCCTGTGGTTGGTGTCTTGTTGGCAGCCATATTTGTCTCGTACCACTTGTTCTGTGATGTTGATACTACTGCTTTCTTTGCCTTGTCTGGTGGTGTCGCCGGTCTGGGTTCCTCTGTTGTGGTTGACTCCTTCGTGGTTGGGTTTGAGAGGTCCATTGGACGCTCTCCTTTGGAAGAGAAGGGAGGTCCAACACTTGCGTGACCTGCCCATTAGGAAGTGATTCGTTCTTTATCTTTAATCTAGGCCAGTCCGCAGTAAGTGTGGAAGGATGGGCACCGCAGGGTGTTTTGCCCATGTGTCCGTTGATGTAACCCACCTGACCGCTGATTGTGTCCATCTGCCCTAGCTGTTGGGTAATTGGCCCTTCTAGTTTGCAGGAAGCCCCACGCAAAATCTCCTGACGTCCTTCTGATCGACAACTGTCTATAGCCAAGCCCGAGTGGGTTGGTGTAGACATAACGTGATTGATCTGACCAATGATCTTCCGGTCTTTCGTCGCATTCATTTCATAGGGTCTAGGGTTATAAACCTCAGTCAGAATGCCATTAGGGAATTCAAGCGGTATCACTCGCTTCTGATCTAAGGTTCCAATCTGTAAGGAGCCTTGTCTAAGATTTAGGTCCACTGAGTGATCGTAGAGCCAATCTTGGCCAAGTATTAGGGGTTCTATCAGGTCGTCATCATGGCACACTAGTAGCTTCGCTGTCATGGTCACATCCTTAATGAGGATAGGAAGGTCCACCTCGCCCATGCAAGGGGTTTCCATGCCTCCTAGCCCTATGAGGTATGCCTCAATTGGCCGCATTTCTATTCCTGAATCCTTGTAGTGGGACCATCTAATCGCACTAGTCGCAGCACCTGAGTCAAATAAAGCCGTGAGCTCTTGGCAAGGGTTGCCGTGCTCTAGCCTGACTGAATGGTCTCCTATCCACTATGCTAGGATGCGTTCGTGACTTTACTTCACACATGGCCATGGGATATCTGAGTGATGTTTCCAAAGGGTTATAATGTTCTCTCCGTAGTCCTTGTCTTCTTAGCTTCATGCGCTTAATGCGTTCTATTGCTTCTGCCTGAGCTTCCACTCATATTCTATTTTCTTCCACCTTACGCTTCTTTGCCAACGTGAGTCGTCTAAGCATATGCTCAGTGAGAGGTTCCTGATATAACTTGACTCTACAACCACTAATGTAATTAGGCATTATGTCTCCTTCTAAGGTGGCTAACTGTACTGCTCCACTTGTCGAGAGTCTATTAATGATCATAGGTCCATAACCTCGCTTTTCTAACTTCTGTGCGTGTTGTTTCAACGTATATACTAGAACTAGATCTCCTTCTTTCAAGCCTTTATCTTTCACATGCGCATCAAAATAGGCTTTCTGTCGCTTCTTTGCTGCGTATATGCCTGTTGCTGCTTTCAACCTCGTTTCTCCTAATCGTTCCAAGTCCATTATTCTCGCTGATAATTCATGGCCGGTCCACTAATGTTCTTGTGCAACCTTAAGGGTCGTTATCAAGAAGTCCAAAGGAAGCACTGCATTCTCACCAAAAACCATATGAAAGGGAGTTGCATTGAGTACGGTCTTGTTGGCCACTCGATATGCCCAAACAGCGTGGTGTAACTGTTTGTCCCAATCTGAACATTTGTTGTTCACGAGTTTCGTCAGTACGTTACAAAGGATCTTATTAGTGCTTTGAGCCTGACCATTGGCCCGAGGATGATATGGTGCGGATTTCTTGTGAATCACCATAAAATCTTGTAACAAATATTCAATGAATTGGTTTAGAAAGTGAGTTCCGCAATCGCTCACTAACTCTATAGGCAATCCATATCTTGTAAAGACATTCTCAAAAAAGAATTTTGCAGTTGTGTGTGCATCATTCTTTTTTGTGGCTTTTGCCTCTACCCATTTGGTAAGATAATCTGTCGCAACAATAATGTATTCAGCATGCGTACCTTTGCAGGGGGGTTAGTGGGTCCTACAAAGTCTATACCCCACTTAGAAAATGCACGTCCTCCAATCATAGGTTTCAATGGCATTTCATCTCTACGAGTAGGAAACTGAGTTCTTTGGCACACATCACATCTCTTAACATAGGTATGAGCATCCATGTGAAGAGTGGGCCACCATAATCCTGCAAAGAGGATGGCTTTGATAATCCTTTCAGGTCCAAAATGACCTCCTTCAACACCTTGGTTTGCAGTCTCTAGTATGCTCAGATAATTGCTTTCATGAACACATTGTCTTAAGTATCCGTCTCGTCCTCTTTTGTATAGATTATCGCCAATAAGTGAATAGTCTTGAGCTTCCTGCTCCAGACTTCTTTGTCGAGCTAAGGTCATTCCTTGAGGGAATGTCTTCGTCCTCAAGTATGTCACTAAAGTTTCACTCTAGTCTGGTGTGAGAGACACGTGATATAACGTCGCATGTTCTACTGGTGGTCTTTCACAACAAACATGGCATTGTTTACACAACTTGTAGACATCTGCTTCCATCGAAGGCCAATATACTCCTAGTCTATGCAGAGTCCGTAATGTTCGATGTTTTGAATGATGTTACTTTAGTGCACCTATGTGTGCTAATTGCAACCAATTCGCATTTCTGATTCATCTACACAACAAGCAAGAATCTTTTGATTATCCTGTTTATATATGCTTCCTGCTATGATTTGGTATCTCTGAGACTTGGTAATCTCTCCTTCTTTGATCTTTATCCTAGGATTCTTGGGTCCGTATGTCCGAATAGGGACTATAGGCTTAGCCCATTGTGGTGCTATCTCAAGGTTAAACAAGTATGTATCTAGTAGATCATCCGCTACTCCTTGAGGAGCTTCTCCTGAGGTTAATCTCGAAAGGTGGTCATCTCAAAGATGTGTCTTTCCTTTCCTGACTACTACTTCAAAATCATACTCCATGAGTAATAGAAACCAACGTATTAATCGTCCTGTGTTACATGGCTTATTGACCAAATATAATAGCGCTTGATGATCTGTAGAGAACTTGAACTTATTTGCCAATAAGTAATGTCTGAATTTCTTTACTACGTAGATCATTCCTAATCCTTTTCGTTCCGTAGTGGTGTAATTTCTTTCTGCTGCATTCAATTGTCTCCTCGCGTAAGCTATGGGGAGATCCATATTACCTTCCTTCGTGGGTTGTGCTAACACACATCCTATGGCATAATTGGATGCATCCACATGTACATGGAATGGCTTACTCCAATCTGAGGTAGTCAATATAGGTGCTGAGCACAAGCGTCGTTTAAGTTCATTGAATGAATTTTCACATTCATCTGTCCATTCAAAATTGGTTAAAAGAGAGTACAATGGCTTGGCTATGATTGCATACATGTGTATGAATCTCCTATAATAACCGCAATGGCCCATAAATGCCTGTACCTCCTTCACATTAGTTGGTCTAGGTAATTCTGCAATTACTTTCACCTTTTCTTCATCTGTAGAAATTCCATTTTTGGACACAATGTGTCCTAGAATTTTGCGTTGTCTGACCATGAAAACGCATTTTTCTGGGTTCAAACAAACCTGATATTCTTGACATTTGTCAAATATTTGTCTTAACTCTAGGATATGCGTCTGCCTGATATTAGAATGAGCACATATGTCATCGACATAAACTTCCACACTCTTGCGTAAGCATTCCAAAAAAACATGACACATGAGTCGGTGGAAAGTGGCGGGTGCATTTGTTAAGCCGAATGGCATCACACGAAATGCAAATATGCCCCATTCGGTGGCAAATGCCGTCTTGTGTTGGTCCTCTGGAGCAATGGCTACTTGATTATCTCCTAAAAAACCATCAAGGAAGCTCTAAACTTCCTTTCTCGCAACTCTTTACAATAAGTGCTCCGTGATAGGAAGAGGATAACTGTCTCTAATCGTGGCGGCATTAACTTTTTTAAGGTTAATACACACACGCAATTTTCCATTCTTCTTGGGCACTACCACAATGGGGGATACCCAATCGGTATGCTCAATCTCGTAAATGAATCCTGCTTCTATCAAACGATCTATCTCCTCTTTAATCTTAGCAGCGTTGTTATCATTGTACGTGTACGGTTTCTGTTTTGTCGGTTTTGCATCTAGAGTCATAGGGATTCTATGAGAAGATATATCTGGATCTACTCCTTTCAAATCTTTGTAACTCCAAGCGAACACATCTCTATATTCACACAATAGGGCAACTAATTCTTCTTCTTCTTCCTTCGTCAAATCAAGCCCTATGTATGTACACTTTTCCTCTTCTCCTTCTATGGCTACTATTATTTTCTTGGTTTTCTCTCGGTTATCATATACTTCTCCAATGTCCGCTTTTCTTTTAGGCATTCGTACCATGATTCGTCTATCTTCTATTTCATATTTCTTGAAGTTCTCGGGTACTTCAAACAAAGATTCTTCTTTTTCTGACATGGTTTCTTTCTTCTTTCTTTTCTTGCCTTCACTTTTGCTAGTCACTTGAGTGGCTATTCTCACATCATTCATAACTTCTTCTTGTTTTTGAGGGTGAGTGTCTACTTTGTAATATTCTTCTTGTGATGCAAAGGGTGAGTCCATGATAATTGATTCTAAATCGAAATCACTTGCATCCTCAAATGCATCAGTGTTAGGTTCACACTCTTCTAAAATTGCATCGCACATGATTGGCTCTATCGTGAAAACTGAAATGTCATAGCCATCCTCGTCACAGTGGGGTGTCCATTTTTCTTCATTGATGGCTACGTCCATGGTTGCTAGGATTTCTGCCCAACCATGGGGTTCGAATTCTTCATCTGGAAATACTACAGGTGCGTAAGCTGGATCTTGAAGGGTTCGTGGATGTTGTTCTTCACCTAAGGTCCTTGCTTCTAACCTTTCTTCCTCTTGTTTGGCTACTTTACACATCCATAAATGAGTGTCCTCGTGCAACCATGTGGGGTCGGATTCTAATGAGTGCAGGGATTCTGTTTCTACCTGTCTTATGGATGGTATTCCATTGTAATGGGGGTACATCTCGATGTGAATAGTCTTTAAGATTGACTTTAGTAGTCAATCCTAAATGTTGCAAGTTCAAAGAATTAGTTCCCCAATCTTGTACAATTTGCAACTGACGCATGAATGGTGGTCCAAATATCATCTCATAAGCATTATTTTTTTGCAAAGTCACAAATGGCGAAAGTATGCTCAAATTCTACACCACAAGTGGTGAGAGAAATGCCTTCTAGTAAGCCTAATAGTTTTTCTATGTGTCCGTCAGCCATTTGTAGCTTCATCCTGGTGGGTCTTAATGCTGGCTTACCCCAAGGTTTCCATAAAGCGGTGGTAGCTATGGCTACTCCGGCTCCTGAATCTAAGATGGCTTTCGTGGAGTAGCCCTGATCGGTTATCGGAAGATAAGTGTTACCTTCCTCTCCTTCGCTTACATCTCCAATCTTTTCTACGGGTATCTCTGGTACCTTATTTTGTGATCCTATTTGTGAGGGAGTAGTAGCAAGCTCGGGGAATTGATTTGCTACATGTTTCCACAATTCTGGTTTTACCTTTAATAACTCCTCTAGAGTGAGATTACACTGTACTTTAGTGTTCTTGATCACTTCCGCGTTTCTAGGGATTACTGATTCTTCATTCCTCACTATTATCGTGGGAGCTCTCATACTAATAGACTTTGCTTCCCAAGGTTCTGCGAACTGAGGTAATTCCTGTAAGGAATTAGATGTAAAAGTTGTGTGTTCGCTTAGTTGTTCTTCCTCTACACCATCGTAAATAGAGGGAATGTCTTGGGGAAATTGTTCCTGCAAGTCATCCATTTCTTGAATAGGAGGATGAGTTCCTTGTTCTTTTCTCCATTTCTCTTCTTGGATCTCTCTCAAAAATTCATGTGAATATTTATGTATGGAAGACAAATTGTCTTGACTTTCTGTATTGGGTACTTGAGACAGGGATGGTGCATTCCTTTCCTGTGTCTCTGGGACACTAGGGTTCCTGTGCTCATCCTTTTTCTCTTTGCTTTCTATCAAGTGTTCTAGCCTCTCCACTAGTCCTTGAAAGTGTAGTTCCGGTGTTGCCATGTTATTCCAATTAAGATATCTAGAGGCTTCAAACAAAGCTTGTGCTAATTCTACCATCTTCATGCAAAGTTTAGTTCTCTCAATTTCTAGATCAGCTCGAGGGTAGTTTTTACTCATTTCAGCTTCCTGAGGTCCCTCTTTTAATCTAGCCTGATATGCACAAAACATCATGTCTAGATTTTCTGCTATGGGTTCCACTAAAACTGATCCTGATTTTTGAGCTGGATTCTCTTGATTCAGTTCTTGTGAAGTCAATTCTAGGATTTTGGCTCTAGATTCCTTCAAACTTCCTGCCAATTTAGTTATCTTTTTACTCCACTTTCTCTTTATCCTTTCTCTAGAATCTTTCCAAGATTTTGTCTTTTTACTGCTAGATTCTGCAACTTCACTACTTCCAGCTACTTTCTCCTGATTAAGCTGTTGGTTCTGTAAGAGCACCTGGGCTCTAGTGATAGCTTGGATAGGCACGTATGTAGGGTTGGATCCATCTGCGTTGTTTAGAATACCTATCATGTTGATCGGTGTCACATTCGAAGCGTTAACTGGGTTCTTAGGACAATCTTTGATTATGTGCTCTTTGCCACAATCGACACAAAAGCCTTGGATATTATAGTACTGTGATTGCAGTGCTATCGGGGGATGTGGACAATCCTTTATGAAATGATCTCCTTGGCACCTAAAGCATGGTCCTCTAGGGCCCTGTGGTCTTTGTTGTCTTACTTGGGGCCGTGGATTTGGGTTTGTGTACATCACATTAGCATAGTCTGGCTCCCAACTAGGTTCCACTTGTGGACTATCATAATGATATGTCTCCACATGTTCTGGTGACTCCGTGTAATAAGCGGGTGGACTATCTACATGAGTGGAGTCAAAAGTGTTTGAATTCGAGTCACTCTCTGTGATCAAAGGTGAAGAAGGCATTCTCAATAGAGAATAAATTAAGCTGCGACTGTAAGTCATTGGTTGTCCTCTGCAGCTGCTGATAATTATCGCCAAGAGATGTGAACTCATCTCTTACTTGCGTCATACACATGAACATCTGTCAAAATGCATTATCTACAGTGGGTGATAGTATTAATGGGGTGCTAAATGAAGATGCAGTGGGTGTAGATGTAAAGGGAATGGGGAATGGAGGTTGGAAGGTGGGTGCTGTGGTGATTGTGGAAAATTGTGATGTGCCTAAAAATGTTTGCACCGTGAGTGTAGTGAGTGGTGGTGTAGTGGGCGGTGAGATGTCCATGTCATTGGACGTGTCCAGTGCGGTGACTCTGAATAAGGGTGTGACTGTGGGTGCTTGTGATGGTGTAAATACGGGATTTACAAAGGTTGAGGAGTAATTTACAGGGGGACTGGCTGGAGCAGCTCGGTGGAAAGGGGAAAGAGGGGTTACAGTGGGTCGGGGAGGTGAGACTGGGGAGAAGGTTAATGGCGGTGGGAATGGGAAAAGGGGTCTTGGAGGTGTGGGGAAGGATGGAAAAGATGGATGGAGGAATGGGTTGGATAGAAAGGTGGATGTGTGAGGGGGTAGACTAGGTCTAGTGGGCGCGGGAATTGTGGGTTGAGTGGCCGTAAAGACGATTTTTGCTACGTCACCAGCGAATGAAGATGTTGGTCGGGGGGAAGGAGGGTGAAGAGGGCAGGCTCGATGGATGGGCGGTGATGGAGGAGCGGTTGGGGTGGTTGGTACTTCAGTGACTACTCAGGTATGTACAGTTGTGGCGCGGGGTGGGGAATCTACAAGGATGGTCTCTGTTGCCAACGAGCTTTCAGGGACGAGACGTGCCTCCCTAGCCGGTTCTAAAGATTGTGCTCCTGTTGGGACACGAATGTATTCTTTAGGCTTTGAAAGTAGTACTCTACGGGGGTCAAACTGTGCTAGTGGCTTTCTTTGCAAGTATCTGAGTGCTTCGTTGTAGCCTACTGATTTGACCAACTATTTGAATCCTTTGATGTATGCGTCTTCGAATCCGCCTGTGACAAGTTCTTGTTCTATTAGCGCTTGACTCTCTTCCTCAGTAAGCTTTTTGCATGCCCACACTTTTTCCATAGTTCTATACAGCTTCTTAATAGCCAGTGTGTAACCTGCTGCTTCAGAAGTTTCATCTTCATGTGTACTAGTATCACCATGTGTGTCTATTTGTAGTCCTTGGCCATGGGTTTGTTCATGCTCTTGGGATTCCTGAGTTCCTTGGCTAGCTTCGTCATCACCTTCGTCTTCATTAGTTGCTGTTCTTTCGTCATCAGAGCTAGACACGATTGGTCCTTGTGGTTGATCTCGTGGTGTGGTAGGGTAGCTAGGCCTTTCAAATTCTTGAGAAAACATTTGTCCTTCTGAAAACTGGAACTCATTGGAGAATGCATCCGCCATTTCAAAATCGAACGTTGTGTTCAGTGGCTCTGCTTCCAAATTGGCTATCGGGAAAGAAAACGCTTCCGCACCAATAGTGGTGGGAATGTCTGCTACCGTGGTGATAGGTTCTGGGGTTGTGGCTGCCTTAGGTGCAACAGTACTAGTGGTGCCCTCCGTTACAACTGGTCTTGATAATCTGATACGAATGGGTTGTACAGTGGGAGTGGCTTCTCTCGGTGACTGCTCTAGAGATGGTTGTGGTTAGGGTGATTCTGGGACTTGTAAGCACGAGATAGTACCTCTCATTCGTTTTCCTGCTCGTGCTTTGCTAGACTTTCTAGCCTTCTTAGTAGTCGCTTTGAATGCTTTCAGTTCGTCACTCGTCATGGAGTGCTCTATGGGTAAATCATATGCCAAACATATATATATAATTCTCGTAAGCACACAGCATCCATTGATGACTTTCTTTTGTTCCCATCTATGTTGTGCCAAATAGAGCTGATCAATTATCCAACTAGCTAGATCAACCGTCTAGGCTCGAGTGCATGCTAAGTATAAGCCAAACCAGATTCTTTTGTGGGGCATGGTAAAACGATCCTGAGCTGGGAAAGCAAAATGCTGCATGCATATCCGCAATGGCTTGGAGAGCTAAGGGGTTATAGCTGAAATATCCTCCCACTTAGTTACATCTTCACGTTTCATCGGCTCTGGAACTAGCCGTTCTCGCTCCGTCGGAGTATGCGTTCCATGTATTTTGAGAGCTGCGCAAATTAAATCTTTAGACAAATAAAACCTTCTGAATGGAGGGTCATTTACCAAGGATGATAACATGAATGTGCCGGGTAGATCCTTGTTCTCTGAAGCCGTCAACGTAGTTACTAAGTAAAAGCATCTGTAAAAATCCGGTTTAGGCAGAGGGTCACTAAAATATTCTGTAAATCCCGCTCGTTCCCAAACGTGCGTTAAATCTTGTGTATTCTGTAGTCCTTCAAATTCTCTAGAAAAGAACTGGTACTTGGCCCATGTGCGATAATCAAATGCCAAATTGGCCTTAAATATGAAATCAGCGTCTGCTAATGGTCCTGCTAGGCCTTGAAACCAGTGAGAATTATGATGAATTTTCTCATTATACCCTCTAGGAGGATCATCGATTGGCATGGGTCCTGGAAAAACTTGAAACTCTGGTGGTTGCACCGTCGGATGAGATTCTGCGAGTAATTCTCCAATATTGGTCATTGGTGCACTGGGGCCAGCTTGTGATGGTCCTTGTTCGGTTTGCATGATGACTGACGAGCTAATGGAAAAGATCTGCTACAAAAGATTAGCACATTAGTATGGAAATTAATTATGATCCCATTAAGCTGAGGCCGCAATCCCTTTCCATAACAGATGTGTAACCCGTGTAGCCAAGTGGTGTCAGGTGGTTAATGGAATGTTTATTTGCAAAACTAATGCAGGTCTCTAGACGCCTACATGCTTCAGGTTATGCATACATTTCTTGATGAGCTTTTATTATGAGTGATGTGGGGTTATGGTGTGTGAATTTATACAAGCTTTAGTTGAGGGTGAATTATTACAAGGTTGGTGTTTAAACGGGGAGGGAGAATTGGTAGACAAGGGGGTACAAGAAGATGTCTGGATACGTTTCGGTATCCATTTCCTAAGAGTCTTTGAGTGGGTGGTGTGTTTCTACTGAGGGACAAAAAGTGGTATTGGGTTTGGTCGTATTGAAGGATGGAAAGATTTCTGAGGGGTATACATTACATGGCTTGAGGGTTGGGCTATAATACATTGTTTGGGTACCCAAATCTGCGTGGGTGTGGGTCGATTGATAAGGTACTTCTTGGCGATCCAAATCTATCGAGTATTTGTACTTGTAGAAGAGGATCGAGGGGACTTTGGATACTGACTCTGCTTCTTCTGAAACTTTGTCCTGTTATTGTCTGTAGTGTTGCCAATAGCCTGTGGTTGCTGTCTTGTTGGCACCCATATTTGTCTCGTACCACTTGTTCTGTGATGTTGATACTACTGCTTTCTTTGCCTTGTCTGGTGGTGTCGCCGGTCTGGGTTCCTCTATTGTGGTTGACTCCTTCGTGGTTGGGTTTGAGAGGTCCATTGGACGCTTTGCTTTGGAAGAGAAGGGAGGTCCAACACTTGCGTGACCTGCCCATTAGGAAGTGATTCGTTCTGTATCTTTAATCTAGGCCAGTTCGTAGTAAGTGTGGAAGGATGGGCACCGCAAGGTGTTTTGCCCATGTGTCCGCTGATGTAACCCACCTGACCGCTGATTGTGTCCATCTGCCCTAGCTGTTGGGTAATTGCCCCTTCTAGTTTGCAGGAAGCCCCACCCCAAATCTCCTGACGTCCTTCTGATCGACAACTGTCTATAGCCAAGCCCGAGTGGGTTGGTGTAGACATAACGTGACTGATCTGACGAATGACCTTCCGGTCTTCCGTCGCATGCATTTCATAGGGTCTAGCGTTACAAACCTCAGTCAGAATGCCATTAGGGAATTCAAGCGGTATCACTCGCTTCTGATCTAAGGTTCCAATCTGTAAGGAGCCTTGTCTAAGATTTAGGTCCACTGAGTGATCGTATAGCCAATCTTGGCCAAGTATTAGGGGTCTATCAGGTCGTCATCATGGCACACTAGTAGCTTCGCTGTCATGGTCACATCCTTAATGAGGATAGGAAGGTCCACCTCGCCCATGCAAGGGGTTTCCATGCCTCCTAGCCCTATGAGGTATGCCTCAATTGGCCGCATTTCTATTCCTGAATCCTTGTAGTGGGACCATCTAATCGCACTAGTCGTAGCACGTGAGTCAATTAAAGCCCTGAGCTCTTGGCAAGGGTTGTCGTGCTCTAGCCTGACTGTAATGAATGGTCTCCTATCCACTATGCTAGGATGAGTTTGTGGGATCTTATTAGTGCTTTCAGCCTGACCATTGGCCCGAGGATGATATGGTGCGGATTTCTTGTGAATCACCATAAAATCTTGTAACAAATATTCAATGACTTGGTTTAGAAAGTGAGTTCCGCGATCGCTCACTAACTCTATAGGCAATCCATATCTTGTAAAGACATTCTCAAATAAGAATTTTGCAGTTGTGTGTGCATCATTCTTTTTTGTGGCTTTTGCCTCTACCCATTTGGTAAGATAATCCATCGCAACAATAATGTATTCAGCATGCGTACGTTTTGCAGGGGGGTTAATGGGTCCTACAAAGTCTATACCCCACTTAGAAAATGCACATCCTCCCATCATGGGTTTCAATGGCATTTCATCTCTGCGAGTAGGAAACTGAGTTCTTCGGCACACATCACATCTCTTAACATAGGTATGAGCATCCATATGAAGAGTGGGCCACCATAATCCTACAAAGAGGATGGCTTTGATTATCCTTTCAGGTCCAAAATGACCTCCTCCAACACCTTGGTGTGCAGTCTCTAGTATGCTTAGATAATCGCTTTCATGAACACATTGTCTTAAGTATCTGTCTCGTCCTCTTTTGTATAGATTATTGCCAATAAGTGAATAGCCTTGAGCTTCCTGCTCTAGACTATATTGTCGAGCTAAGGTCATTCCTTGAGGGAATGTCTTCGTCCTCAAGTATGTCACTAAAGGTTCACTCCAGTCTGGTGTGAGAGACACGTGATATAACGTCGCATGTTCTACTGGTGGTCTTTCACAACAAACATGGCATTGTTTACACAACTTGTAGACATCTGCTTCCATCGAAGGCCAATATACTCCTAGTCTATGCAGAGTCTATAATGTTCGATGTTTTGAATGATGTTGCTTTAGTGCACCTATCTGTGCTAATTGCAACCAATTCGCATGTTCTGATTCATCTACACAACAAGCAAGAATCTTTTGATTATCCTGTTTATATATGCTTCCTGCTATGATTTGGTATCTCTGAGACTTGGTAATCTCTCCTTCTTTGATCTTTATCCTAGGATTCTTGGGTCGGTATGTCAGAATAGGGACTATAGGCTTAGCCCATTCTTGTTTTATCTCAAGGTTAAACAAGTATGCATCTGGTAGATCATCCGCTACTCCTTGAGGAGCTTCTCCTGAGGTTAATCTCGAAAGGTGGTCAGCTCTAAGATGTGTCTTTCCTTTCCTGACTACTACTTCAAAATCATACTCCATGAGTAATAGAAACCAATGTATGAATCGTCCCGTGTTACATGGCTTATTGACCAAATATAATAGCGCTTGATGATCTGTAGAGAACTTGAACTTATTTGCCAATAAGTAATGTCTGAATTTGTTTACTGCGTAAATCATTCCTAATCCTTCTCGTTCCGTAGTGGTGTAATTTCTTTCTGCTGCATTCAACTGTCTCCTCGCGTAAGCTATGGGGAGATCCATATTACCTTCCTTCGTGGGTTGTGCTAACACGCATCCTATGGCATAATTGGATGCATCCACATGTACATGGAATGGCTTACTCCAATCTGGGGTAGTCAATATAGGTGCTGAGCACAAGCGTCGTTTAAGTTCATTGAATGAATTTTCACATTCATCTCTCCATTCAAAATTGGTTAAAAGAGAGTATAATGGCTTGGCTATGATTGCATACATGTGTATGAATCTCCTATAATAACAGCAATGGCCCGGTCTAGGTAATTCTGCAATTACTTTCACTTTTTCTTGATCTGTAGAAATTCCATTTTTTGACACAATGTGTCCTAGAATTTTGCTTTGTTTGACCATGAAAACGCATTTTTCTGGGTTCAAACAAACCTGATATTCTTGACATTTGTCAAATATTTTTCTTAACTCTGGGATATGCGTCTGCCTGATATTAGAATGAGCACATATGACATCAACATAAACTTCCAAACTCTTGCGTAAGAATTCCTTAAAAACCATGACACATGAGTCGCTGGAAAGTGGCGAGTGCATTTGTTAAGCCGAATGGCATCACACAAAATGCAAATATGCCCCATTCGGTGGCAAATGCCATATTGTGTTGGTCCTCTAGAGCAATGGCTACTTGATTATACCCTGAAAAACCATCAAGGAAGCTCTAAACTTCCTTTCCCGCAACTCTTTCCAATAAGTGCTCCGTGATAGGAAGAGGTTAACTGTCTCTAATCGTGGCGGCATTAACTTTTTAAAGGTTAATACACACATGCAATTTTCCATTGTTCATGGGCACTACCACAATGGGGGATACCCATTCGGTATGCTCAATCTCGTAAATGAATCGTGCTTCTATCAAACGATCTATCTCCTCTTTAATCTTAGCAGCGTAGTTATCATTGTACGTGTACGGTTTCTGTTTTGTCGGTTTTGCATCTAGAGTCATAGGGATTCTATGAGAACATATATCTGGATCTACTCCTTTCAAATCTTTGTAACTCCAAGCGAACACATCTCTATATTCACGCAATAGGGCAACTAATTCTTCTTCTTCTTCCTTCGTCAAATCATGCCCTATGTATGTACACTTTTCTTCTTCTCCTTCTATGGCTACTATTATTTTCTTGGTTTTCTCTCGGTTATCATATACTTCTCCAATGTCCGCTTTTCTTTTAGGCATTCGTACCATGATTCGTCTATCTTCTATTTTATATTTCTTGAAGTTCTCGGGTACTTCAAACAAAGATTCTTCTTTTTCTGACATGGTTTCTTTCTTCTTTCTTTTCTTGCCTTCACTTTTGCTAGTCACTGGAGTGGCTATTCTCACATCATTCATAACTTCTTCTTGTTTCTGAGGGTGAGTTTCTACTTCGTAAAAATATTCTTCTTCTCATGCAAAGGGTGAGTCTATGATAATTAATTCTAAATCGAAATCACTTGCATCCTCGAATGCATCACTGTTAGGTTCACACTCTTCTAAAATTGCATCGCACATGATTGGCTCTATCGTGAAAACTGAAATGTCATAGCCATCCTCGTCACAGTGGGGTGTCCATTGTTCTTCATTGATGGCTAGGTCCATGGTTGCTAGGATTTTTGCCCAACCATGGGGTTCAAGTTCTTCATCTGGAAATACTACAGGTGCGTAAGCTAGATCTTGAAGGGTTCGTGGATGTTGTTCTGCACCTAAGGTCCTTGCTTCTAACCTTTCTTCCTCTTGTTTGGCTACTTTTGTAGCATTCCTCATCAAGCCCATAGAGATAAATACTCCGACACACAAAAGACATTTGCAAAGATTAGTACTATTATCAAAAGAACAAATGAAATAAAGTATTTAACTCAAAATAAGGATAGAAATCTTATCTTATGAATGTCAGATTCAAAATACATCAGAGCTTCTGGATAAAGAATCAAACTTCATGATACAATCGCTTTGAAAAATAGCTTCTCGATGAAGCTTCAACCTCCCGACCATCCCCGAGCTATCACAATCTCATTCACACTCACACTCTCAATCTCAATCTCAATCTCATATATAATCGTGCGATAATACAATCGCAATCCGAATCTCATTCTCAATCACACTCACACTCGCACTCTCAATCTCACTCTCACTCGCAATCTCAATATCATTGATAATTCTTCTTGAGGTTGACGATGGGGAGAAAGGAATTATGTAAAGCCCTTCATTACAATGCAATCAATCACTACGGTCTGCGATTGATGATAACTTTGCATCTCCCTTATTCAATCAAATTAGAGATCACCATCCAATTTGTGTACACATCTCTGTTTTGTTTGTTTCTCCACTCTCTTCAAATAATAAGATATCAAAAGATGCTGCTATACAGCATAAAAATACACTTCGATGCTTGCACTCCAGTCATGTTATATCGTTCTGCCCAAATCTACTTTGATTCCTTCTTTCCTTGCATCTTAATCTTCTGAATTTCCCATCCAAATTACGTTCGTGTAAATCTCTGTACATATCATCCATCTCCATATATCATCTGTTGATCAATGATCCCGCAATCTTCTGCATGGATCCTTGTCCAAAATCATGTGAAGTCCCTTTACATAATCAAGAACAATAGAAAATGCCTTCAGTGCTTTGTCCTCTGTCTGCGGCAAGCCTTTGTTCTGCCATGATCCATATTTCTATTGCGCTACTAAGGCGTGAAGCTCTCCTCTTTTCAAGTGCATGCCCACTTTTCTCGTAGATGTAAGCTCCACATGCTTCATCACCTTGTGTTAAGATTCTATATAAACATACTGACAGAGATGCAGCAAGGGTCACCTGTCTTCATATATTTCGAGGTGTCATTGATACTCTTTCTTCATGTTGTAGCCGAATAAAACCGTCACCTTCCTGTTGTGTAGTTGAGGTCAGCACCATTATTTTAAACATGTACATGGTGAAACAATTTGAGACATCTACGCAAGTATCAGATACATCCACAGTCCTGTTGATTCTCAAATAGAGTAGTGCTTCTTCATAAAAAGCCCTTGTCCATGACTATGATCATCTGATGCAAATCATGTTGCCCTCTCTGACTAGTTTGAAGCAGACATGTCGCTAATTCAATTATCTGGCCCATTTATTCCTTCCTGCAATTGATAACACTTTACACATTTCCCTTTTCTCTATGTTGTCGGGCTCTGCTTTATACGTCGGCTTCATAATTATGCTCTGCATATTGTTTCTACTCTGTGAGAAAACCCTTGATGGCCAGGTCAATGAATTGTACCTTGTCCTGCATGGAAGCAGTGAGGAGAACATCAAGGAAATCAGCATCCTTGATTCCAGTTCCTCTCGTTAGCCTCGTTCTCCTTCGCTCATCAATAATTTGCTGCTACACTCTTTTATCTTTGTACTGATGGTCTTCGCTCGCCTCGCACATCCAACCTACGCATGCCTGAGAATCGCCAATATTTTGCATGCCGAGGAGCTCAATACTCTCGATCAAGATATTCTGCAAGCTGCTCAAACGGCCATTTTGTGATGGAGATGGCAAGTCCTTTGCCCTTCTGCTAATAACTATTCTCGAAATGATGCTAAACGTGGCATCATACAGTTCTCTGCGGATCCTTGATTCCTGCAAACTCAAATGCCATGATCAAAATCCATATATAAAACTGTAGTTAGAGGTGGAAATGTTTTTTGATGTGCCGCCTCAATCTTTGTGTCTGCATGCTCAGGCTTCGTGTAACACAAAGTCCTATGAATCTCTGGAATTTTCCTCTTCTTTCATCGTAACATTCTCCCGTGCTTAGCTTAATGATTTCGCTCCTCCTACGCAGTGATCAACGTCTAGTGAAGGCTATGGAGTACAACTTAATTGTGATGCTTATGCTGTCTTGTCGTACAAAAGAGCAAACATTGCTAAATAAAGAATCAAACAAGCATTGCTTTCACGCTCGCTGAACCAACGATTGTTTTTGCCAACTATGCGGAACTTGTAGTTTCGCTGCATGAATTGTTAACCATACATCGCTATTTTTATATATAGCAATTATAATAGCGAACTACTTTGCGAAAGCTACTTTATTTTCAGATCCCACGATGATCGTTTTTTTTTCCAATAAAGCCAGGGCAAAAGTCAATCAAGATCGCATGTCAAAATGCATCAATTCTAGTTTTGGGCGAGTGATTGTATATTTATCGCAATAAGGTTTGCTTTCCACGTATGCTTTTTGTTTGAGATTTAAATAGTATATACTTGAATCAAAACAGTTTCACACTATAAGTACCTATGCTCGTTCGGTTCACATGCACACACTCCATTTCTATGATTAAGCGATCACCAATACAAGATAATATATTGTCTCACTTTATCACTAATATAAAGCCCTGGAAGAAAGGAAGTTCACACTGTTAACTCAGAGAAACATTACCGAAGATACGTAGAAAGGGATCATAGAGAAAGCATACTATGAGTTACTAATGTTCATCACATTACTTCGATAGTTGACATGCTCTTAAACCATAGCTTATGTATGTCCCTATGACGGATATATTACAACTTTACACATCCATAAATGAGTGTCCTCGTGTAACCATGAGGGGTCGGATTCTAATGAGTGCACGGATTCTGTTTCTACCTGTCTTATGGATGGTATTCCATTGTAATGGGGGTACATCTCGATGTGAATAGTCTTTAAGATTGACTTTAGTAGTCAATCCTAAATGTTGCAAGTACAAAGAATTAGTTCCCCAATCTTGTACAATTTGCAACTGACGCATGAATGGTCGTCCCAATATCATCTCATAAGCATGATTTTTTGCAAAGTCACAAATGGCGAAAGTATGCTCAAATTCTACACCACAAGTGGTGAGAGATATGCCTTCTAGTAAGCCTAATAGTTTTTCTATGTGTCCGTCAGCCATTTGTAGCTTCATCCTGGTGGGTCTTAATGCTGGCTTACCCCAACGTTTCCATAAAGCGGTAGTAGCTATGGCTACTCCGGCTCCTTAATCTAAGATGGCTTTCGTGGTGTAGCCCTGATGGGTTATCGGAAGATAAGTGTTACCTTCCTCTCCTTCACTTACATCTCCAATCTTTTCTACGGGTATCTCTGGTACCTTATTTTGTGATCGTATTTGTGAGGGAGTAGTAGCAAGCTCGGGGAATTGATTTGCTACATGTTTCCACAATTCTGGTTTTACCTTTAATAACTCCTCTAGAGTGAGATTACACTGTACTTTAGTGTTCTTGATCACTTCCGCGTTTCTAGGGATTACTGATTCTTCATTCCTCACTATTATTGTGGGAGCTCTCATACTAATAGACTTTGCTTCCCAAGGTCTTGTGAACTGAGGTAATTCTTGTAAGGAATTAGATTCAAAAGTTGTGTGTTCGCTTAGTTGTTCTTCCTCTACACCATCGTAAATAGAGGGAATGTCTTGGGAAAATTGTTCCTGCAAGTCATCTATTTCTTGAATAGGAGGATGAGTTCCCTGTTCTTTTCTCCATTTCTCTTCTTGGATCTCTCTCAAAAATTCATGTGAATCTTTATGTATGGAAGACAAATTGTCTTGACTTTCTGTATTGGGTACTTGAGACAGGGATGGTGCATTCCTTTCTTGTGTCTCTGGGACACTAGGGTTCCTGTGCTGATCCTTTTTCTCTTTGCTTTCTATCAAGTGTTCTAGCCTCTCCATTAGTCCTTGAAAGTGTAGTTCCGGTTTTGCCATGTTATTCCAATTAAGATATCTAGAGGCTTCGAACAAAGCTTGTGCTAATACTATCATCTTCATGCAAAGTTTAGTTCTCTCAATTTCTAGATCAGCTCGAGGGAAGCTTTTACTCATTTCAGCTTGCTAAGGTCCCTCTTTTAATCTAGCCTGTTATGCACGAAACATCATCTCTAGATTTTTTGATATGGGTTCCGCTAAAACTGATCCTGATTTCTGAGCTGGATTCTCTTGATTCAATTCCTGTGAAGTCAATTCTAGGATTTTGGCTCTAGATTCCTTCAAACTTCCTTCCAATTCAGTTATCTTTTTACTCCACCTTCTCTTTATCCTTTCTCTAGAATCTTTCCAAGATTTTGTCTTTCTACTACTAGATTCTGCAACTTCACTACTCCCAGCTACTTTCTCCTGATTAAGTTGTTGGTTCTGTAAGAGCACCTGGGCTCTGGTGATAGCTTGGATAGGCACGTATGTAGGGTTGGATCCATCTGCGTTGTTTACAATACCTATCACGTTGATCGGTGTCACATTCAAAGCGTTAACTGGGTTCTTAGGACAATCTTTGATTATGTGCTCTTTGCCACAATCGGCACAAAAGCCTTGGATATTATAGTACTGTGATTGCCCTGCTATCGGGGGATGTGGACAATCCTTTATGAAATGATCTCCTTGGCACCTAAAGCATGGTCCTCTAGGGCCCTGTGGTCTTTGTTGTCTTACTTGGGGCCGTGGATTTGGGTTTGTGTACATCACATTAGCATAGTCTGGCTCCCAACTAGGTTCCACTTGTGGACTATCATAATGATATGTCTCCACATGTTCTGGTGACTCCATGTAATAAGCGGGTGGACTATCTACATGAGTGGAGTCAAAAGTGTTTGAATTCGGGTCACTCTCTGTGATCAAAGGTGAAGAAGGCATTCTAAATAGACAATAAATTAAGCTGCGACTGTAAGTCATTTGTTGTCCTCTGCAGCTGCTGATAATTATCACCAAGAGATGTGAACTCATCTCTTACTTGCGTCATACACATGAACATCTATCGAAATGCATTATCTACAGTGGGTGATAGTATTAATGGGGTGATAAATGAAGATGCAGTGGGTGTAGATGCAAAGGGAACGGGGAATGGTGTTTGGAAGGTGGGTGCTGTGGTGATTGTGGAAAATTGTGATGTGCCTAAAAATGTTTGTGCCGTGAGTGCAGTGAGTGGCGGTGCAGTGGGCGGTGAGATGTCCATGTCATTGGACGTGTCCACTGCGGTGACTGTGAATAAGGGTGTGACTGTGGGTGCTTGTGATGGTGTAAATACGGGATTTACAAAGGTTGAGGAGTAATTTACAGGGGGACTCGCTGGAGCAGCTGGGTGGAAAGGGGAAAGAGGGGTTACAGTGGGTCGGGGAGGTGAGACTGGGGAGAAGGTTAATGGCGGTGGAAATGGGAAAAGGGGCCTTGGAGGTGTGGAGAAGGATGGAAAAGATGGATGGAGGAATGGGTTGGATAGAAAGGTGGATGTGTGAGGGGGTAGACTAGGTCTAGTGGGTGCGGGAACTGTGGGTTGAGTGGCCTTTAAGACGATTTCTACTACGTCACCAGCGAATGAAGATGTTGGTCGGGGGGAAGGAGGGTGAAGAGGGGAGGCTGGATGGATGGGCGGTGATGGAGGAGCGGTTGGGGTGGTCGGTACTTCAGTGCCTACTGAGGTATGTAGAGTTGTGGCACGGGATGGGGAATCTACAAGGATGGTCTCTGTTGCCAACGAGCTTTCGGGGACGAGACGTGCCTCCCTGGCCGGTTCTGAAGATTGTGCTCTTGTTGGGACACGAATGTATTTGTCGGGCTTTCAAAGTAGTGGTACTCTGCGGGGCTGAAACTGTGGTAGTGGCTTTCTTTGCAAGTATCTGAGTGCTTCGTTGGAGCCTACTGATTTGACCAACTCTCTGAATCCTTTGATGTATGCGTCTTCGAATCCGCCTGTGATAAGTTCTTGTTCTATTATCGCTTGACTCTCTTCCTCAGTAAGCTTTTTGAGTGCCCACACTTTTTCCATAGTTCTATACAGCTTCTTAATAGCCAGTGTGTAACCTGCTACTTCATAAGTTTCATCTTCATGTGTACTAGTATCACCATGTGTGTCTGTTTGTAGTCCTTGGCCATGTGTTTGTTCATGCTCTTGGGATTCCTGAGTTCCTTGGCTAGCTTCGTCATCACCTTCGTCTTCATCAGTTGCTCTTCTTTCGTCATCAGAGCTAGACACAATTGGTCCTTGTGGTTGATCTCGTGGAGTGGTAGGGTAGCTAAGCCTTTCAAATTCTTGAGGAAACATTTGTCCTTCTGAAAATTGGAACTCATAGGAGAATGCATTGGCCATTTCAAATCAAAGGTTGTGTTCACTGGCTCTGCTTCCAAATTGGCTATCGGGAAAGAAAACGCTTCCGCACCAATAGTGGTGGGAATTTCTGCTGCCGTGGTGATAGGTTCTGGGGTTGTGGCTGCCTAAGGTGCAACAGTACTGGTGGTGCCCTCCATTACAACTGATCTTGATAATCTGATACGAATGGGTTGTACTGTGGGAGTGGCTGCTGTCGGTGACTGCTCTGGAGATGGTTGTGTTGAGGGTGATTCTGGGACTTGTAAGCACGGGATAGTACCTCTCGTTCGTTTTCTTGTGTAGTCCTTCAAATTCTCTAGAAAAGAACTGGTACTTGGCCCATGTGCAATAATCAAATGCCAAATTGGCCTCAAATATGAAATCAGCGTCTGCTAATGGTCCTGCTAGGCCTTGAAACCAGTGAAAATTATGATGAATTGTCTCAGTATACCCTCTAGGAGGATCATCGATTGGCATGGGTCCTGGAAAACCTTGAAACTCTGGTGGTTGCACCGTCGGATGAGATTCCGCGAGTAATTCTCCAATATTGGTCATTGGTGCACTGGGGCCAGCTTCTGATGGTCCTTCTTCGGTTTGCATGATGACTGACGAGCTAATGGAAAAGATCTGCTACAAAAGAGTAGCACATTAGTATGGAAATTCATTATGATCCCTTTAAGGTGAGACCGCAATCCCTTTCCATAACAGATGTGTAACCAGTGTAGCCAAGTGGTGTCAGGTGGTTAATGGAATGATTATTTACAAAACTAATGCAGGTCTCTAAACGCCTACATGCTTCAGGTTATGCATACATTTCTTGATGAGCTTTTATTATGAGTGATGTGGGGTTATGGTGTGTGAATTTATACAAGGTTTAGTTGAGGGTGAATTATTACAAGCGTGGGGTTTAAACAGGGTGGGAGAATTGTTAGAGAAGGGGGTACAAGAAGACGTCTGGATACGTTTCGGTATCCATTTCCTAAGAGTCTTTGAGTGGGTGGTGTGTTTCTGCTGAGGGACAGAAAGTGGTATTGGGTTTGGTGGTATTGAAGGATGGAAAGATTTGTGAGGGGTATATATTACATGGCTTGAGCGTTGGGCTATAATACATTGTTTGGGTACCCAAATCTGCGTGGGTGTGGGTCGATTGATAAGGTACTTCTTGGCGACCCAAATCTATCGAGTATTTGTACTTGTAGAAGAAGATCCAGTGGACTTTGGATACTGACTCTGCTTCTTTTGAAACTTTGTCCTGTTCTTGTCTGCAGTGTTGCCAATAGCCTGTGGTTGGTGTCCTGTTGGCACCCATATTTGTCTCGTACCACTTGTTCTGTGATGTTGATACTGCTGCTTTCTTTGCCTTGTCTGGTGGTGTCGCCGGTCTGGGTTCCTCTGTTGTGGTTGACTCCTTCGTGGTTGTGTTTGAGAGGTCCATTGGACGCTCTGCTTTGGAAGAGAAGGGAGATCCAACACTTGCGGGACCTGCCCATTAGGAAGTGATTCGTTCTTTATCTTTAATCTAGGCCAGTCCGCAATAAGTGTGGAAGGATGGGCACCGCAGGGTGTTTTGCCCATGTGTCCGCTGTTGTAACCCACCTGACCACTCATTGTGTCCATCTGCCCTAGCTGTTGGGTAATTGCCCCTTCTAGTTTGCATGAAGCCCCACGCAAAATCTCCTGACGTCCTTCTGATCGACAACTGTCTATAGCCAAGCCCGAGTGGGTTGGTGTAGACATAACGTGACTGATCTGACCAATGATCTTCCGGTCTTCCATCGCATGCATTTCATAGGGTCTAGGGTTACAAACCTCAGTTAGTATGCCATTAGGGAATTCAAGCGGTATCACTCACTTCTGATCTAAGGTTCCAATCTGTAAGGAGCCTTGTCTAAGATTTAGGTCCATTGAGTGATCGTATAGCAAATCTTGGCCAAGTATTAGGGGTTCTATCAGGTCGTCATCATGTCACACTAGTAGCTTCGCTGTCATGGTCACATCCTTAATGAGGATAGGAAGGTCCACCTCGCCCATGCAAGGGGTTTCCATGCCTCCTAGCCCTATGAGGTATGCCTCAATTGGCCGCATTTCTATTCCTGAATCCTTGTAGTGGGACCATCTAATCGCACTAGTCGCAGCACCTGAGTCAATTAAAGCCCTGAGCTCTTGGCAAGGGTTGCCGTGCTCTAGCCTGACTGTAATGAATATCCTTAGTAAGAGGTTCCTGATATAACTTGACTCTAGAGCCACTAATGTAATTAGGCATTATGTCTCCTTCTAAGATGGCTAACTGTACTGCTCCACTTGTCGAGAGTCTGTTAATGATCATAGGTCCATAACCTCGCTTTTCTAACTTCCATGCGTCTTGTTTCAACGTATATACTAGAACTAAATCTCCTTCTTTCAAGCCTTTATCTTTCACATGCGCATCAAAATAGGCTTTTTGTCGCTTCTTTGCTGCGTATATGCCTGCTGCTGCTTTCAGCCTGGTTTCTCCTAATCGTTCCAAGTCCATTATTCTCGCTTATAATTCATGGCTGGTCTACTGATGTTCTTGTGCAACCTTAAGGGTCGGTATCAAGAAGTCCAAAGGAAGCACAGCATTCTGACCAAAAACCATTTGAAAGGGAGTTGCATTGAGTACGGCCTTGTAGGCCACTCGATATGCCCAAATACCGTGGTGTAACCGTTTGTCCCAATCTGAACGTTTGTTGTTCACGAGTTTCGTAAGTACGTTACAAAGGATCTTATTAGTGCTTTCAGCCTGACCATTGGCCCGAGGATGATATGGTGCGGATTTCTTGTGAATCACCATAAAATCTTGTAACAAATATTCAATGACTTGGTTTAGAAAGTGAGTTCCGCGATCGCTCACTAACTCTATAGGCAATCCATATCTTGTAAAGACATTCTCAAATAAGAATTTTGTAGTTGTGTGTGCATCATTATTTTTTGTGGCTTTTGCCTCTACCCATTTGGTAAGATAATCCGTCGCAACAATAATGTATTCACCATGCGTACCTTTTGCAGTGGGGTTAATGGGTCCTACAAAGTCTATACCCCACTTAGAAAATGCACGTCCTCCCATCATGGGTTTCAATGGCATTTCATCTCTGCGAGTAGGAAACTGAGTTCTTTGGCACACATCACATCTCCTAACATAGGTATGAGCATCCATGTGAAGAGTGGGCCACCATAATCCTACAAAGAGGATGGCTTTGATTATCCTTTCAGGTCCAAAATGACCTCCTGCAACACCTTGGTGTGCAGTCTCTAGTATGCTCAGATAATCGCTTTCATGAACACATTGTCTTAAGTATCCGTCTCGTCCTCTTTTGTATAGATTATCGCCAATAAGTGAATAGTCTTGAGCTTCCTGCTCCAGACTATGTTGTCGAGCTAAGGTCATTCCTTGAGGGAATGTCTTCGTCCTCAAGTATGTCACTAAAGGTTCACTCCAGTCTGGTGTGAGAGACACGTGATATAACGTCGCATGTTCTACTGGTGGTCTTTCACAACAAACATGGCATTGTTTACACAACTTGTAGACATCTGCTTCCATCAAAGGCCAATATACTCCTAGTCTATGCAGAGTCTGTAATGTTCGATGTTTTGAATGATGTTGCTTTAGGGCACCTATGTGTGCTAATTGCAACCAGTTTGCATGTTCTGATTCATCTACACAACAAGCAAGAATCTTTTGATTATCCTGTTTATATATGCTTCCTGCTATGATTTGGTATCTCTAAGACTTGGTAATCTCTCCTTCTTTGATCTTTATCCTAGGATTCTTGGGTCCGTATGTCAGAATAGGGACTATAGGCTTAGCCCATTCTGGTGCTATCTAAAGGTTAAACAAGTATGCATCTGGTAGATCATCTGCTACTCCTTGAGGAGCTTCTCTTGAGGTTAATCTCGAAAGGTGGTCAGCTCTAAGATGTGTCTTTCCTTTCCTGACTACTACTTCAAAATCATACTCCATGAGTAATAGAAACGAACGTATTAATCGTCCCGTGTTACATGGCTTATTGACCAAATATAATAGCGCTTGATGATCTGTAGAGAACTTGAACTTATTTGCCAATAAGTAATGTCTGAATTTCTTTACTGCGTAGATCATTCCTAATCCTTCTCGTTCCGTAGTGGTGTAATTTCGTTCTGCTGCATTCAACTGTCTGCTCACGTAAGCTATGGCGAGATCCATATTACCTTCCTTCGTGGGTTGTGGTAACACGCATCCTATGGCATAATTGGATGCATCCACATGTACATGGAATGGCTTACTCCAATCTGAGGTAGTCAATATAGGTGCTGAGCACAAGCGTCGTTTAAGTTCATTGAATGAATTTTCACATTCATCTGTCCATTCAAAATTGGTTAAAAGAGAGTACAATGGCTTGGCTATGATTGCATACATGTGTACGAATCTCCTATAATAACCGCAATGGCCCATAAATGCCTGTACCTCCTTCACATTAGTTGGTCTAGGTAATTCTGCAATTACTTTCACCTTTTCTTCATCTGTAGAAATTCCATTTTTTGACACAATGTGTCCTAGAATTTTGCGTTGTCTGACCATGAAAACGCATTTTTCTGGGTTCAAACAAACCTGATATTCTTGACATTTGTCAAATATTTGTCTTAACTTTGGGATATGCATCTACCTGATATTAGAATGAGCACATATGTCATCGACATAAACTTCCACACTCTTGCGTAAGAATTCCTTAAAAACATGACACATGAGTCGCTGGAAAGTGGCGGGTGCATTTGTTAAGCCGAATGGCATCACACGAAATGCAAATATGCCCTATTCGGTGGCAAATGTCGTCTTGTGTTGGTCCTCTGGAGCAATGGCTACTTGATTATACCCTGAAAAACCATCAAGGAAGCTCTAAACTTCCTTTCCCGCAACTCTTCCCAATAAGTGCTCCATGATAGGAAGAGGATAATTGTCTCTAATCGTGGTGGCATTAACTTTTTTAAGGTTAATATACACACGCAATTTTCCATTCTTCTTGGCCACTACCACAATGGGGGATACCCATTCGGTATGCTCAATCTCGTAAATGAATCCTTCTTCTATCAAACGATCTATCTCCTCTTTAATCTTAGCAGCGTAGTTATCATTGTACGTGTACGGTTTCTGTTTTGTTGGTTTTGCATCTAGAGTCATAGGGATTCTATGAGAACATATATCTGTATCTACTCCTTTCAAATCTTTGTAACTCCAAGCGAACACATCTCTATATTCACGCAATAGGGCAACTAATTCTTCTCACATCATTCAGAACTTCTTCTTGTTCCTGAGGGTGAGTTTCTACTTCGTAAAAATATTCTTCTTCTCATGCAAAGGGTGAGTCCATGATAAGTGATTCTAAATCAAAATCACTTGCATCCTCAAATGCATCAGTGTTAGGTTCACACTCTTCTAAAATTGCATCGCACATGATTGGCTCTATCGTGAAAACTGAAATGTGATAGCCATCCTCGTCACAGTGGGGTGTCCATTGTTCTTCATTGATGGCTACGTCCATGGTTGCTAGGATTTCTGCCCAACCATGGGGTTCGAATTCTTCATCTGGAAATACTACAGGTGCATAAGCTGGATCTTGAAGGGTTCGTGGATGTTGTTCTGCACCTAAGGTCCTTGCTTCTAACCTTTCTTCCTCTTGTTTGGCTACTTTGCACATCCATAAATGAGTGTCCTCGTGCAACCATGAGGGGTCGGATTCTAATGAGTGCACGGATTGTGTTTCTACCTGTCTTATGGATGGTATTCCATTGTAATGGGGGTACATCTCGATGTGAATAGTCTTTAAGATTGACTTTAGTAGTCACTCCTAAATGTTGCAAGTACAAAGAATTAGTTCCCCAATCTTGTACAATTTGCAACTGACGCATGAATGGTCGTCCCAATATCCTCTCATAAGCCAGATTTTTTGCAAAGTCACAAATGGTGAAAGTATTCTCAAATTCTACACCACAAGTGGTGAGAGATATGCCTTCTAGTAATCCTAATAGTTTTTCTATGTGTCCGTAAGCCATTTGTAGCTTCATCCTGGTGGGTCTTAATGCTGGCTTACCTCAACGTTTCCATAAAGCGGTGGTAGCTATGGCTACTCCGGCTCTTGAATCTAAGACTGCTTTCGTGGTGTAGCCCTGATGGGTTATCGGAAGATAAGTGTTACCTTCCTCTCCTTCGCTTACATCTCCAATCTTTTCTACGGGTATCTCTGGTACCTTATTTTGTGATCCTATTTGTGAGGGAGTAGTAGCAAGCTCGGGGAATTGATTTGCTACATGTTTCCACAATTCTGGTTTTACCTTTTATAACTCCTCTAGAGTGAGATTACACTGTACTTTAGTGTTCTTGATCACTTCCGCGTTTCTAGGGATTACTGATTCTTCATTCCTCACTATTATCGTGAGTGCTCTCATACTAATAGACTTTGCTTCCCAAGGTCCTGTGAACTGAGGTAATTCCTGTAAGGAATTAGATTCAAAAGCTGTGTGTTCGCTTAGTTGTTCTTCCTCTACACCATCATAAATAGAGGGAATGTCTTGGGGAAATTGTTCCTGCAAGTCATCTATTTCTTGAATAGGAGGATGAGTTCCTTGTTCTTTTCTCCATTTCTCTTCTTGGATCTCTCTCAAAAATTCATGTGAATATTTATGTATGGAAGGCAAATTGTCTTAACTTTCTGTATTGGGTACTTGAGACAGGGATAGTGCATTCCTTTCCTGTGTCTCTGGGACACTAGGGTTCTTGTGCTGATCCTTTTTCTCTTTGCTTTCTATCAAGTGTTCTAGCCTCTCCATTAGTCCTTGAAAGTGTAGTTCCGGTTTTGCCATGTTATTCCAATTAAGATATCTAGAGGCTTCGAACAAAGCTTGTGCTAATTCTACCATCTTCATGCAAAGTTTAGTTCTCTCAATTTCTAGATCAGCTCGAGGGTAGTTTTTACTCATTTCAGCTTCTTGAGGTCCCTCTTTTAATCTAGCCTTATATGCACGAAACATCATGTCTAGATTTTCTGGTATGGGTTCCGCTAAAACTGATCCTGATTTCTGAGCTGGATTCTCTTGATTCAATTCCTGTGAAGTCAATTCTAGGATTTTGGCTCTAGATTCCTTCAAACTTCCTTCCAATTCAGTTATCTTTTTACTCCACTTTCTCTTTATCCTTTCTCTAGAATCTTTCCAAGATTTTGTCTTTCTAGTGCTAGATTCTGCAACTTCACTACTTCCAGCTACTTTCTCCTGATTAAGCTGTTGGTTCTGTAAGAGCACCTGGGCTCTGGTGATAGCTTGGATAGGCACGTATGTAGGGTTGGATCCATCTCCATTGTTTACAATACCTATCACGTTGGTGGGTGTCACATTCGAAGCGTTAACTAGGTTCTTAGGAAAATCTTTGATTATGTGCTCTTTGCCACAATCGGCACAAAAGCCTTGGATATTATAGTACTGTGATTGCCTTGCTATCGGGGGATGTGGACAATCCTTTATGAAATGATCTCCTTGGCACCTAAAGCATGGTCCTCTAGGGCCCTGTGGTCTTTGTTGTCTTACTTGGGGCCGTGGATTTGGGTTTGTGTACATCACATTAGCATAGTCTAGCTCCCAACTAGGTTCCACTGGTGGACTATCATAATGATATGTCTCCACATGTTCTGGTGACTCTGTGTAATGAGCGGGTGGACTATCTACATGAGTGGAGTCAAAAGTGTTTGAATTCGGGTCACTCTCTGTGATCAAAGGTGAAGAAGGCATTCTCAATAGACAATAAATTAAGCTGCGACTGTAAGTCATTGGTTGTCCTCTGCAGCTGCTGATAATTATCGCCAAGAGATGTGAACTCATCTCTTACTTGTGTCATACACATGAACATCTATCAAAATGCATTATCTACAGTGGGTGAAAGTATTAATGGGGTGCTAAATGAAGATGCAGTGGGTGTAGATGCAAAGGGAACGGGGAATGGGGGTTGGAAGGTGGGTGCTGTGGTGATTGTGGAAAATTGTGATGTGCCTAAAAATGTTTCTCCCGTGAGTGGAGTGAGTGGTGGTGCAGTGGGCGGTGAGATGTCCATGTCATTGGACGTGTCCACTACGGTGACTGTGAATAAGGGTGTGACTGTGGGTGCTTGTGATGGTGTAAATACGGGATTTACAAAGGTTGAGGAGTAATTTACAGGGGGACTGGCTGGAGGAGGTGGGTGGAAAGGGGAAAGAGGGGTTACAGTGGGTCGGGGAGGTGAGACTGGGGAGAAGGTTAATGGCAGTGGGAATGGGATAAGGGGTCTTGGAGGTGTGGGGAAGGATGGAAAAGATGGATGGAGGAATGGGTTGGATAGAAAGGTGGATGTGTGAGGGGGTAGACTAGGTCTAGTGGGTGCGGGAACTGTGGGTTGAGTGGCCTTTAAGACGATTTCTGCTACGTCACCAGCAAATGAAGATCTTGGTCGGGGGGAAGGAGGGTGAAGAGGGGACGCTAGATGGATGGGCGGTGATGGAGGAGCGGTTGGGGTGGTCAGTACTTCAGTGACTACTGAGGTATGTACAGTTGTGGCACAGGGTGGGGAATCTACAGGGATGGTCTCTGCTGCCAACGAGCTTTCGGGGATGAGACGTCCCTCCTTGGCCGGTTCTGAAGATTGTGCTCTTGTTGGGACACGAATGTATTCGTCGGGCTTTGAAAGTACTCGTACTCTGCGGGGGTCAAACTGTGGTAGTGGCTTTCTTTGCAAGTATCTGAGTGCTTTGTTGGAGCCTACTTATTTGACCAACTCTCTGAATCCTTTGATGTATGCGTCTTCGAATCCGCCTGTGACAAGTGTGTAACCTGCTGCTTCACAAGTTTCATCTTCATGTGTACTAGTATCACCATGTGTGTCTGTTTGTAGTCCTTGGCCATGTGTTTGTTCATGCTCTTGGGATTCCTGAGTTCCTTGGCTAGCTTCATCATCACCTTCATCTTCATCAGTTGTTGTTCTTTCGTCATCAGAGCTAGACACGATTGGTCCTTGTGGTTGATCTCGAGGTGTGGTAGGGTAGCTAGGCCTTTCAAATTCTTGAGAAAACATTTGTCCTTCTGAAAACTGGAACTCATTGGAGAATGCATCAGCCATTTCAAAATCGAACGTTGTGTTCAGTGGCTATGCTTCCAAATTGGCTATTGGGAAAGAAAACGCTTCCGCACCAATAGTGGTGGGAATTTCTGCTGCCATGGTGATAGGTTCTAGGGTTGTGGCTGCCTGAGATGTGTGAAGAGATGGATAGGTATGTGTTGAAGATGAAGAGGTGTTGCAAAATCTTTGCTCTACACCAGCCAAATGAACTCTAGGAGTAGATGGTGGGCCCTTTTAGCTTGCCAATGGATGTATTAGACACCCTATGTACCTTGGAAGATCACTCTCAAAAAGATAGATCAAAAAAGATAAGTTGGAGTTAGCTCAGAGGTGAAAACTTGCTATTCTTGGTTGATACACCTGTCCAGTGTTTTACATAATTCTCTGAGCACAACAGCAATTAGATTAATTCCTCTTGAGGAAGGCTAGGTAGCTTAAAGAGCTAACTTTAGAGAGTAATCTCATCAAAAATAACAAACCACACACTGAGAATGACTTTTAACAAGTGATGACATCATCCCGATTTTCACGGGCTGCTACAGAAATAGACCAGTGAGTAGAAAAATTAACATAACTCAAGATGTAAGAATCCAATGATCATGAAAATTTGTATGCTTATACTAGCCAGTAAGCTGAATCCAACAAGCTTGAAATCACTGAATTTGGATGAGTAACCACTGAGAAATGACTCTGACAAGATGACTGCAAAAGTCGGGTACCTGACAGAGAAGAGAAAATGAACATACCCTGTTGACTTCAAATGAACATAACTGAAGATTGCAACATCCAAATGACATGAAAATTTATGAGCATATAGTAGACTTATAGAGCTAACTTTACCAAGTTAAATCATTGAAAATGATGCACCAAGCTCAGAGAAAACATCTCTGCAAGCTGACTGAGAAAACTGAGAGTAATGGCAGTGAGTAGTACACTTCACAAGAACATGGAAAGATGAACTCAAATAATCATGAAAATGAAAGTATATTGCTTGTAGAATACAATGACTTACTGATACATGTGTGTGCCTTGTAATCACACCTTGATATGGCATAAAGCTCAGCTCTTGGAGGTCTTCACATAGGTCTCTCTAACCACGACTAAAAGTGCCATCTATTTATAGTTGAGTTTGGGAGGCTAACTTCCCTCAATCACTCTCCAATCAATCAATGATTGATTTGATTCTCTACCTACCACAAATCACGAATTCGTGGCTCTTCTTTCCATTCTTGATCAAGTGGACTCAACCACTTAAGATTCTCTTACTTTTACATTAAGTAAACTCTTCAAAAGTTACAAGAGGTAGTTCACAAGTGAACTTTACATAGTCTTGTTTTTAAAGCTTCTTCTAAGACTTTGTGAGACTCAAGCCAATACTTAGGCTTGTCATAGACTTGCTCCAACAGCTCCCCCTCAAGCCAAGTATGCTTGAGGTCTTCAATCTTCCAAGATTACCTACAAACCTATCATAGCTTTGAATTTGCAAAGCTTTGTACCATCCAATGCTTTGGTTAGAATATCTGCACATTGTTGATGAGTGGACACATATGATATTTGAATCTCTTTGCTTAGAACCTTCTCTCGTCATAGTGATAATGAACTTCAATATGTTTAGTCCTTGCATGAAAAATAGGATTAGCAGCCAAGTGAATAGAACTCATATTGTCACAAAAAATAGTTGGAGTTCCAAACTCCAATCCAAGATCTTTAAATAATGTCTTCATCCACATAGCTTCTTGTGTAGCTATGGCAAGACCTCTATATTCAGCTTCAGTAGAAGAGAGAGCAACTATGGGTTGCTTCTTGGATGACCATGAAATAAGCTTTGAACCTGCAAAGTTAAGATAACCTGAAGTGCTCCTTCTATCTTCCTTGGAGCCAGCCCAATCTGCATCAGAAAATAGCTTCAAACCTAAATCAGATACATAAGGATAGTAAAGTCCTTCATTTATGGTTCCTTTGAGATATTTGAGTATCCTTTTGGCAGCATCCATATGTGGTTTCCTTGGTGTGTGCATAAATTGGCTTAGCACACTCACACTGTAACATATATCTACTCTTGTCAATGTGGCATAGTTGAGACTACCCACTAGACTTTGATATGATGTGATGTCCTCTATGAGTTCACCTTCATGTGAGCTCAATTTGTGATTAACCTCCATTGGAGTACCTGCAATCTTACAATCTTGCATCTTGAATTTTGCCAACATGTCCTTAATGTACTTTCTTTGAGTGAGAAACAAACCATGATCTTTGTAGACAACTTCCAAACCTAGGAAGTAGGTAAGTGAACCCAAATCACTTATCTTGAACTCTTCTCTCATCTGATCTTTGATCTTCTTCATACCATCTGCATCATTTCCTGTCAATATAATATCATCTACATATACACATAGGTAGATGACCTCACAATTACTCTTTTTAATAAAGAGTGAAGGATCTGCCTTGCTTGGTTGAAAGCCTTTGTCCTGCAAGAATGAAACAAGCCTGAAATTCCAAGCTCTTGGAGCTTGCTTGAGACCATACAATGCTTTGTTAAGTTTACACACATAATCAGGATAAACTTGATTCTCAAAACCAGGTGGTTGTGCCATATATACCTCTTCTGTTATCCAACCATTCAAGAATGCATTCTTCACATCTAGTTGAAGTATCTTCCAATTCTTGGAAGAGGCAATACTAAGCAAAACCCTAATAGTAGGCATCTTTGCCACAGGAGAGAATGTCTCCTCATAATCAATTCCCTGAGTTTGTGCAAAGCCTTTTGCTACAAGCCTTGCCTTATACCTGTTAATGGAACCATCAGAATTCTTCTTGAGTTTATAGACCCATCTTGAGCCTATTACCTTCATGGATGAAGTCTTGGGCACCAAATCCCAAGTGTTGTTTTCCTCGAGTGCTTCAATCTCTTCCTTCATTGCATGCTTCCATTCTGTTTTTGCTTTGGCCTCTTCAAATGATGATGGCTCCTCTTGGTTTATGTCCTGTGCTATGTAGATAGAATGTTTAGTTACTAATGAGGTGTCAAACCCATACCTTTCTGGTTTTTTCTTTTCCCTCATAGATCTTCTTAAGCCATGATTTGATGATTCTGCCTCATGTCCAAGTTCCTGCAATTTTGCTTTACCTTTAGACTTCCATGCTTTGATCTTTTCCATCTGACATTCTTCATCATCCTCTGAGGTGTCTTGTTCTTCAATCTTTGATTGTTCTCTACCAAGCTTTGGAAAATCTTCTTCAAGATCATATGGTAAATTGACCTTCCTGGATGAATCTTCATACCATGAATTGTTCTCATCAAAAACTACATCTCTGCTTACCAAGAATCCTTTGTTGGTAGGGTTGTATAACCTGTAGCCCTTTTGATTGTTGTCATATCCAATAAATACACACCTTTCTGCTTTTGGATCCATCTTGCCTCTAACCTGTGAAGGAACATGAGCAAAAGCAATACATCCAAAAATTTTACAATGATCTAAGCTTGGTCTTCTTCCATTCCAAGCCTCATATGGAGTCATCCCATCAAGGGATTTTGAAGGTAGCCTGTTAATCAAGTAAGTGGCTGTAGATACAGCCTCAGCCCATAAGTAATTAGGTAAATGCTTTTCATTTAACATAGACCTTGCAGCTTCAACAATTGTCCTATTCCTCCTTTCTGCCACTCCATTTTGCTCAGGAGTGTACCTTGTAGTTACCTCTCTTTTGATTCCTCTTTCTTGAAGAAAAGAATCAAACTCATGGGAGAAGTATTCTCCCCCTCCATCTGACCTTAGCCTTTTTAGTGATTTACCTGTTTGATTCTCCACAAGAGCCAAATATCTTTTGAAACATGAAAAAACTTCATCTTTGTGTTTCATAAAGAATAGGATAGTCCATCTGCTGCAATCATCAATAAAGGAAACATAATACCTTGATCCTGATATTGAAGCTTCCTTGCTTGGTCCCCATACATCTGTATGAACCAACTCCAAGAGATCTCCATGCATATAACCTTTCTTCATGAATGGTAACCTGTGAGACTTTCCAAACTGACATGCACTACACTTATAAATCATATGTTGTTTTGACAAGTTAGGGAGTCCAAGTACACTTTGGTCCCTGCAAATTTGCTTTAATGACCTTTCACCAATATGTGCTAACCTTTTGTGCCATACTTCCAATTCTGTGAGTGTCTGACTGCCATAATGAAAGAGAGCAATGTTTCTAGTGTCCTGTAATTCAAATGTGAACAATCTACCTGTCTTTTCACCTTTTGCAATTCTTCTGAATCCTTGACTTGGATCTTCAACAAATGCTCCTGCCTTTGTGAACCTTACTTGCAACCCTTTCTCTACTATCTGCCCAACACTTATCAAATTCTTTGTAATGGTAGGGACATAGAGTACCTTACTGAGTAGGTTGATGTTTCCATCAGGTTTGACATTGCCTATTTTCTCCACAGGATGTTTTGTATCATCTCCTGTTTGTACCTCATGCTTATTCCTTGGATCTTCTAAATCTGATAGGAGTGCCACATTTCCTGCCACATGATTTGAACAACCTGAATCTATGTAGAAAATATGCTCATCAGATTTACCTTGTGGCATAGCCATGTTCATGATCAATAATGAATCCTCTTTGTTTGAGTCTTCTGTGTAGTTATTGTAGTCTCTCCTTCCTTTGTAGCCTCCTTGATAGTTTGAATGATTGTAGTTGTTGTAGTTGCCATGGTAGTTGTTGAACCTTCCTCTTGAGTAGCCATAACTTCCTCTATTGTATCCTCTGCCTCTTTGATTCCTGGAATTCCTAAAGCAATTTTCAGTTGTATGATTAGTTAATCCACAAATAGAACATGAGTTGGAGTCTTGGGATCTCCCCCTGCCTTGTCTACCTCCTCTTCCTCTACCTCTGCCATGTCTTCCTCTACCTGCATAGTTAGCTTGATATGTACCTGCTTCATCATCCACTTTCTTTGCCTTTCCTTTGTTATCTTTAGACTTGCTTTTATCCGTGTATAAAGCTGAAGATTGATTACCTTTAGAGCTTTCTCCATTTTTGATAAGCTTTGCCTCTTGAGTAAGTAATTGTCCAATGAGTGTGTTGAAATCAGGTACATGCATGTCCATGTACAAATCCATAGCTGTGGTGAATGCTTCCCACTTGTCATCTGCCTTCAAGCCATTGATGACCTGCCTTACAATTTGCTCTTCATCTATTACCTCTCCAATGCTTCCCAACTGATCTGCTATGTCCTTGAGCTTTGTGACAAAATCAGTCACATTTTGTTTGGGAGCCTTCTTGAGAGTTGTGAAATCCAGCCATAGTTGATGCTTCCTAGCTTTAGTACTTGAAGCAAAGAAAGCTTCAAGTGCATCCCACACTTCCTGAGATGTCTTACAACTTCTAATGTGAGGCAACAAAAAATCTGAGATAGAGTTGAGGAGATAAGACCTTGCAAGTGCATCCTTGGAGCACCATGTGCTCAATCTTTCTTGCTCTTCTTGTGTTGGTTGACTTTTGTTCCTGAAACTTGGCATAACTTCATCTCCAGCCACATAACCATATAAACTTCTACCTTGGAGATAAGCTTCCATTCTTAATGACCAAGCTGAGTAGTTACCTCTGTCCAATTTGTCAATTGATGAAGGAAATCCATCTGCCATGTTGTCCAACCTTGCTCTGATACCACTGTGAAGAGATGGATAGGTATGTGTTGAAGATGAAGAGGTGTTGCAAAATCTTTGCTCTACACCAGCCAAATGAACTCTAGGAGTAGATGGTGGGCCCTTTTAGCTTGCCAATGGATGTATTAGACACCCTATGTACCTTGGAAGATCACTCTCAAAAAGATAGATCAAAAAAGATAAGTTGGAGTTAGCTCAGAGGTGAAAACTTGCTATTCTTGGTTGATACACCTGTCCAGTGTTTTACATAATTCTCTGAGCACAACATCAATTAGATTAATTCCTCTTGAGGAAGGCTAGGTAGCTTAAAGAGCTAACTTTAGAGAGTAATCGCATTAAAAATAACAAACCACACACTGAGAATGACTTTTAACAAGTGATGACATCATCCCGATTTTCACGGGCTGCTACAGAAATAGACCAGTGAGTAGCAAAATTAACATAACTCAAGATGTAAGAATCCAATGATCATGAAAATTTGTATGCTTATACTAGCCAGTAAGCTGAATCCAACAAGCTTGAAATCACTGAATTTGGATGAGTAACCACTGAGAAATGACTCTGACACGATGACTGCAAAAGTCGGGTACCTGACAGAGAAGAGAAAATGAACATACCCTGTTGACTTCAAATGAACATAACTGAAGATTGCAACATCCAAATGACATGAAAATTTATGAGCATATAGTAGACGTATAGAGCTAACTTTACCAAGTTAAATCATTGAAAATGATGCACCAAGCTCAGAGAAAACATCTCTGCAAGCTGACTGAGAAAACTGAGAGTAATGGCAGTGAGTAGTACACTTCACAAGAACATGGAAAGATGAACTCAAATAATCATGAAAATGAAAGTATATTGCTTGTAGAATACAATGACTTACTGATACATGTGTGTGCCTTGTAATCACACCTTGATATGGCATAAAGCTCAGCTCTTGGAGGTCTTCACATAGGTCTCTCTAACCACGACTAAAAGTGCCATCTATTTATAGTTGAGTTTGGGAGGCTAACTTCCCTCAATCACTCTCCAATCAATCAATGATTGATTTGATTCTCTACCTACCACAAATCACGAATTCGTGGCTCTTCTTTCCATTCTTGATCAAGTGGACTCAACCACTTAAGATTCTCTTACTTTTACATTAAGTAAACTCTTCAAAAGTTACAAGAGGTAGTTCACAAGTGAACTTTACATAGTCTTGTTTTTAAAGCTTCTTCTAAGACTTTGTGAGACTCAAGCCAATACTTAGGCTTGTCATAGACTTGCTCCAACAAGATGCAACAGTACTGGTGGTGCCCTCCGTTACAACTGGTCTTGATAATCTGATACGAATGGGTTGTACTGTGGGAGTGGCTGCTGTCAGTGACTGCTCTGGAGATGGTTGTGGTGAGGGTGATTCTGGGACTTGTAAGCACGGGATAGTACCTCTCATTCGTTTTCCTCCTCGTCCTTTGCTAGACTTTCTAGCCTTCTTAGTAGTCCCTTTGAATGCTTTCAGTTCGTCACTCCTCATGGCAAGCTCTATGGGTAAATCATATGCCAAACACATATATATAATTCTCGTAAGCGCACAGCATCCATTGATGACTTTCTTTCGTTCCCATCTATGTTGTGCCGAATAGAGCTGATCAATTATCCAACTAGCTAGATCAACCGTCTGGGTTCCAGTACATGCTCAGGGGTTATAGCTGAAATATCCTCCCACTTAGTTACATCACCACGTTTCATCGGCTCTGGAACTAGCCGTTCTTGCTCTGTCGGAGTGTGCGTTCCATGTATTTTGAGAGCTGCGTGAATTAAATCTTTAGACAAATAAAACCTTCTGAATGGAGGTTCATTTACCAAGGATGGTAACATGAATGTGCCGGGTAGATCCTTGTTGTTTGAAGCCGTCAAAGTGGTTACTAAGTAAAAGCATCTGTAAAAATCGGGTTTAGGCAGAGCGTCACTAAAATATTCTGTAAATCCCGCTCGTGCCCAAACGTGCGTTAAATCTTGTGTATTCTGTAGTCCTTCAAATTCTCTGGAAAAGAACTGGTACTTGGCCCATGTGCGATAATCAAATGCCAAATTGGCCTCAAATATGAAATCAGCGTCTGCTAATAGTCCTACTAGGCCTTGAAACCAGTGAGAATTATGATGAATTTTCTCAGTATACCCTCTAGGAGGATCATCGATTGGCATGGATCCTGGAAAACCTTGAAACTCTGGTGGTTGCACCGTCGGATGAGATTCCGCGAGTAAATCTCCAATATTGGTCATTGGTGCACTGGGGCCAGCTTCTGATGGTCCTTCTTCGGTTTGCATGATGACTGACGAGCTAATGGAAAAGATCTGCTACAAAAGATTAGCACATTAGTATGGAAATTAATTATGATCCCATTAAGGTGAGACTGCAATCCCTTTCCATAACAGATGTGTACCCCGTGTAGCCAAGTGGTGTCAGGTGGTTAATGGAATGATTATTTGCAAAACTAATGTAAGTCTCTAGACGCCTACATGCTTCAGGTTATGCATACATTTCCTGATGAGCTTTTATTATGAGTGATGTGGGGTTATGGTGTGTGAATTTATACAAGGTTTAGTTGAGGGTGAATTATTAGAAGGGTGGTGTTTAAACGGGGTGGGAGAATGGTTAGACAAGGGGGTACAAGAAGACGTCTAGATACGTTTCGGTATCCATTTCCTAAGAGTCTTTGAGTGGGTGGTGTGTTTCTGCTGAGGGACAAAAAGTGGTATTGGGTTTGGTGGTATTGAAGGATGGAAAGATTTCTGAGGGGTATATATTACATGGCTTGAGGGTTGGGCTATAATACATTGTTTGGGTACCCAAATCTGCGTCGGTGTGGGTCGATTGATAAGGTACTTCTTGGCGATCCAAATCTATCGAGTATTTGTACTTGTAGAAGAAGATCAAGGGGACTTTGGATACTGACTCTGCTTCTTTTGAAACTTTGTCCTGTTCTTGTCTGTAGTGTCGCCAATAGCCTGTGGTTGGTGTCCTGTTGGCACCCATATTTGTCTCGTACCACTTGTTATGTGATGTTGATACTACTGCTTTCTTTGGCTTGTCTGGTGGTGTGGCCGGTCTGGGTTCCTCTGTTGTGGTTGACTCCTTCGTGGTTGGGTTTGAGAGGTCCATTGGACGCTCTCCTTTGGAAGAGAAGGGAGGTCCAACACTTGCGTGACCTGCCCATTAGGAAGTGATTCGTTCTTTATCTTTAATCTAGGCCACTCCGCAGTAAGTGTGGAAGGATGGGCACCGCAGGGTGTTTTGCCCATGTGTCCGCTGATGTAACCCACCTGACCGCTGATTGTGTCCATCTCCCTAGCTGTTGGGTAATCGCCCCTTCTAGTTTGCAAGAAGCCCCACGCAAAATCTCCTGATGTCCTTCTGATCGACAACTGTCTATAGCCAAGCCCGAGTGGGTTGGTGTAGACATAACGTGACTGATCTGACCAATGATCTTCCGGTCATCCGTCGCATGCATTTCATAGGGTCTAGGGTTACAAACCTCAGTCAGAATGCCATTAGGGAATTCAAGCGGTATCACTCGCTTCTGATCTAAGGTTCCAATCTGTAAATAGCCTTGTCTAAGATTTAGGTCCACTGAGTGATTGTATAGCCAATCTTGGCCAAGTATTAGGGGTTCTATCAGGTCGTCATCATGGCACACTAGTAGCTTCGCTGTCATGGTCACATCCTTAATGACGATAGGAAGGTCCACCTCGCCCATGCAAGGGGTTTCCATGCCTCCTAGCCCTATGAGGTATGCCTCAATTGGCCGCATTTCTATTCCTGAATCCTTGTAGTGGGACCATGTAATCGCACTAGTCGCATCACCTGAGTCAATTAAAGCCCTGAGCTCTTGGCAAGGGTTGCCGTGCTCTAGCCTGACTGTAATGAATGGTCTCCTATCCACTATGCTAGGATGAGTTCGTGACTTTACTTCACACATGGCCATGGGATATTTAGGTGATGTTCCCAAAGGGTTATAATGTTCTCTCCCTAGTCCTTGTCTTCTTAGTTTCATGCGCTTAATGCGTTCTATTGCTTCTTCCTGAGCTTCCACTCGTATTCTATTTTCTTCCACCTTACGCTTCTTTGCCAACGTGAGTCGTCTAAGCATATCCTCACTAAGAGATTCCTAATATAACTTGACTCTACAGCCACTAATGTAATTAGGCATTATGTCTTCTTCTAAGGTGGCTAACTGTATTGCTCCTCTTGTCGAGAGTCTGTTAATGATCATAGGTCCATAACCTCACTTTTCTAACTTCCGTGCGTCTTGTTTCAATGTATATACTAGAACTAAATCTCGTTCTTTCAAGCCTTTATCTTTCACATGCGCATCAAAATAGGCTTTTTGTCGCTTCTTTGCTGCGTATATGCCTGCTGCTGCTTTCAGCCTGGTTTCTCCTAATCGTTCCAAGTCCATTATTCTCGCTGATAATTCATGGCCGGTCCACTGATGTTCTTGTGCAACCTTAAGGGTCGGTATCAAGAAGTCCAAAGGAAGCACAACATTCTGACCAAAAACCATCTGAAAGGGAGTTGCATTGAGTACGGTCTTGTAGGCCACTCGATATGCCCAAACAGCGTGGTGTAACTGTTTGTCCCAATCTGAACGTTTGTTGTTCACGAGTTTCGTCAGTACGTTACAAAGGATCTTATTAGTGCTTTCAGCCTGACCATTGGCCCGAGGATGATATGGTGCGGATTTCTTGTGAATCACCATAAAATCTTGTAACAAATATTCAATGACTTGGTTTAGAAAGTGAGTTCCGCGATCGCTCACTAACTCTATAGGCAATCCATATCTTGTAAAGACATTCTCAAATAAGAATTTTGCAGTTGTGTGTGCATCATTCTTTTTTGTGGCTTTTGCCTCTACCCATTTGGTAAGATGATCTGTCGCAACAATAATGTATTCACCATGCGTACCTTTTGCAGGGGGGTTAATGGGTCCTACAAAGTCTATACCCCACTTAGAAAATGCACGTCCTCCCATCATGGGTTTCAATGGCATTTCATCTCTGCGAGTAGGAAACTGAGTTCTTTGGCACACATCACATCTCTTAACATAGGTATGAGCATCCATGTGAAGAGTGGGCCACCATAATCCTGCAAAGAGGATGGCTTTGATTATCCTTTCAGGTCCAAAATGACCACTTGCAACACCTTGGTGTGCAGTCTCTAGTATGCTCATATAATCGCTTTCATGAACACATTGTCTTAAGTATCTGTCTCGTCCTCTTTTGTATAGATTATCGCCAATAAGTGAATAGTCTTGAGCTTCCTGCTCCAGACTACGTTGTCGAGCTAAGGTCATTCCTTGAGGGAATGTCTTCATCCTCAAGTACGTCACTAAAGGTTCACTCTAGTCTGGTGTGAGAGACATGTGATATAACGTCGCATGTTCTACTAGTGGTCTTTCACAACAAACATGGCATTGTTTACACAACTTGTAGACATCTGCTTCCATCGAAGGTCAATATACTCCTAGTCTATGCAGAGTCTGTAATGTTCGATGTTTTGAATGATGTTGCTTTAGTGCACCTATGTGTGCTAATTGCAACCAATTCTCATGTTCTGATTCATCTACACACAAGCAAGAATCTTTTGATTATCCTGTTGATATATGCTTCCTGCTATGATTTGGTATCTCTGAGACTTGGTAATCTCTCCTTCTTTGATCTTTATCCTAGGATTCTTGGGTCCGTATGTCAGAATAGGGACTATAGGCTTAGCCCATTCTGGTGCTTTCTCAAGGTTAAACAAGTATGCATCTGGAAGATCATCCGCTACTCCTTGAGGACCTTCTCCTGAGGTTAATCTCGAAAGGTGGTCAGCTCTAAGATGTGTCTTTCCTTTCTTGACTACTACTTCAAAATCATACTCCATGAGTAATAGAAATCAACGTATTAATCGTCCCGTGTTACATGGCTTATTGACCAAATATAATAGCGCTTGATGATCTGTAGAGAACTAGAACTTATTTGCCAATAAGTAATGTCTGCATTTCTTTACTGCGTAGATCATTCCTAATCCTTCTCATTCTGTAGTGGTGTAATTTCTCATTCCGTAGTGGTGTAATTTATCATTCCTAATCCTTCTCATTCCGTTCATTGAATGAATTTTCACATTCATCTGTCCATTCAAAATTGCTTAAAAGAGAGTACAATGGCTTGGCTATGATTGCATACATGTGTATGAATCTCCTATAATAACTGCAATGGCCCATAAATGCTTGTACCTCCTTCACATTAGTTGATCTAGGTAATTCTACAATTACTTTCACCTTTTCTTCATCTGTAGAAATTCCATTTTTTGACACAATGTGTGCTAGAATTTTGCCTTGTCTGACCATGAAAACGCATTAATCTGGGTTCAAACAAACCTGATATTCTTGACATTTGTCAAATATTTTTCTTAACTCTGGGATATGCGTCTGCCTGATATTAAAATGAGCACATATGTCATCGACATAAACTTGCAGACTCCTGCGTAAGAATTCCTTAAAAACATGACACATGAGTCGCTAGAAAGTGGCGGGTGCATTTGTTAAGCTGAATGGCATCACACGAAATGCAAATATGCCCCATTCGGTGGCAAATGCCTTCTTGTGATGGTCCTCTGGAGCAATGGCTACTTGATTATACCCTGAAAAACCATCAAGGAAGCTCTAAACTTCCTTTCCCGCAACTCTTTCCAATAAGTGCTCCGTGATAGGAAGAGGATAACTTTCTCTAATCGTGGCGGCATTAACTTTTTTAAGGTTAATACACACACGCAATTTTCCATTCTTCTTGGGCACTACCACAATGGGGGATACCCATTGGGTATGCTCCATCTCGTAAATGAATCCTGCTTCTATCAAACAATCTATCTCCTCTTTAATCTTAGCAGCGTAGTTATCATTGTACGTGTACGGTTTCTGTTTTGTCGGTTTTGCATCTGGAGTTATAGGGATTCTATGAGAACATATATCTGGATCTACTCCTTTCAAATCTTTGTAACTCCAAGCGAACACATCTCTATATTCACGCAATAGGGCAACTAATTCTTCTTCTTCTTCCTTCGTCAAATCATGCCCTATGTATGTACACTTTTCTTCTTCTCCTTCTATGGCTACTATTATTTTCTTGGTTTTCTCTCGGTTATCATATACTTCTCCAATGTCCGCTTTTCTTTTAGGCATTCGTACCATGATTCGTCTATCTTCTATTTCATATTTCTTGAAGTTCTCGGGTACTTCAAACAAAGATTCTTCTTTTTCTGACATGGTTTCTTTCTTCTTTCTTTTCTTGCCTTTACTTTTGCTAGTCACTTGAGTGGCTATTCTCACATCATTCATAACTTCTTCTTGTTTTTGAGGGTGAGTTTCTACTTCGTAAAAATATTCTTCTTCTCATGCAAAGGGTGAGTCCATGATTATTGATTCTAAATCAAAATCACTTGCATCCTCAAATGCATCAGTGTTAGGTTCACACTCTTCTAAAATTGCATCGCACATGATTGGCTCTATCGTGAAAACTGAAATGTCATAGCCATCCTCGTCACAGTGGGGTGTCCATTGTTCTTCATTGATGGCTACGTCCATGGTTGCTAGGATTTCTACCCAACCATGGGGTTCCAATTCTTCATCTGGAAATACTACAAGTGCATAAGCTCGATCTTGAAGGGTTCATGGATGTTGTTCTGCACCTAAGGTCCTTGCTTCTAACCTTTCTTCCTCTTGTTTGGCTACTTTACACATCCATAAATGAGTGTCCTCGTGCAACCATGAGGGGTCAGATTCTAATGAGTGCAGGGATTCTTTTTCTACTTGTCTTATGGATGGTATTCCATTGTAATGGGGGTACATCTCGATGTGAATAGTCTTTAAGATTGACTTTAGTAGTCACTCCTAAATGTTGCAAGTACAATGAACTAGTTCCCCAATCTTGTAAAATTTGCAACTGACGCATGAATGGTCGTCCCAATATCATCTCATAAGCATGATTTTTTGCAAAGTCACAAATGGCAAACGTATGCTCAAATTCTACACCACAAGTGGTGAGAGATATGCCTTCTGGTAAGCCTAATAGTTTTTCTATGTGTCCGTCAGCCATTTGTAGCTTTATCCTGGTGGGTCTTAATGCTGGCTTACCCCAACGTTTCCATAAAGCGGTGGTAGCTATGGCTTCTCCGGCTCCTGAATCTAAGATCGCTTTCGTGGTGTAGCCCTGATGGGTTATCGGAAGATAAGTGTTACCTTCCTCTCCTTCGCTTACATCTCCAATCTTTTCTACGGGTATCTCTGGTACCTTACTTTGTGATCCTATTTGTGAGGGAGTAGTAGCAAGCTCGGGGAATTGATTTGCTACATGTTTCCACAATTCTGGGTTTACCTTTAATAACTCCTCTAGAGTGAGATTACACTGTACTTTAGTGTTCTTGATCACTTCCGCGTTTCTAGGGATTACTGATTCTTCATTCCTCACTATTATCGTGGGAGCTCTCATACTGATAGACTTTGTTTCCCAAGGTCCTGTGAACTGAGGTAATTCCTGTAAGGAATTAGATTCAAAAGCTGTGTGTTCGCTTAGTTGTTCTTCCTCTACATCATCGTGAATAGAGGGAATGTCTTGGGGAAATTGTTCCTGCAAGTCATCTATTTCCTGAATAGGAGGATGAGTTCCTTGTTCTTTTCTCCATTTCTCTTCTTGGATGTCTCTCAAAAATTCATGTGAATCTTTATGTATGGAAGACAAATTGTCTTGACTTTCTGTATTGGGTACTTGAGACAGGGATGGTGCATTCCTTTCCTGTGTCTCTGGGACACTAGGGTTCCTGTGCTGATCCTTTTTCTCTTTGCTTTCTATCAAGTGTTCTAGCCTCTCCATTAGTCCTTGAAAGTGTAGTTCCATTTTTGCCATGTTATTCCAATTAAGATATCTAGAGGCTTCGAACAAAGCTTGTGCTAATTCTACCATCTTCATGCAAAGTTTAGTTCTCTCAATTTCTAGATCAGCTCAAGGGTAGTTTTTACTCATTTCAGCTTCTTGAGGTACCTCTTTTAATCTAGCCTGATATGCACGAAACATCATGTCTAGATTTTCTGGTATGGGTTCCGCTAAAACTGATCCTAATTTCTGAGCTGGATTCTCTTGATTCAATTCCTTTGAAGTCAATTCTAGGATTTTGGCTCTAGATTCCTTCAAACTTCCTTCCAATTCAGTTATCTTTTTACTCCACTTTCTCTTTATCCTTTCTCTAGAATCTTTCCAAGATTATGTCTTTTTACTACTAGATTCTGCAACTTCACTACTTCCAGCTACTTTGTCCTGATTAAGTTGTTGGTTCTGTAAGAGCACCTGGGCTCTGGTGATAGCTTGGATAGGCACGTATGTAGGGTTGGATCCATCTGAGTTGTTTACAATACCTATCACCTTGATCGGTGTCACATTCGAAGCGTTAACTGGGTTCTTAGGACAATCTTTGATTATCTGCACAAAGCCTTGGATATTATAGTACTGTGATTGCCCTGCTATCGGGGGATGTGGACAATCCTTTATGAAATGATCTCCTTGGCACCTAAAGCATGGTCCTCTAGGGCTCTGTGGTCTTTGTTGTCTTACTTGGGGCCGTGGATTTGGGTTTGTGTACATCACATTAGCGTAGTCTAGCTCCCAACTAGGTTCCACTGGTGGACTATCATAATGATATGTCTCCACATGTTCTGGTGACTCCGTGTAATAAGCGGGTTGACTTTGTGACTGGAGTCAAAAGTCTTTGAATTCGGGTCACTCTCTGTGATCAAAGGTGAAGAAGGCATTCTCAATAGACAATAAATTAAGCTGCGACTGTAAGTCATTGGTTGTCCTCTGAAGCTGCTGATAATTATCGCCAAGAGATGTGAACTCATCTCTTACTTGCGTCATACACATGAACATCTGTCGAAATGCATTATCTATAGTGGGTGATAGTATTAATGGGGTGCTAAATGAAGATGCAGTGGGTGTAGATGCAAAGGGAATGGGGAATGGGGGTTGGAAGGTGGGTGCTGTGGTGATTGTGGAAAATTGTGATGTGCCTAAAAATGTTTGTGCCGTGAGTGCAGTGAGTGGTGGTGCAGTGGGCGGTGAGATGTCCATGTCATTGGACGTGTCCACTGCGGTGACTGTGAATAAGGGTGTGATGGTGGGTGCTTGTGATGGTGTAAATACGGGATTTACAAAGGTTGAGGAGTATTTTATAGGGGGACTGGCTCGAGCAGCTGGGTGGAAAGGGGAAAGAGGGGTTACAGTGGGTTGGGGAGTTGAGACTGGGGAGAAGGTTAATGGGAGTGGGAATGGGAAAAGGGGTCTTGGAGGTGTGGGGAAGGATGGAAAAGATGGATGGAGGAATGGGTTGGATAGAAAGGTGGATGTGTGAGGGGGTAGACTAGGTCTAGTGGGTGTGGGAACTGTGGGTTGAGTGGCCGTAAAGATGATTTCAGCTACGTCACCAGCGAATGAAGATGTTGGTCGGGGGGAAGGAGGGTGAAGAGGGGAGGCTGGATGGATGGGCGGTGATGGAGGAGCGGTTGGAGTGGTCGGTACTTCAGTGACTACTGAGGTATGTACAGTTGTGGCGCGGGGTGGGGAATCTACAAGGATGGTCTCTGCTGCCAACGAGCTTTCGAGGACGAGACGTGCCTCCCTAGCCAGTTCTGAAGATTGTGCTCCTGTTGGGACACGAATGTATTCGCTGGGCTTTGAAAGTAGTCGTACTCTGCGGGGGTCAAGCGGTGGTAGTGGTTTTCTTTGCAAGTATCTGAGTGCTTCGTTGGAGCCTACTGATTTGACCAACTCTCTGAATCCTTTGATGTATGCGTCTTCGAATCCTCCTGTGACAAGTTCTTGTTCTATTATTTCTTGACTCTCTTCCTCAGTAAGCTTTTTGTGTGCCTACACTTTTTCCACAGTTCTATACAGCTTCTTAATAGCCAGTGTGTAACCTGCTGCTTCACAAGTTTCATCTTCATGTGTACTAGTATCACCATGTGCGTCTATTTGTAGTCCTTGGCCATGTGTTTGTTCATGCTCTTGGGATTTCTGAGTTCCTTGGCTAGCTTCGTCATCACCTTTGTCTTCATCAGTTGTTGTTCTTTCGTCATCAGAGCTAGACACGATTGGTCCTTGTGGTTGATCTCGTGGTGTGGTAGGGTAGCTAGGCCTTTCAAATTCTTGAGAAAACATTTGTCCTTCTGAAAACTGGAACTCATTTGAGAATGCATCGGCCATTTCAAAATCGAACGTTGTGTTTAGTGGCTCTGCTTCCAAATTGGCAATGGGGAAAGAAAACGCTTCCGCACCAATAGTGGTGGGAATTTCTGCTGCCGTGGTGATAGGTTCTAGGGTTGTGGCTGCCTGAGGTGCAACAGTACTGGTGGTGCCCTCCGTTACATTTAGTCTTGATAATCTGATACGAATGGGTTGTACTGTGGGACTGGCTGCTGTCCGTGACTGCTCTGGAGATGGTTGTGGTGAGGGTGATTCTGGGACTTGTAAGCACGGGATAGTACCTCTCATTCGTTTTCCTGCTCGTCCTTTGCTAGACTTTCTAGCCTTCTTAGTAGTCCCTTTGAATGCTTTCAGTTCGTCACTCGTCATGGCATACTCTATGGGTAAATCATATGCCCAACACATATATATATAATTCTTGTAAGCGCACAACATCCATTGATGAATTTCTTTTGTTCCCATCTATGTTGTGCCAAATAGAGCTGATCAATTATCCAACTAGCTAGATCCTGAGCTGGTAAAACGACCTGAGCTGGGAAAGCAAAATGCTGCATGCATATCCGCAATGGCTTGGAGAGCTCAGGGGTTATAGCTAAAATATCCTCCCACTTAGTTACATCACCACGTTTCATCGGCCCTGGAACGAGCCGTTCTCGCTCCGTCGGAGTGTGCGTTCCATGTATTTTGAGAGCTGCGCGAATTAAATCTTTAGACAAATAAAACCTTCTGAATGGAGGGTCATTTACCAAGGATGGTAACATGAATGTGCGGGGTAGATCCTTGTTCTCTGAAGCCGTGAAAGTGGTTACTAAGTAAAAGCATCTGTTAAAATCGGGTTTAGGCAGAGGGTCACTCAAATATTCTGTAAATCCCGCTCGTGCCCAAACGTGCGTTAAATCTTGTGTATTCTATAGTCCTTCAAATTCTCTGGAAAAGAACTGGTACTTGGCCCATGTGCGATAATCAAATGCCAAATTGGCCTCAAATATGAAATCAGCGTCTGCTAATGGTCCTGCTAGGCCTTGAAACCAGTGAGAATTATGATGAATTTTCTCAGTTTACCCTCTAGGAGGATCATCGATTGGCATGGGTCCTGGAAAACCTTGAAACTCTCGTGGTTGCACCGTCGGATGAGATTCCGCGAGTAATTCTCCAATATTGGTCATTGGTGCACTGGGGCCAGCTTCTGATGGTCCTTCTTTTGTTTGCATGATGACTGACGAGCTAATGGAAAAGATCTGCTACAAAAGATTAGCACATTTGTATGGAAATTAATTATGATCCCATTAAGGTGAGACCGCTATCCCTTTCCATAACAGATGTGTAACCGGTGTAGCCAAGTGGTGTCTGGTGGTTAATGGAATGATTTTTTGCAAAACTAATGCATGTCTCTAGACGCCTACATGCTTCAGGTTATGCATACATTTCTTGATGAGCTTTTATTATGAGTGATGTGGGGTTTTGGTGTGTGAATTTATACAAGGTTTAATTGAGGGTGAATAATTACAAGGGTGGTGTTTAAACGGGGTGGGAGAATTGTTAGACAAGGGGTACAAGAAGACGTCTGGATACGTTTCGGTATCCATATCCTAAGAGTCTTTGAGTGGGTGGTGTGTTTCTGCTGAGGGACAAAAAGTGGTATTGGGTTTGGTGGTATTGAAGTATGGAAAGATTTCTGAGGGGTATATATTACATGGCTTGAGGGTTGGGCTATAATACATTGTTTGGGTACCCAAATCTGCGTGGGTGTGGGTCGATTGATAAGGTACTTCTTGGCGATCCAAATCTATCGAGTATTTGTACTTATAGAAGAAGATCGAGGGGACTTTGGATACAGACTCTGCTTGTTTTGAAACTTTGTCCTGTTCTTGTCTGCAGTGTTGCCAATAGCCTGTGGTTGCTGTCCTGTTGGCACCCATATTTGTCTGGTACCACTTGTTCTGTGATGTTGATACTGCTGCTTTCTTTGCCTTGTCTGGTGGTGTCGCCGGTCTGGGTTCCTCTGTTGTGGTTGACTCCTTCGTGGTTGGGTTTGCGAGGTCCATTGGACGCTCTTCTTTGGAAGAGAAGGGAGGTCCAACACTTGCACGACCTGCCCATTAGGAAGTGACTCGTTCTTTATCTTTAATCTAGGCCAGTCCGCAGTAAGTGTGGAAGGATGGGCACCGCAGGGTGTTTTGCCCATGTGTCCACTGATGTAACCCACCTGACCGCTAATTGTGTCCATCTGCCCTAGCTGTTGGGTAATTGCCCCTTCTAGTTTGGAGGAACCCCCACGCAAAATCTCCTGACGTCCTTCTCATCGACAATTGTCTATAGCCAATTCCGAGTGGGTTGGTGTGGACATAACGTGACTGATCTGACCAATGATCTTCCGGTCTTCCGTCGCATGCATTTCATAGGGTCTAGGGTTACAAACCTTAGTCAGAATGCCATTAGGGAATTCAAGCGGTATCACTTGCTTCTGATCTAAGGTTCCAATCTTTAAGGAGCCTTGTCTAAGATTTAGGTCCAATGAGTGATCGTATAGCCAATCTTGGCCAAGTATTAGGGGTTCTATCAGGTCGTCATCATGGCACACTAGTAGCTTCGCTGTCATGGTCACATCCTTAATGAGGATAGGAAGGTCCGACTCGCCCATGCAAGGGGTTTCCATGCCTCCTAGCCCTATGAGGTATGCCTCAATTGGCCGCATTTCTATTCCTGAATCCTTGTAGTGGGACCATCTAATCGCACTAGTCGCAGCACCTGAGTCAATTAAAGCCCTGAGCTCTTGGCAAGGGTTGTCGTGCTCTAGCCTGACTGTAATGAATGGTCTCCTATCCACTATGCTAGGATGAGTTCGTGACTTTACTTCACACATGGCCATGGGATATCAGGGTGATGTTTCCAAAGGGTTATAATGTTCTCTCCCTAGTCCTTGTCTTCTTAGCTTCATGCGCTTAATGCGTTCTATTGCTTCTGCCCGATCTTCCACTCGTATTCTATTTTCTTCCACCTTACGCTTCTTTGCCAACGTGAGTCATCTAAGCATATCCTTAGTAAGAGGTTCCTGATATAACTTGACTCTACAACCATTAATGTAATTAGGCATTATGTCTCCTTCTAAGGTGGCTAACTGTATTGCTCCACTTGTCGAGAGTCTGTTAATGATCATAGGTCCATAACCTCGCTTTTCTAACTTCCGTGCGTCTTTTTTCAACGTATATACTAGAACTAAATCTCCTTCTTTCAAGCCTTTATCTTTCACATGCGCATCAAAATAGGCTTTTTGTCGCTTCTTTGCTGCGTATATGCTTGCTGTTGCTTTCAGCCTGGTTTCTCCTAATCGTTCCAAGTCCATTATTCTCGCTTATAATTCATGGCCGGTCCACTGATGTTCTTGTGCAACCTTAAGGGTCGGTATCAAGAAGTCCAAAGGAAGCAGAGCAATTTCACCAAAAACCATCTGAAAGGGAGTTGCATTGAGTACGGTCTTATAGGCCACTCGATATGCCCAAATAGCGTGGTGTAACTATTTGTCCCAAGCTGAACGTTTGGTGTTCACGAGTTTGGTCAGTACGTTACAAAGGATCTTATTGGTGCTTTGAGCCTGACCATTGGCCCGAGGATGATATGGTTTGGATTTCTTGTGAATCACCATAAAATCTTGTAACAAATATTCAATGACTTGGTTTAGAAAGTGAGTTCCGCGATCTCTCACTAACTCTATAGGCAATCCATATCTTGTAAAGACATTCTCAAATAAGAATTTTGCAGTTGTGTGTGCATCATTCTTTTTTGTGGCTTTTGCCTCTACCCATTTGGTAAGATAATCCGTCGCAACAATAATGTATTCACCATGCGTACCTTTTGCAGGGGGGTTAATGGGTCCTACAAAGTCTATACCCCACTTAGAAAATGCACGTCCTCCCATCATGGGTTTCAATGGCATTTCATCTCTGCGAGTAGGAAACTGAGTTCTTTGGCACACATCACATCTCTTAACATAGGTATGAGCATCCATGTGAAGAGTGGTCCACCATAATCCTACAAAGAGGATGGCTTTGATTATCCTTTAAGGTCCAAAATGACCTCCTGCAACACCTTGGTGTGCAGTCTCTAGTATGCTCAGATAATCGCTTTCATGAACACATTGTCTTAAGTATCCGTCTCGTCCTCTTTTGTATAGATTATCGCCAATAAGTGAATAGTCTTGAGCTTCTTGCTCCAGACTACGTTGTCGAGCTAAGGTCATTCCTTAAGGGAATGTCTTCGTCCTAAAGTATGTCACTAAAGGTTCACTCTAGTCTGGTGTGAGAGACACGTGATATAACGTCGCATGTTCTACTGGTGGTCTTTCACAACAAACATGGCATTGTTTACATAACTTGTAGACATCTGCTTCCATCGAAGGCCAATATACTCCTAGTCAATGCAAAGTCTATAATGTTCGATGTTGTAAGCACTCTTAGTCCAAGGGAAAGTGTCTCACACACACCTATGTTTTGTTCAACTAACTTGTACTAGGCCACTTTATTTTACTTTGAGTCCACAATTGCTCACGAATATGCCCTCTTTTGGGATCCCCAGTAGGATTGCCAATTATGAATACCGTCTTGCACGCGGAAAATGTGCAAATAACTGCCCTATATGTAGTTATCTCTCTGCTATTTCTCACAATGTACCCAGTTTATTTCACTCTCAACCTCCGACACTCTCACTCAAACGCACACCGAGTCAAGCACACAAACTCACTCACACACCAGCACACCTTTAAACATGCAACCTTCCACACGAACACTTTATCCACAACTTTACTCACACATTCATTCTCAAACATTCGGAACTCAGGCATTCCAATCTTCACACACTAACACACTCTCACATGCACTCAACCACAAGCCCAAACTTCGTACGTTGACACTCATCATACCTGTACAAATGATGCAGATAAAGCAACAGGGAACATATGTCAGCAAGGATTTGCAAGTCTCGAAAAGCATCGACTTCTGTCTTCAATCCAATTTCAAATGCATTTTTGTCTCCAACTTTGCCTTCAGCCATAAAAGAACTCTCTATTTTTCTCTCTTTCTCATCATCCTCACATTATATCTCCCTTCATCAAGCTGAAGAAGCTTCTGCCCGTTTCGCTTCTAGTAGACCATCTTTGTTGTCTACCGAAGGGGTTTTGGGGTTGTACGAACTTGAAATGCTAAAAACTTCCCTTGGAAGTGCAGACGACTTAGCATTGCATCCTTTAATGTCCCGTGATAGCAAGAGCCATCAATAATCATAGCCCTCGGTTATAGTAGTGAAACCCTAGTTTGTAATAGTGGAACTCATCCGGTTCTACCTTGCATGGTAGGCAAGGTTCTGTGATATGAGAACACATCATTAGTCATAGCGCTCGGAAGTGCAGATAACTCTCTGTTACATCCTTCAACATCCCAGAATACAAGGGTTCATTAGGACATATCAATAGACATGGCTTTCAATCGATCCCCACACCAACAAGAAAACAAAAACATTCATCATGATTCATGGGACACTTTAGAGGCTTCAAGTCTCTCTTGGAAGTGCACTGGACGAGCGACAAGATGTTTAGTGTGAGGATGCTCTTTTTACCACTACTCTAAAGGAATAGCATGATACATAATGATATCTGAAGGGGTAGCTGATCCATTCTTGCATCCCCCTTCCTCACGTTTTTAATGGAGAGCGAAACCTGTAAGCTTTCCCTTTAGGTCTGGAATAACTTCACTGACAGCCTTCGCAACACCTGTGCTAGCAAGAATGATATCGGAAATGCTACATGACCTGAGCTCCACTTTTTTGAAGGTCCATCCACAGTCTTTTGTGTGGTTGTGACACCATGAATAATAGACATAAGACCCTCTTCAATTCCATAGTTATCATTCACAACCTTAGGTTGTCTTATCGTTTGCAAGTCCTGCTCGAAGAACTAAACGTACGACTCTGCCAAATCCATTGATTCCAACTTTGATGTCTCCCTCCCCGACTCCTTCCATCAGTCACACATAATTTTCCTTTTCTCTCCCCTTAGATGTTCTTGAAGGGAAGAAGAAAGAAGCAAAGAGGACTAACACTGCTGAGTAGCCAATGCCACTGTCAGAGGCAACTGATGAGAGCCCTCATTTCGGACATAGTCATGATAGCTGAAAAGAGCACAACCACAACAAACATTAAGGCGGGATCTCCCCCAAGTTCCTATGCCCTTTTTTCCATGCCCACTGAGCATCTTTTATGCGCCTCTGCATCTTTGTTCCATTACTTTTTGTCTGTATCACCTTCTGTAGTACTTCGAAACTTGACCATGCCATGACCTGTTGGAACTCGACTGTAGTAATTCATGATAGTGGTCTTGAAGTTATCATTTGATTGCACACTCAAAAGTCATCCATATGAAGATTATACACTCCCGATTATGCCTTAAATATCTAGATCATTCGATCACATCATCATAGAGAGCTTGAAGCTAACAATTATTGAGCCCCATGCAAGAAAAATCTGTCTGAAGAGCTAACCAATGATAGTGATCGATTGCTTTATTCACGCATTACAATCTGTTTCTCTAGGCGGAAGAGAGAGATCATTCTGTCATGGCCATGGTTCGACTCAGCAGACTCCATTTTAGTTGATTCTACTATCTGTTTCACCTCCTGACTCCTTTTTGCTAGGCTTAGCCGACCTCCAGCACTTCACGTATAACTTGAGAAGACTTATCATTGCTGGAAGCTTGTCAGAATAAGCAAACAACGAGGTGATGTTTACATTTTCTTTTCCAATTATATGATATAATGTATAAATCCTTCATCAAAAACCCATCCTTTTACATCTCTCCTTTCCTTGTCGCCCGCGTTCTCAGCTCGAGGGTCTGCCCTCCTCCCGTCTAATGCTATTAGCGGCATGATCTTCTTTACCCAAACTCCTCTTTAGTTTCTTTCGGAAGCCAGAACTCTCTTCCCATATCAGCATCTCCTTCCTCCAACTCTGAGCATCTTAAAGTTCCCCTCTTGGAACAGCTTTCGGTTTTGGGCCCCTACGAAGCAATAGCGTCTGCGTCCCTAATGAACTATGTGGATATGGTCCCGGAGGATGATTTTCCTCCGCTGCCATAAGGCCCCCCTCAGTGCCTTTGCTGCCACCCAATTCATGTAGCAAAAACAAAAAAAACTTCCTCCTCATACATAGATTCAATGCATCATAGCGCATCTTCAACACACCCATATTCGACATATGCACCTAACATAGCATTCCATGAGATCGAATCTGACTTGGGACGAGAATGCAACACTATTTCTGCAGTTGCAAGTGAACCACATTTTGCATACATGCTCACCAAAGTGTTGCAAATTAGGGCTCTTTTTCTAAGCCTATCTTGATTATTTCATCATGTATCTCCCAGCCTTTTGATATGGTTCTTCTACTTGCATAGGCCTTCTGACTCTGGTAACCACCATAACAAAAAGCCATGTCTCCAAGTATTGCGTCCCTTGACAGCATTCCTCTCTGACCAAGAAGTCTTCATGTAGCTCCCAAATACTTCCCGTCAAACATCTAATCAACTCTTCAAGTACCTGCAATCAAACATATTTCCCTGGCCAAATAGAACCACATTAGTGCATAAAACCAACCATTTTGTGAGCTAACATACTCCCCTCTTCTTATTTGCGAAGTCGTCCTCGACGAGCCAAATTGTTGCTGCGCTCAAATCATCCAACATGTGCTCATCACTCAATCAAATAAAAATCTTTACCTTGCATGCCTATTCTCTTCTTCCTCAATGTAGCACCTGCAATCACCCTCATACAATCGTTGGTCAGTACCAAAATCCAATCATTTCACTTACCATCTTTGTCCATCTTCTCGCATCTTCTCGCATCTTCATCGTCATGTCCACCTGTCTGCAAACTCATCAAACATATTAGATCATTTTTTTCATCAAACATAACGTCAGAATAGAAAGAGCACATGCACACATCACTCACATCAGACATGCAAGCTCGTCACAACACATGTGCATACAAGCAAAAGCCCATCCACAATCCCTCTCATCACTTTTCTCGACTATTCGTTCAACACGTCACGAATCTCTATTCCACATGCATACTCAACACACTTCCCACACACACCATATATGATCAAAAACCATTCCCAACTTCCGTTTTTGATACACTCCCCGGTCACACAATCGTTTTGTTGATTCCTTTTTCTCATTTCTAACCGAGTTCTCTTGCCGATTTTTTAATGCCCCTTTTACCTAGGGTTTCCACTACCCACTTTACTTTTCATCGACTCTTTGCTTTTTTTTTTTTTCTTTTTTCTTCAACTAAATTCCATGCCAGGTCACCACCACCTCTTGAATCGATGGACATGCGGCAAAGACCACTCAAGCCTAACACGAGCTCACTCTAACAAGATCACTCATCATCGACGCGATTCCGAACTTCACAAGTCGTTGCACCACCTAAGAGCCAAGCTGAACACTTCCGGAAGGTTTGCAAACAAACAATGCAACTAGCACGATTGGATTCCTCAAGTCCAAGCTTTCCATAGACACATCACAACCAAAACCCTAGCCGAGCTTAAGCTTCAATTTGACATGTTTCATCGGGAGCCCACACATAACCCAAATCCCCACAACACAAACACATATATTCCCATCCGAGCATCATGCTCTCTCACCTCTCTTATGGCCCCCCTCGAGCGAGGAATTCTTCTCATTCATTTTTTCCACATTTTTTTCTCTCTTTTTTTCATCATTTTTTTCACATATTTACTCACACTTGCCGGCCTACGCCGAAGCTGGATGCGACTCGTGGACTCGACCACCGGATCGAGTTTGTTCCACCCATCTACCAACCCAACGCAGCGCGCGACACACAGACGGCTAGCCCCATGCGAAACCGACGTCGGTTCGTGGCTTTGACCACCCGGCCAAAGTGGGTCCACCCACCTATCAGCCCACATAGGCGCGTAGCCACATGCACACATACATAAACATATGATTTTTTCCATTTTTTTTTTCATTCCCGCATCTCAAGAATTAGGAGACAAAAGAAAGGACTTTTTCCCAACCCAACCAATCACGACACACACACATATATCCCCTCGTGGACATCCCAATGAGACATATCTCCTCTCTGCTGCCACTCAAGCCCAAAATCCGACCACTAGTGTCATGGTCAACTTTTCCTCTCGAAACCCGCACACACTAATTACTTTGCCGACCTGAAACCTCAAAAAGTGTCACTTCAGTCCTAAGTGTACAGCCAACTCGATCCATCCGTCCTCACATCTCTGACTCGCAATCTGCAAAGCAAACCCTAATCAGACTCAAGCCATCCTTATCGACATCCATCGCCTCATCTATTTTCTTTCTCATCTCCATCCTCTGCCTCGCAGAGATTCCACATGATTCGATAGCTTGCTGATATTGTCCTCTAGCCAAGCGATACGGTCTAGAAGGCCACCATTCATTACTACACTCCTCAATGTCTCAAGCTTCACTACTAAGTCCCTCATCCCTCCTTCATTTCTCTCATCACTGCCTTGGAGTCGAAAAATCTCATCATCCACTTGATGGAACCGAACCCACATTTTCTTCTTCTCCTCTTCTAAATGGCTCATCTTTCTTTCTATTTCCAAAGGAACCTCCTCGCTCCTCCCGACTTGGCCAGACAACTTTTCAACCTCTTCTCGAATCGACCTCTCCTCCCAGATTCTACTCATATTTTCTACTTCCAGATCATCCACTTTTTCGACAGCTCCTTCGCCTTTTCTAACTCCACGCCTATCACCTCTAACTTGTCCAACATCACTTTTAGCTCTTCCTCTATTCTACCTACTTTCGGATCCTCTACTCGTTCTCGGGTCTCATCGTCTTTCTGATTCATCCACCTACCGAGCTTGCTACTGAGCTTTGCATTCTCTTTTTCTACCCGTCTCATTTTCTCATCACTCTCTACTTGGGCACTTTTCATCCCTTCTAACTCTAGGTGGAACTCCTCACATGCGTCACTTGGTCATCATATCTACTAGTCATCTCTCGCAATTTCTCGATCTCCTTTTCTATTCGGTCGACTCTCTGTGCCAAGTCATCATCATGTTTAGGGGAATCCTCCTCGATTGCAATGCTATGGCAATCGGCTATCATCAAGCCAGTTCTGAGGTCCAAGACCTCCTTTCTCTTGATGTTACCCTTCCTAGCCAATTTTTCACTCTCAAGCATCTGGACTTGTCCTCTCAGGTTCTCATTTTCCACTTTCAACACTCTACTTATATCTGCCACCACTCGGAATTGCTCCTCCCATCTGTCTACAACCTCTTCTATCTTTGACTGATTTTTCTCCAATGTTTCCACCTTGACCCTCTCAATATCGCGCTCTTCACGAAGACATTCCAATTGACGTTTTATGCTTGCCAGCAAACTTTCATCATCTTCGGCTTTCACATAAAAGGATGAAAGTGACATGCTAGCCTCTTTTGCAACATCCTCCTCAACGGGAACCTCTTTCACGTGACACACTGGCTCGCATAGCTTCTTGTTTCTGCATTCCACGCATCTATGGACAAATTCCAATGGACTTGACACACGAGGGCAAAACTTTGCAATGTGCCCGACTTTCTCGCAACACCAACACCCAATATAATTCGAGGTTGGACCTCCCCGACGACATTCATATGCATGGATTCGCATTGAGTGTCCAAACCGGTTTCGACTTCTAGTCCCTCTCGAAGTCATCATTCTCGAGCTAATTTCTCGAACATCTACAACTTGCGTACTTTGCGCCATCTCTTTACCAAGACCAAAGCAACCAATCTGGGCTTGGCTGTGCCACACAATTGGGGCACCAAGCGAACTTGTAGCAATCTCTATGAGATGTGCTAAGCCAATTCCCGGCAAACGCACCAAAATGATAGGCTCCTAAGCCCAAGGAAAAGATGATTATGGAAGCCTGTATTTTGCTCAAACCCCTCGGAATCGATCCACTTGGATTACTTAGAGCCCGCAATTATCTCACAATGGATTCTTCCTATGTCTATGCACTAGCTCATATGCTTCCCGGCAAACGCACCAAAATGTACGCACTCTTAGTCCAAGGGAAAGTGTCTCACACACACCTATGTTTTGTTCAACTAACTTGTACTAGGCCACTTTCTTTTACTTTGAGTCCACAATTGCTCATGAATATGCCCTCTTTTGGGATCCCCAGTAGGATCGCCAATTATGGATACCGTCTTGCGCGCGGAAAATGTGCAAATAACTGCCCTATATGTAGTTATCTCTCTGCTATTTCTCACAATGTACCCAGTTTATTTCACTCTCAACCTCCGACACTCTCACTCAAACGCACACCGAGTCAAGCACACAAACTCACTCACACACCAGCACACCTTTAAACATGCAACCTTCCACACGAACACTTTATCCACAACTTTACTCACACATTCATTCTCAAACATTCGGAACTCAGGCATTCCAATCTTCACACACTAACACACTCTCACATGCACTCAACCACAAGCCCAAACTTCGTATGTTGACACTCATCATACCTGTACAAATGATGCAGATAAAGCAATAGGGAACATATGTCAGCAAGGATTTACAAGTCTCGAAAAGCATCGACTTCTGTCTTCAATCCAATTTCAAATGCATTTTTGTCTCCAACTTTTCCTTCAGCCATAAAAGAACTCTCTATTTTTCTCTCTTTCTCATCATCCTCACATTATATCTCCCTTCATCAAGCTGAAGAAGCTTCTGCCCGTTTCGCTTCTAGTAGACCATCTTTGTTGTCTACCGAAGGGGTTTTGGGGTTGTACGAACTTGAAACGCTAAAAACTTCCCTTGGAAGTGCAGACGACTTAGCATTGCATCCTTTAATGTCCCGTGATAGCAAGAGCCATCAATAATCATAGCCCTCGGTTATAGTAGTGAAACCCTAGTTTGTAATAGTGGAACTCATCCGGTTCTGCCTCGCATGGTAGGCAAGGTTCTGTGATATGAGAACACATCATCAGTCATAGCGCTCGGAAGTGCAGATAACTCTCTGTTACATTCTTCAACATCCCAGAATACAAGGGTTCATTAGGACATATCAATAGACATGGCTTTCAATCGATCCCCACACCAACAAGAAAACAAAAACATTCATCATGATTCATGGGACACTTTAGAGGCTTCAAGTCTCTCTTGGAAGTGCACTGGACGAGCGACAAGATGTTTAGTGTGAGGATGCTCTTTTTACCACTACTCTAAAGGAATAGCATGATACATAATGATATCTGAAGGGGTAGCTAATCCATTCTTGCATCCCCCTTCCTCACATTTTTAATGGAGAGCGAAACCTGTAAGCTTTCCCTTTAGGTCTGGAATAACTTCACTGACAGCCTTCGCAACACCTCTGCTAGCAAGAATGATATCTGAAATGCTACATGACCTGAGCTCCACTTTTTTGAAGGTCCATCCACAGTCTTTTGTGTGGTTGTGACACCATGAATAATAGACATAAGACCCTCTTCAATTCCATAGTTATCATTCACAACCTTAGGTTGTCTTATCGTTTGCAAGTCCTGCTCGAAGAACTAAACGTACGATTCTGCCAAATCCATTGATTCCAACTTTGATGTCTCCCTCCCCGACTCCTTCCATCAGTCACACATAATTTTCCTTTTCTCTCCCCTTAGATGTTCTTGAAGGGAAGAAGAAAGAAGCAAAGAGGACTAACACTGCTGAGTAGCCAATGCCACTGTCAGAGGCAACTGATGAGAGCCCTCATTTCGGACATAGTCATGATAGCTGAAAAGAGCACAACCACAACAAACATTAAGGGGGGATCTCCCCCAAGTTCCTATGCCCTTTTTTCCATGCCCACTGAGCATCTTTTATGCGCCTCTGCATCTCTGTTCCATTACTTTCTGTCTGTATCACCTTCTGAAGTACTTCGAAACTTGACCAGGCCATGACCTGTTGGAACTCGACTGTAGTAATTCATGATAGTGGTCTTGAAGTTATCATTTGATTGCACACTCAAAAGTCATCCATCTGAAGATTATACACTCCCGATTATGCCTTAAATATCTAGATCATTCGATCACATCATCATAGAGAGCTTGAAGCTAACAATTATTGAGCCCCATGCAAGAAAAATCTGTCTGAAGAGCTAACCAATGATAGTGATCGATTGCTTTATTCACGCATTACAATCTGTTTCTCTAGGCGGAAGAGAGAGATCATTCTGTCATGGCCATGATTCGACTCAGCAGACTCCATTTTAGTTGATTCTACTATCTGTTTCACCTCCTGACTCCTTTTTGCTAGGCTTAGCCGACCTCCAGCACTTCACGTATAACTTCAGAAGACTTATCATTGCTGGAAGCTTGTCAGAATAAGCAAACAACGAGATGATGTTTAAATTTTCTTTTCCCATTATATGATATAATGTATAAATCCATCATCAAAAACCCATCCTTTTACATCTCTCCTTTCCTTGTCGCCCGCGTTCTCAGCTCGAGGGTCTGCCCTCCTCCCCTCTAATGCTATTAGCGGCATGATCTTCTTTACCCAAACTCCTCTTTAGTTTCTTTCGAAAGCCAGAACTCTCTTCCCATATCAGCATCTCCTTCCTCCAACTCTGAGCATCTTAAGGTTCCCCTCTTCGAACAGCTTTCGGTTTTGGGCCCCTACGAAGCAATAGCGTCTGCGTCCCTAATGAACTATGTGGATATGGTCCCGGAGGATGATTTTCCTCCGCTGCCATATGGCCCCCCTCAGTGCCTTTGCTGCCACCCAATTCATGTAGCAAAAACAAAAAAAACTTCCTCCTCATACATAGATTCAATGCATCATAGCGCATCTTCAACACACCCATATTCGACATATGCACCTAACATAGCATTCCATGAGATCGAATCTGACTTGGGACGAGAATGCAACACTATTTCTGCAGTTGCAAGTGAACCACATTTTGCATACATGCTCACCAAAGTGTTGCAAATTAGGGCTCTTTTTCTAAGCCTATCTTGATTATTTCATCATGTATCTCCCAGCCTTTTGATATGGTTCCTGTACTTGCATAGGCCTTCAGACTGTGGTAACCACCATAACAAAAAGCCATGTCTCCAAGTATTGCGTCCCTTGACAGCATTCCTCTCTGACCAAGAAGTCTTCATGTAGCTCCCAAATACTTCCCGTCAAACATCTAATCAACTCTTCAAGTACCTGCAATCAAACATATTTCCCTGGCCAAATAGAACCACATTAGTGCATAAAACCAACCATTCTGTGAGCTAACATACTCCCCTCTTCTTATTTGCGAAGTCGTCCTCGACGAGCCAAATTGTTGCTGCGCTCAAATCATCCAACATGTGCTCATCACTCAATCAAATACAAATCTTTACCTTGCATGCCTATTCTCTTCTTCCTCAATGTAGCACCTGTAATCACCCTCATACAATCGTTGGTCAGTACCAAAATCCAATCATTTCACTTACCATCTTTGTCCATCTTCTCGCATCTTCTCGCATCTTCATCGTCATGTCCACCTGTCTGCAAACTCATCAAACATATTAGATCATTTTTTTCATCAAACATAACGTCAGAATAGAAAGAGCACATGCACACATCACTCACATCACACATGCAAGCTCGTCACAACCCATGTGCATACAAGCAGAAGCCCATCCACAGTCCCTCTCATCACTCTTCTCGACTATTCGTTCAACACGTCACGAATCTCTATTCCACATGCATACTCAACACACTTCCCACACACACCATATATGATCAAAAACCATTCCCCACTTCCATTTTTGATACACTCCCCGGTCACACAATCATTTTGTTGATTCCTTTTTCTCATTTCTAACCGAGTTCTCTTGCCGATTTTTTAATGCCCCTTTTACCTAGGGTTTCCACTACCCACTTTACTTTTCATCGACTCTTTGCTTTTTTTTTTTTCTTTTTTCTTCAACTAAATTCCATGCTAGGTCACCACCACCTCTTGAATAGATGGACATGCGGCAAAGACCACTCAAGCCTAACACAAGCTCACTCTAACAAGATCACTCATCGTCGACGCGATTCCGAACTTCACAAGTCGTTGCACCACCTAAGAGCCAAGCTGAACACTTCCGGAAGGTTTGCAGACAAACAATGCAACTAGCACGATTGGATTCCTCAAGTCCAAGCTTTCCATAGACACATCGCAACCAAAACCCTAGCCGAGCTTAAGCTTCAATTTGACATGTTTCATCGGGAGACCACACATAACCCAAATCCCCACAACACAAACACATATATTCCCATCCGAGCATCATGCTCTCTCACCTCTCTTATGGCCCCCCTCGAGCGAGGAATTCTTCTCATTCATTTTTTCCACATTTTTTTCTCTCTTTTTTTCATCATTTTTTTCACATATTTACTCACACTTGCCGGCCTACGCCGAAGCTGGATGCGACTCGTGGACTCGACCACCGGATCGAGTTTGTTCCACCCATCTACCAACCCAACGCAGCGCGCGACACACAGACGGCTAGCCCCATGCGAAACCGACGTTGGTTCGTGGTTTTGACCACCCGGCCAAAGTGGGTCCACCCACCTATCAGCCCACATAGGCGCGTAGCCACATGCACACATACATAAACATATAATTTTTTCCATTTTTTTTTTCATTCCCGCATCTCAAGAATTAGGAGACAAAAGAAAGGACTTTTTCCCAACCCAACCAATCAGGACACACACACATATATCCCCTCGTGGACATCCCAATTAGACGTATCTCCTCTCTGCTGCCACTCAAGCCCAAAATCCGACCACTAGTGTCATGGTCAACTTTTCCTCTCGAAACACGCACACACTAATTACTTTGCCGACCTAAAACCTCAAAAAGTGTCACTTCAGTCCTAAGTGTACAGCCAACTCGATCCATCCGTTCTCACATCTCTGACTCGCAATCTGCAAAGCAAACCCTAATCAGACTCAAGCCATCCTTATCGACATCCATCGCCTCATCTATTTTCTTTCTCATCTCCATCCTCTGCCTCGCAGAGATTCCACATGATTCGATAGCTTGGTGATATTGTCCTCTAGCCAAGCGATACGGTCTGGAAGGCCACCATTCATTACTACACTCCTCAATGTCTCAAGCTTCACTACTAAGTCCCTCATCCCTCCTTCATTTCTCTCATCACTGCCTTGGAGTCGAAAAATCTCATCATCCACTTGATGGAACCGAACCCACATTTTCTTCTTCTCCTCTTCTAAATGGCTCATCTTTCTTTCTATTTCCAAAGGAACCTCCTCGCTCCTCCCGACTTGGCCAGACAACTTTTCAACCTCTTCTCGAATCGACCTCTCCTCCCAGATTCTACTCATATTTTCTACTTCCAGATCATCCACTTTTTTCGACAACTCCTTCGCCTTTTCTAACTCCACGCCTATCGCCTCTAACTTGTCCAACATCACTTTTAGCTCTTCCTCTATTCTACCTACTTTCGGATCCTCTACTCGTTCTCGGGTCTCATCGTCTTCCTGATTCATCCACCTATCGAGCTTGCTACTCAGCTTTGCATTCTCTTTTTCTACCCGTCTCATTTTCTCATCACTCTCTACTTGGGCACTTTTCATCCCTTCTAACTCTAGGTGGAACTCCTCACATGCGTTACCCACTTGGTCATCATATCTACCACTCATCTCTCGCAATTTCTCGATCTCCTTTTCTATTCGGTTGACTCTCTGTGCCAAGTCATCATCATGTTTAGGGGAATCCTCCTCGATTGCAATGCTATGGCAATCGGCTATCATCAAGCCAGTTCTGAGGTCCAAGACCTCCTTTCTCTTGATGTTACCCTTCCTAGCCAATTTTTCACTCTCAAGCATCTGGACTTGTCCTCTCAGGTTCTCATTTTCCACTTTCAACACTCTACTTATATCTGCCACCACTCGGAATTGCTCCTCCCATCTGTCTACAACCTCTTCTATCTTTGACTGATTTTTCTCCAATGTTTCCACCTTGACCCTCTCAATATCGCGCTCTTCACGAAGACATTCCAATTGATGTTTTATGCTTGCCAGCAAACTTTCGTCATCTTCGGCTTTCACATAAAAGGATGAAAGTGACATGCTAGCCTCTTTTGCAACATCCTCCTCAACGGGAACCTCTTTCACGTGACACACTGGCTCGCATAGCTTCTTGTTTCTGCATTCCACGCATCTATGGACAAATTCCAATGGACTTGACACACGAGGGCAAAACTTTGCAATGTGCCCGACTTTCTCGCAACACCAACACCGAATATAATTCGAGGTTGGACCACCCCGACGACATTCATATGCATGGATTTGCATTGAGTGTCCAAACCCGTTTCGACTTCTAGTCCCTCTCGAAGTCATCATTCTCGAGCTAATTTCTCGAACATCGACAACTTGTGTACTTTGCGCCATCTCTTTACCAAGACCAAAGCAACCAATCTGGGCTTGGCTGTGCCACATAATTGGGGCACCAAGCAAACTTGTAGCAATCTCTATGAGATGTGCTAAGCCAATTCCCGGCAAACGCACCAAAATGATAGGCTCCTAAGCCCAAGGAAAAGATGATTGTGGAAGCTTGTATTTTGCTCAAACCCCTCGGAATCGATCCACTTGGATTACTTAGAGCCCGCAATTATCTCACAATGGATTCTTCCTATGTCTATGCACTAGCTCATATGCTTCCCGGCAAACACACCAAAATTTAAGCACTCTTAGTCCAAGGGAAAGTGTCTCACACACACCTATGTTTTGTTCAACTAACTTGTACTAGGCCACTTTCTTTTACTTTGAGTCCACAATTGCTCATGAATATGCCCTCTTTTGGGATCCCCAGTAGGATCGCCAATTATGGATACCGTCTTGCGCGCGGAAAATGTGCAAATAACTGCCCTATATGTAGTTATCTCTCTGCTATTTCTCACAATGTACCCAGTTTATTTCACTCTCAACCTCCGACACTCTCACTCAAACGCACACCGAGTCAAGCACACAAACTCACTCACACACCAGCACACCTTTAAACATGCAACCTTCCACACGAACACTTTATCCAAAACTTTACTCACACATTCATTCTCAAACATTCGGAACTCAGGCATTCCAATCTTCACACACTAACACACTCTCACATACACTCAACCACAAGCCCAAACTTCGTACGTTGACACTCATCATACCTGTACAAATGATGCAGATAAAGCAACAGGGAACATATGTCAGCAAGGATTTACAAGTCTCGAAAAGCATCGACTTCTGTCTTCAATCCAATTTCAAATGCATTTTTGTCTCCAACTTTGCCTTCAGCCATAAAAGAACTCTCTATTTTTCTCTCTTTCTCATCATCCTCACATTATATCTCCCTTCATCAAGCTGAAGAAGCTTCTGCCCGTTTCGCTTCTAGTAGACCATCTTTGTTGTCTACCGAAGGGGTTTTGGGGTTGTACGAACTTGAAACGCTAAAAACTTCCCTTGGAAGTGCAGACGACTTAGCATTGCATCCTTTAATGTCCCGTGATAGCAAGAGCCATCAATAATCATAGCCCTCGGTTATAGTAGTGAAACCCTAGTTTGTAATAGTGGAACTCATCCGGTTCTGCCTCGCATGGTAGGCAAGGTTCTGTGATATGAGAACACATCATCAGTCATAGCGCTCGGAAGTGCAGATAACTCTCTGTTACATCCTTCAACATCCCAGAATACAAGGGTTCATTAGGACATATCAATAGACATGGCTTTCAATCGATCCCCACACCAACAAGAAAACAAAAACATTCATCATGGTTCATGGGACACTTTAGAGGCTTCAAGTCTCTCTTGGAAGTGCACTGGACGAGCGACAAGATGTTTAGTGTGAGGATGCTCTTTTTACCACTACTCTAAAGGAATAGCATGATACATAATGATATCTGAAGGGGTAGCTGATCCATTCTTGCATCCCCCTTCCTCACGTTTTTAATGGAGAGCGAAACCTATAAGCTTTCCCTTTAGGTCTGGAATAACTTCACTGACAGCCTTCGCAACACCTGTGCTAGCAAGAATGATATCTGAAATGCTACATGACCTGAGCTCCACTTTTTTGAAGGTCCATCCACAGTCTTTTGTGTGGTTGTGACACCATGAATAATAGACATAAGACCCTCTTCAATTCCATAGTTATCATTCACAACCTTAGGTTGTCTTATCGTTTGCAAGTCCTGCTCGAAGAACTAAACGTACGATTCTGCCAAATCCATTGATTCCAACTTTGATGTCTCCCTCCCCGACTCCTTCCATCAATCACACATGATTTTCCCTTTCTCTCCCCTTAGATGTTCTTGAAGGGAAGAAGAAAGAAGCAAAGAGGACTAACACTGCTGAGTAGCCAATGCCACTGTCAGAGGCAACTGATGAGAGCCCTCATTTCGGACATAGTCATGATAGCTGAAAAGAGCACAACCACAACAAACATTAAGCCGGGATCTCCCCCAGGTTCCTATGCCCTTTTTTCCATGCCCACTGAGCATCTTTTATGCACCTCTGCATCTCTGTTCCATTACTTTTTATCTGTATCACCTTCTGTAGTACTTCGAAACTTGACCATGCCATGACCTGTTGGAACTCGACTGTAGTAATTCATGATAGTGGTCTTGAAGTTATCATTTGATTGCACACTCAAAAGTCATCCATCTGAAGATTATACACTCCCGATTATGCCTTAAATATCTAGATCATTCGATCACATCATCATAGAGAGCTTGAAGCTAACGATTATTGAGCCCCATGCAAGAAAAATCTGTCTGAAGAGCTAACCAATGATACTGATCGATTGCTTTATTCACGCATTACAATCTGTTTCTCTAGGCGGAAGAGAGAGATCATTCTGTCATGGCCATGGTTTGACTCAGCAGACTCCATTTTAGTTGATTCTACTATCTGTTTCACCTCCTGACTCCTTTTTGCTAGGCTTAGCCGACCTCCAGCACTTCACGTATAACTTCAGAAGACTTATCATTGCTGGAAGCTTGTCAGAATAAGCAGACAACGAGGTGATGTTGACATTTTCTTTTCCAATTATATGATATAATGTATAAATCCATCATCAAAAACCCATCCTTTTACATCTCTCCTTTCCTTGTCGCCCGCGTTCTCAGCTCGAGGGTCTGCCCTCCTCCCCTCTAATGCTATTAGCGGCATGATCTTCTTTACCCAAACTCCTCTTTAGTTTCTTTCGGAAGCCAGAACTCTCTTCCCATATCAGCATCTCCTTCCTCCAACTCTAAGCATCTTAAAGTTCCCCTCTTCGAACAGCTTTCGGTTTTGGGCCCCTACGAAGCAATAGCGTCTGCGTCCCTAATGAACTATGTGGATATGGTCCCGGAGGATGATTTTCCTCCGCTGCCATAAGGCCCCCTCTCAGTGCCTTTGCTGCCACCCAGTTCATGTAGCAAAAACAAAAAAAACTTCCTCCTCATACATAGATTCAATGCATCATAGCGCATCTTCAACACATCCATATTCGACATATGCACCTAACATAGCATTCCAAGAGATCAAATCTGACTTGGGACGAGAATGCAACACTATTTCTGCAGTTGCAAGTGAACCACATTTTGCATACATGCTCACCAAAGTGTTGCAAATTAGGGCTCTTTTTCTAGGCCTATCTTGATTATTTCATCATGTATCTCCCAGCCTTTTGATATGGTTCCTGTACTTGCATAGGCCTTCAGACTGTGGTAACCACCATAACAAAAAGCCATGTCTCCAAGTATTGCGTCCCTTGACAACATTCCTCTCTGACCAAGAAGTCATCATGTAGCTCCCAAAAACTTCCCGTCAAACATCTAATCAACTCTTCAAGTACCTGCAATCAAACATATTTCCCTGGCCAAATAGAACCACATTAGTGCATAAAACCAACCATTTTGTGAGCTAACAGATGTTTTGAATGATGTTGCTTTAGTGCACCTATGTGTGCTAATTGCAACCAATTCGCATGTTCTGATTCATCTACACAACAAGCAAGAATCTTTTGATTATCCTCTTTATATATGCTTCTTGCTATGATTTGGTATCTTTGAGACTTGGTAATCTCTCCTTCTTTGATCTTTATTGTAGAATTCTTGGGTCCGTATGTCATAATAGGGACTATAGGCTTAGCCCATTCTGGTGCTATCTCAAGGTTAAACAAGTATGCATCTGGTAGATCATCCGTTACTCCTTGAGGAGCTTCTCCTGAGGTTAATCTCGAAAGGTGGTCAACTCTAAGATGTGTCTTTCCTTTCCTGACTACTACTTCAAAATCATACTCCATGAGTAATAGAAACCAATGTATTAATCGTCCCGTGTTACATGGCTTATTGACCAAATATAATAGCGCTTGATGATCTGTAGAGAACTTGAACTTATTCGCCAATAAGTAATGTCTGAATTTCTTTACTGCGTAGATCATTCCTAATCCTTCTCGTTCCGTAGTGGTGTAATTTCTTTCTGCTGCATTCAATTGTCTGCTCGCGTAAGCTATGGGGAGATTCATATTACCTTCCTTCGTGGGTTGTGCTAACACGCATCCTATGGCATAATTGGATGCATCCACATGTACATGGAATGGCTTACTCCAATCTGGGGTAGTCAATATAGGTGCTGAGCACAAGCGTTGTTTAAGTTCATTGAATGAATTTTCACATTCATCTCTCCATTCAAAATTGGTTAAAAGAGAGTACAATGGCTTGGCTATGATTGCATACATGTGTATGAATCTCCTATAATATCCGCAATGGCCCATAAATGCCTGGACCTCCTTCACATTAGTTGGTCTAGGTAATTCTCCAATTAATTTCACCTTTTCTTCATCTGTAGAAATTCCATTTTTTGACACAATGTGTCCTAAAATTTTGCCTTGTCTCACCATGAAAACGCATTTTCCTGGGTTCAAACAAACCTGATATTCTTGACATTTGTCAAATATTTGTCTTAACTCTGGGATATGCGTCTGCCTGATATTAGAATGAGCACATATCTCATTGACATAAACTTCCAGACTCTTGCGTAAGAATACCTTAAAAACATGATACATGAGTCGCTGGAAAGTGGCGGGTGCATTTGTTAAGCCGAATGGCATCACACGAAATGCAAATATACCCCATTCGGTGGCAAATGCCATCTTGTGTTGGTCCTCTGGAGAAATGGCTACTTCATTATACCCTGAAAAACCATCAAGGAATCTCTAAACTTCCTTTCCCGCAACTCTTTCCAATAAGTGCTCCGTGATAGGAAGAGGATAACTGTCTCTAATCGTGGCGGCATTAACTTTTTTAAGGTTAATACACACACGCAATTTTCCATTCTTCTTGGGCACTACCACAATGGTGGATAACCATTCGGTATGCTCAATCTCGTAAATGAATCCTGCTTCTATCAAACGATCTATCTCCTGTTTAATCTTAGCAGCGTAGTTATCATTGTACGTGTACGGTTTCTGTTTTGTCGGTTTTGCATCTAGAGTCATAGGGATTCTATGAGAACATATATCTGGATCTACTCCTTTCAAATCTTTGTAACTCCAAGCGAACACATCTCTATATTCACGCAATAGGGAAACTAATTCTTCTTCTTCTTCCTTCGTCAAATCATGCCCTATGTATGTACACTTTTCTTCTTCTCCTTCTATGGCTACTATTATTTTCTTGGTTTTCTCTCGGTTATCATATACTTCTCCAATGTCCAATTTTCTTTTAGGCATTCGTACCATGATTCTTCTATCTTCTATTTCATATTTCCTGAAGTTCTCGGGTACTTCAAACAAAGATTCTTCTTTTTCTGACATGGTTTCTTTCTTCTTTCTGTTCTTGCCTTCACTTTTGCTAGTCACTTGAGTGGCTATTCTCACATCAATCACAACTTCTTCTTGTTTCTGAGGGTGAGTTTCTACTTCGTAAAAATATTCTTCTTCTGATGCAAAGGGTGAGTCCATGATAATTGATTCTAAATCAAAATCACTTGCATCCTCAAATGCATCAGTGTTAGGTTCACACTCTTCTAAAATTGCATCGCACATGCTTGGCTCTATCGTGAAAACGAAAATGTCATAGCCATCCTCGTCACAGTGGGGTGTCCATTGTTCTTCATTGATGGCTACGTCCATGGTTGCTAGGATTTTTGCCCAACCATGGGGTTCGAATTCTTCATCTCGAAATACTACAGGTGCGTAAGCTAGATCTTGAAGGGTTCGTGGATGTTGTTCTGCACCTAAGGTCCTTGCTTCTAACCTTTCTTCCTCTTGTTTGGCTACTTTACACATCCATAAATGAGTGTGCTCGTGCAACCATGAGGGGTCGGATTCTAATGAGTGCACGGATTTTGTTTCTACCTGTCTTATGGATGGTATTCCATTGTAATGGGGGTACATCTCGATGTGAATAGTCTTTAAGATTGACTTTAGTAGTCACTCCTAAATGTTGCAAGTACAATGAATCAGTTCCCCAATCTTGTACAATTTGCAACTGACGCATGAATGGTCGTCCCAATATCATCTCATAAGCATGATTTTTTGCAAAGTCACAAATGGCGAAAGTATGCTCAAACTCTACACCACAAGTGGTGAGAGATATGCCTTCTAGTAAGCCTAATAGTTTTTCTATGTGTCCGTCGGCCATTTGTAGCTTCATCGTGGTGGGTCTTAATGCTGGTTTACCCCAACGTTTCCATAAAGCGGTGGTAGCTATGGCTACTCTTGCTCTTGAATCTAAGATGGCTTTCGTGGTGTAGCCCTGATGGGTTATCGGAAGATAATTGTTACCTTCCTCTCCTTCGCTTACATCTCCAATATTTTGTACAGGTATCTCTGGTACCTTATTTTGTGATCCTATTTGTGAGGGAGTAGTAGCAAGCTCAGGGAATTGATTTGCTACATGTTTCCACAATTCTGGTTTTACCTTTAACTGCTCTAGAGTGAGATTACACTGTACTTTAGTGTTCTTGATCACTTCCGTGTTTCTAGGGATTACTGATTCTTCATTCCTCACTATTATCGTGGGAGCTCTCATACTAATAGACTTTGCTTCCCAAGGTCCTGTGAACTGAGGTGATTCCTGTAAGGAATTAGATTCAAAAGCTGTGTGTTCGCTTAGTTGTTCTTCCTCTACACCATCGTAAATAGAGGGAATGTCTTGGGGAAATTGTTCCTGCAAGTCATCTATTTCTTGAATAGGAGGATGAGTTCCTTGTTCTTTTCTCCATTTCTCTTCTTGGATCTCTCTCAAAAATTCATGTGAATATTTATGTATGGAAGACAAATTGTCTTGACTTTCTGTATTGGGTACTTGAGACAGGGATGGTGCATTCCTTTCCTATGTCTCTGGAACACTAGGGTTCCTGTGCTGATCCTTTTTCTCTTTGCTTTCTATCAAGTGTTCTAGCCTCTCCATTAGTCCTTGAAAGGTTAGTTCCGGTTTTGCCATGTTATTCCAATTAAGATATCTAGAGGCTTCGAACAAAGCTTGTGCTAATTCTACCATCTTCATGCAAAGTTTAATTCTCTCAATTTCTAGATCAGCTCGAGGGTAGTTTTTACTCATTTCAGCTTCGTGAGGTCCCTCTTTTAATCTAGCCTGATATGCACGAAACATCATGTCTAGATTTTCTGGTATGGGTTCCGCTAAAACTGATCCTGATTTCTGAGCTGGATTCTCTTGATTCAATTCCTGTGAAGTCAATTCTAGGATTTCGGCTCTAGATTCCTTCAAACTTCCTTCCAATTCAGTTAACTTTTTACTCCACTTTCTCTTTATCCTTTCTCTAGAATCTTTCCAAGATTTTGTCTTTTTACTGTTAGATTCTGCAACTTCACTACTTCCAGCTACTTTCTCCTGATTAAGCTGTTGGTTCTGTAAGAGCGCCTGAGCTCTGGTGATAGCTTGGATAGGCACGTATGTAGGGTTGGATCCATCTGCGTTGTTTACAATACCTATCACCTTGATCGGTGTCACATTCGAAGCGTTAACTAGGTTCTTAGGACAATCTTTGATTATGTGCTCTTTGCCACAATCGGCACAAAAGCCTTGGATATTATAGTACTGTGATTGCCCTGCTATCGGGGTATGTGGACAATCCTTTATGAAATGATCTCCTTGGCACCTAAAGCATGGTCCTCTAGGGCCCTGTGGTCTTTGTTGTCTTACTTGGGGCCGTGGATTTGGGTTTGTGTAAATCACATTAGCATAGTCTGGCTCCCAACTAGGTTCCACTGGTCGACTATCATAATGATATGTCTCCACATGTTCTGGTGACTCCGTGTAATAAGCGGGTGGACTATCTACATGAGTGGAGTCAAAAGTGTTTGAATTCGGGTCACTCTCTGTGATCAAAGGTGAAGAAGGCATTCTCAATAGACAATAAATTAAGCTGCGATTGTAAGTCATTGGTTGTCCTCTACAGCTGCTGATAATTATCGCCAAGAGATGTGAACTCATCTCTTACTTGCGTCATACACATGAACATCTGTCGAAATGCATTATCTACAGTGGGTGATAGTATTAATGGGGTGCTAAATGAAGATGTAGTGGGTGTAGATGCAAAGGGAACGGGGAATGGGGGTTGGAAGGTGGGTGCTGTGGTGATTGTGGAAAATTGTGATGTGCCTAAAAATGTTTGTACCGTGAGTGCAGTGAGTGGTGGTGTAGTGGGCGGTGAGATGTCCATGTCATTGGACGTGTCCACTGCGGTGACTGTGAATAAGGGTGTGACTGTGGGTGCTTGTGATGGTGTAAATACGAGATTTACAAAGGCAGTGGAGTAATTTACAGGGGGACTGGCTGGAGCAACTGGGTGGAAAGGGGAAAGAGGGGTTACAGTGGGTCGGGGAGGTGAGACTGGGGAGAAGGTTAATGGCGGTGGGAATGGGAAAAGGGGTCTTGGAGGTGTGGGGAAGGATGGAAAAGATGGATGGAGGAATGGGTTGGATAGAAAGGTGGATGTGTGAGGGGGTAGACTAGGTCTAGTGGGTGCGGGAACTATGGGTTGAGTGGCCGTAAAGACGATTTCTGCTACGTCACCAGCGAATGAAGATGTTGGTCGGGGGGAAGGAGGGTGAAGAGGGGAGGCTGGATGGATGGGCGGTGATGGAGGAGCGGTTGGGGTGGTCGGTACTTCAGTGACTACGGAGGTATGTACAGTTGTGGCGTGGGGTGGGGAATCTACAAGGATGGTCTCTGCTGCCAACGAGCTTTCGGGGACGAGACGTGCCTCCCTGGCCGGTTCTGAAGATTGTGCTCTTGTTGGGACACGAATGTATTCGCCGGGCTTTGAAAGTAGTCATACTCTACGGGGGTCAAACTGTGGTAGTGGCTTTCTTTGCAAGTATCTGAGTGCTTCGTTGGAGCCTACTGATTTGACCAACTCTCTGAATCCTTTGATATATGCATCTTCGAATCCACCTGTGACAAGTTCTTGTTCTATTATCGCTTGACTCTCGTCCTCAGTAAGCTTTTTGCGTGCCCACACATTTTCCATAGTTCTATACAGCTTCTTAATAGCCAGTGTGTAACCTACTGCTTCACAAGTTTCATCTTCATGTGTACTAGTGTCACCATGTGTGTCTGTTTGTAGTCCTTGGCCATGTGTTTGTTCATGCTCTTGGGATTCCTGAGTTTCTTGGCTAGCTTCATCATCACCTTCGTCTTCATCAGTTGTTGTTCTTCTGAAAACTGGAACTCATTGGAGAATGCATCGGCCATTTCAAAATCGAACGTTGTGTTCAGTGGCTCTGCTTCCAAATTGTTTATCGGGAAAGAAAATGCTTCCGCACCAATAGTGGTGGGAATTTTTGCTACCGTGGTGATAGGTTCTAGGGTTGTGGCTGCCTGAGGTGCAACAGTACTCGTGGTGTCCTCCGTTACAACTGGTCTTGATAATCTGATATGAATGGGTTGTACTGTGGGAGTGGCTGCTATCGATGACTGCTGTGGAGATGGTTGTGGTGAGGGTGATTCTAAGACTTGTAAGCACGGGATAGTACCTCTCGTTCATTTTCCTGCTCGTCCTTTGCTAGACTTTCTAGCCTTCTTAGTAGTCCCTTTGAATGCTTTCAGTTCGTCACTCGTCATGGCGTGCTCTATGGGTAAATCATATGCCAAACACATATATATAATTCTCGTAAGCGCACAGCATCCATTGATGACTTTCTTTCGTTCCCATCTATGTTGTGCCAAATAGAGCTGATCAATTATCCAACTAGCTAGATCAATCGTCTAGGGTCCAGTACATGCTAAGTATAAGCCAAACCAGATTCTTTTGTGGGGCATGGTAAAACGATCCTGAGCTGGGAAAGCAAAATGCTGCATGCATATCCGCAATGGCTTGGAGAGCTCAGGGGTTATAGCTGAAATATCCTCCCACTTAGTTACATCAACACGTTTCATCGGCTCTGGAACTAGCCATTCTCGCTCCGTCGGAGTGTGCGTTCCATGTATTTTGAGAGCTGCGCGAATTAAATCTTTAGACAAATAAAACCTTCTGAATGGAGGGTCATTTACCAAGGATGGTAACATGAATGTGCCGGGTAGATCCTTGTTCTCTGAAGCCGTCGAAGTGGTTACTAAGTAAAAGCATCTGTAAAAATCCGGTTTAGGCAGAGGGTCACTAAAATATTCTGTAAATCCCGCTCGTGCCCAAACCTGCGTTAAATCTTGTGTATTCTGTAGTCCTTCAAATTCTCTGCAAAAGAACCGGTACTTGGCCCATGTGCGATAATCAAATGCCAAATTGGCCTCAAATCTGCTAATGGTCCTGCTAGGCCTTGAAACCAGTGAGAATTATGATGAATTTTCTCAGTAGACCCTCTAGGAGGATCATCGATTGGCATGGGTCCTGGAAAACCTTGAAACTCTCGTGGTTGCACCGTCGGATGAGATTCCGCGAGTAATTCTCCAATATTGGTCATTGGTGCACTAGGGCTAGCTTTTGATGCTCCTTCTTCGGTTTGCATGATGACTGACGAGCTAATGGAAAAGATCTGCTACAAAAGATTAGCACATTAGTATGGAAATTAATTATGATCCCATTAAGGTGAGACCGCAAATCCCTTTCCATAACAGATGTGTAACCCGTGTAGCCAAGTGGTGTCAGGTGGTTAATAAAATGATTATTTGCAAAACTAATGCAAGTCTCTAGATGCCTACATGCTTCAGGTTATGCATACATTTCTTGATGAGCTTTTATTATGAGTGATGTGGGGTTATGGTGTGTGAATCTAAACAAGGTTTAGTTGAGGGTGAATTATTACAAGGGTGGTGTTTAAACGGGGTGGGAGAATTGTTAGACAAGGGGGTACAAGAAGACGTCTGGATACGTTTCGGTATCCATTTCCTAAGAGTCTTTGAGTGGGTGGTGTGTTTCTGCTGAGGGACAAAAAGTGGTATTGGGTTTGGTGGTATTGAAGGATGGAAAGATTTTTGAGGGGTATATATTACATGGCTTGAGGGTTGGGCTATAATACATTGTTTGGGTACCCAAATGTGCATGGGTTTGGGTCGATTGATAAGGTACTTCTTGGCGATCCAAATCTATCGAGTATTTGTACTTGTAGAAGAAGATCGAGGGTACTTTGGATACTGACTCTGCTTCTTTTGAAACTTTGTCCTGTTCTTGTCTGTAGTGTTGCCAATAGCCTGTGGTTGTTGTCCTGTTGGCACCCATATTTGTCTCGTACCACTTGTTCTGTGATGTTGATACTGCTGCTTTCTTTGCCTTGTCTGGTGGTGTCACCGGTCTGGGTTCCTCTGTTATGGTTGACTCCTTCGTGGTTGGGTTTGAGAGGTCCATTGGACGCTCTACTTTGGAAGAGAAGGGAGGTCCAACACTTGCGCGACCTGCCCATTAGGAAGTGATTCGTTCTTTATCTTTAATCTAGGCCAGTCCGCAGTAAGTGTGGAAGGATGGGCACCGCAGGGTGTTTTGCCCATGTGTCCGCTGATGTAACCCACCTGACCGCTGATTGTGTCCATCTACCCTAGCTGTTGGGTAATTGCCCCTTCTAGTTTGCAGGAAGCCCCACCCAAAATCTCCTGACGTCCTTCTGATCGACAACTATCTATAGCCAAGCCCGAGTGGGTTGGTGTAGACATAACGTGACTGATCTGACCAATGATCTTCCGGTCTTCCATCGCATGCATTTCATAGGGTCTAGGGTTACAAACCTCAGTCAGAATGCCATTAGGGAATTCAAGTGGTATCACTCGCTTCTCATCTAAGGTTCCAATCTTTAAGGAGCCTTGTGTAAGATTTAGGTCCACTGAGTGATCGTATAGCCAATCTTGGCCAAGTATTAGGGGTTCTATCAGGTCGTCATCATGGCACACTAGTAGCTTTGCTGTCATGGTCACATCCTTAATGAGGATAGGAAGGTCCACCTCGCCCATGCAAGGGGTTTCCATGCCTCCTAGCCCTATGAGGTATGCCTCAATTGGCCGCATTTCTATTCTTGAATCCTTGTAGTGGGACCATCTAATCGCACTAGTCATAGCACCTGAGTCATTTAAAGGCCTGAGCTCTTGGCAAGGGTTGTCATGCTCTAGCCTGACTGTAATGAATGGTCTCCTATCCACTATGCTAGGATGAGTTCGTGACTTTACTTCACACATGGCCATGGGATATCGGGGTGATGTTTCCAAAGGGTTATAATGTTCTCTCCCTAGTCCTTGTCTTCTTAGCTTCATGCGCTTAATCCGTTCTATGGCTTCTGCCTGAGCTTCCACTCGTATTCTATTTTCTTCCACCTTACGCTTCTTTGCCAACGTGAGTCGTCTAAGCATATCCTCAGTAAGAGGTTCCTGATATAACTTGACTCTACAGCCACTAATGTAATTAGGCATTATGTCTCCTTCTAAGGTCGCTAACTGTACTGCTCTACTTGTCGAGAGTCTGTTAACGATCATAGGTCCATAACCTCGCTTTTCTAACTTCCGTGCGTGTTGTTTCAACGTATATACTAGAACTATATCTCCTTCTTTCAAGCCTTTATCTTTCACATGCGCATCAAAATAGGCTTTCTGTCGCTTCTTTGCTGCGTATATGCCTGCTACTGCTTTCAGCCTGGTTTCTCCTAATCGTTCCAAGTCCATTATTCTCACTTATAATTCATGGCCGGTCCACTGATGTTCTTGGGCAACTTTAAGGGTCGGTATCAAGAAGTCCAAAGGAAGCACAGCATTCTGACCAAAAACCATCTGAAAGGGAGTTGCATTGAGTACGGTCTTGTAGGCCACTCGATATGCCCAAACAACGTGGTGTCACTGTTTGTCCCAATCTGAACGTTTGTTGTTCACGAGTTTCGTCAGTACGTTACAAACGATCTAATTAGTGCTTTCAGCCTCACCATTGGCCCGAGGATGATATGGTGCGGATTTCTTGTGAATCACCATACAATCTTGTAACAAATATTCAATGACTTGGTTTAGAAAGTGAGTTCCGCAATCGCTCACTAACTCTATAGGCAATCCATATCTTGTAAAGACATTCTCAAATAAGAATTTTGCAGTTGTGTGTTTATCATTCTTTTTTGTGGCTTTTGCCTCTACCCATTTGGTAAGATAATCTGTCGCAACAATAATGTATTCAGCATGCGTACCTTTTGCAGGGGGGTTAATGGGTCCTACAAAGTCTATACCCCACTTAGAAAATGCACGTCCTCCCATCATGGGTTTCAATGGCATTTCATCTCTACGAGTAGGAAACTGAGTTCTTTGGCACACATCACATCTCTTAACATAGGTATGAGCATCCATGTGAAGACTGGGCCACCATAATCCTGCAAAGAGGATGGCTTTGATTATCCTTTTAGGTCCAAAATGACCTCCTGCAACACCTTGGTGTGCAGTCTCTAGTATGCTCAGATAATCGCTTTCATGAACACATTGTCTTAAGTATCCGTCTCGTCCTCTTTTGTATAGATTATCGCCAATAAGTGAATAGTCTTGAGCTTCCTGCTCCAGAATACATTGTCGAGCTAAGTTCATTCCTTGAGGGAATGTCTTCGTCCTCAAGTATGTCACTAAAGGTTCACTCCAGTCTGCTGTGAGAGACACATGATATAATGTCGCATGTTCTACTGGTGGTCTTTCACAACAAACATGGCATTGTTTACACAACTTGTAGACATCTGCTTCCATCGAAGGCCAATATACTCCTAGTCTATGCAGAGTTTGTAATGTTCGATGTTTTGAATGATGTTGCATTAGTGCACCTATGTGTGCTAATTGCAACCAATTCGCATGTTTTGATTCATCTACACAACAAGCAAGAAACTTTTGATTATCCTGTTTATATATGCTTCCTACTATGATTTGGTATCTCTGAGACTTGGTAATCTCTCCTTCTTTGATCTTTATCCTAGGATTCTTGGGTCTGTATGTCAGAATAGGGACTATAGGCTTAGCCCATTCTGGTGCTATCTCAAGGTTAAACAAGTATGCATCTGGTAGATCATCCGTTACTCCTTGAGGAGCTTCTCCTGAGGTTAATCTCGAAAGGTGGTCAGCTCTAAGATGTGTCTTTCCTTTCCTGACTACTACTTCAAAATCATACTCCATGAGTAATAGAAACCAACGTATTAATCGTCCCGTGTTACATGGCTTATTGACCAAATATAATAGCGCTTGATGATCTGTAGAGAGCTTGAACTTATTTGCCAATAAGTAATGTCTGAATTTCTTTCTGCTGCATTCAACTGTCTGCTCGCGTAAGCTATGGGGAGATCCATATTACCTTCCTTCGTGGGTTGTGGTAACACGCATCCTATGGCATAATTGGATGCATCCACATGTACATGGAATGGCTTACTCCAATCTGGGGTAGTCAATATAGGTGTTGAGCACAAGCATCGTTTAAGTTCATTGAATGAATTTTCAGATTCATCTCTCCATTCAAAATTGGTTAAAAGAGAGTACAATGGCTTGGCTATGATTGCATACATGTGTATGAATCTCCTATAATAACCGCAATGGCCCATAAATGCCTGTACCTCCTTCACATTAAATGGTCTAGGTAATTCTGCAATTACTTTCACCTTTTCTTCATCTGTAGAAATTCCATTTTTTGACACAATGTGTCCTAGAATTTTGCCTTGTCTGACCATGAAAACGCATTTTTCTGGGTTCAAAGAAACCTGATATTCTTGAGATTTGTCAAATATTTATCTGAACTCTGGGATATGTGTCTGCCTGATATTAGAATGAGCACATATGTCATCTACATAAACTTCCAGACTCTTGCGTAAGAATTCCTTAAAAGCATGACACATGAGTCGCTCGAAAGTGGCGGGTGCATTTGTTAAGCCGAATGGCATCACACGAAATGCAAATATGCCCCATTCGGTGGCAAATGCCGTCTTGTGTTGGTCCTCTGAAGCAATGGCTACTTGATTATACCCTGAAAAACCATCAAGGAAGCTCTAAAATTCCTTTCCCGCAACTCTTTCCAATAAGTGCTCCGTGATAGGAAGAGGAGAACTGTCTCTAATCGTGGCGGCATTAACTTTTTTAAGGTTAATACACACACGCAATTTTCCATTCTTCTTAGGCACTACCACAATGGGGGATACCCATTCGATATGCTCAATCTCGTAAATGAATCCTGCTTCTATCAAACGATCTATCTCCTCTTTAATCTTAGCAGCGTAGTTATCATTGTACGTGTACAGTTTTTCTTTTGTCGGTTTTGCATCTAGAGTCATAGGGATTCTATGAGAACATATATCTGGATCTACTCTTACAAATCTTTGTAACTCCAAGCGAACACATCTCTATATTCACGCAATAGAGCAACTAATTCTTCTTCTTCTTCCTTCGTCAAATCATGCCCTATGTATGTACACTTTTCTTCTTCTCCTTCTATGGCTACTATTATTTTCTTGGTTTTCTCTCGGTTATCATATAATTCTCCAATGTCCGCTTTTCTTTTAGGCCTTCGTACCATGATTCGTCTATCTTCTATTTCATATTTCTTGAAGTTCTCGGGTCCTTCAAACAAAGATTCTTCTTTTTCTGACATGGTTTCTTTCTTCTTTCTTTTCTTGCCTTCACTTTTGCTAGTCACTTGAGTGGCTATTCTCACATCATTCATAACTTCTTCTTGTTTCTGAGGGTGAGTTTCTACTTTGTAAAAATATTCTTCTTCTGATGCAAAGGGTGAGTTCATGATAATTGATTCTAAATCTAAATCACTTGCATCCTCAAATGCATCAGTGTTAGGTTCACACTCTTCTAAAATTGCATCGCACATGATTGGCTCTTTCGTGAAAACTGAAATGTCATAGCCATCCTCGTCACAGTGGGGTGTCCATTGTTCTTCATTGATGGCTACGTCCATGGTTGCTAGGATTTCTGCCCAACCATGGGGTTCGAATTCTTCGTCTGGAAATACTACAGGTGCGTAAGCTGGATCTTGAAGGGTTCGTGGATGTTGTTCTGCACCTAAGGTCCTTGCTTCTAACCTTTCTTCCTCTTGTTTGGCTACTTTACACATCGATAAATGAGTGTCCTCGTGCAACCATGAGGGGTCGGATTCTAATGAGTGCACGGATTCTGTTTCTACCTGTCTTATGGATGGTATTCCATTGTAATGGGGGTACATCTCGATGTGAATAGTCTTTAAGATTGACTTTATTAGTCACTCCTAAATGTTGCAAGTAGAAAGAATTAGTTCCCCAATCTTGTACAATTTGCAACTCACGCATGAATGGTCGTCCCAATATCATCTCATAAGCATGATTTTTTGCAAAGTCACAAATGGCGAAAGTATGCTCAAATTCTACACCACAAGTGGTGAGAGATATGCCTTCTAGTAAGCCTAATAGTTTTTCTATGTGTCCGTCAGCCATTTGTAGCTTTATCCTTGTGGGTCTTAATGCTGGCTTACCCCAACATTTCCATAAAGCGGTGGTAGCTATGGCTACTCCGGCTCCTGAATCTAAGATGGCTTTCGTGGTGTAGCCCTGATGGGTTATCGGAAGATAAGTGTTACCTTCCTCTCTTTCGCTTACATCTCCAATCTTTTCTACGAGTATCTCTGGTACCTTATTTTGTGATCCTATTTGTGAGGGAGTAGTAGCAAGCTCGGGGAATTGATTTGCTACATGTTTCCACAATTCTGGTTTTACCTTTAATAACTCCTCTAGAGTGAGATTACACTGTACTTTAGTGTTCTTGATCACTTCCACGTTTCTAGGGATTACTGATTCTTCGTTCCTCACTATTATCGTGGGAGCTCTCATACTAATAGACTTTGCTTCCCAAGGTCCTGTGAATTGAGTTGTGTGTTCGCTTAGTTGTTCTTTCTCTACACCATCGTAAATAGAGGGAATGTCTTGGGGAAATTGTTCCTGCAAGTCATCTATTTCTTGAATAGGAGGATGCGTACCTTGTTCTTTTCTCCATTTCTCTTCTTGGATCTCTCTCAAAAATTCATGTGAATATTTATGTATTGAAGACAAATTGTCTTGACTTTCTGTATTGGGTACTTGAGACAAGGATGGTGCATTCCTTTCTTGTGTCTCTGGGACACTAGGGTTCCTGTGCTGATCCTTTTTCTCTTTGCTTTCTATCAAGTGTTCTAGCCTCTCCATTAGTCCTTGATAGTGTAGTTCCGGTTTTGCCATGTTATTCCAATTAAGATATCTAGAGGCTTCGAACAAAGCTTGTGCTAATTCTACCATCTTCATGCAAAGTTTAGTTCTCTCAATTTCTAGATCAGCTCGAGGGTAGTTTTTACTCATTTCAGCTTCGTGAGGTCCCTCTTTTAATCTAGCCTGATATGCACGAAACATCATGTCTAGATTTTCTGGTATGGGTTCCACTAAAATGGATCCTGATTTCTGAGCTGGATTCTCTTGATTCAATTCCTGTGAAGTCAATTCTAGGATTTTGGCTCTAGATTCCTTCAAAATTCCTTCCAATTCAGTTATCTTTTTACTCCACTTTCTCTTTTTGTCCTTTCTCTAGAATCTTTCCAACATTTTGTCTTTTTACTGCTAGATTCTGCAACTTCACTACTTCCAGCTACTTTCTCCTGATTAAGCTGTTGGTTCTGTAAGAGCACCTAGGCTCTGGTGATAGCTTGGATAGGCACGTATGTAGGGTTGGATCCATCTGCGTTGTTTACAATACCTATCACGTTGATCGGTGTCACATTCGAAGCGTTAACTGGGTTCTTAGGACAATCTTTGATTATGTGCTCTTTGCCACAATCGGCACAAAAGCCTTGGATATTATAGTACTGTGATTGCCCTGCTGTCGGGGGATGTGGACAATCCTTTATGAAATGATCTCCTTGGCACCTAAAGCATGGTCCTCTAGGGCCCTGTGGTCTTTGTTGTCTTACTTGGGGCCGTGGATTTGGGTTTGTGTACATCACATTAGCATAGTCTGGCTCCCAACTAAGTTCCACTAGTGGACTATCATAATGATATGTCTCCACATGTTCTGGTGACTCCGTGTAATAAGCGGGTGGACTATCTACATGAGTGGAGTCAAAACTGTTTGAATTCGGGTCACTCTCTGTGATCAAAGGTGAAGAAGGCACTAAGGCCCTAATTAGGTTCTCTTCTGCAGCAGCATATTTGACTGAGATGACATTCGCTGGTGGGGGTGGCTGCTGAGCTAAGACAGGTTGAGGTCTCTGTTGAGCCTGGTATGGGTAGCTCTGAGGAGGCCTATAGTAATAAGGCTGAGCATTGTATTGGCCTTGATACCTACCTGGCTGTGCGTATGCTTGCGGGTAGTTCTGTCTCACGGTCTGTTTGTTGTATGGGCAATCCTGAGCCGTATGATTCGTGTATCTTCTCTCAATTGTACAATATTGGCCACTAGGGTTGGCTTGTGTTTGTGGTGCATTGGGGCACACATTTGCCACATGATTTACACCATAAGTGTAACAATGCTTGTTTGTTAGTACACTAGGTTTACTAGAAACTCATAGTTTGTAGGCCACTTTTTCTGCTAGGTCTTCTATCGAGTTAGACAATTTTGTGGATACTAGAGATGAACAGTCTGAGTCCTTATAGAATTTTGAGAGTTGCAACTCGTCTCCTAAGTTGTCTTCAATGTCTATACATATTCTTACACATTGCTCTAGCGTTCTGGGTTCTTTTAGGTACACATAGGAGCGTAGTTTAGAGCTCAACAAGCCATCTAGAAACAATGACACTTGCTTGGCTTGTGAGGGTAGCTCTTGCATTGGACATCGTTCAACATATTGTCTAAACCTACGTCCTACGAGTCTAACTGTTTCCTGAGGGGTCTGTTTAAAGCTATGAATCAATGAAGACGTGTCATGTCTAATTCCACTTTTAGAGAATTCAGTGATGAATGACTCTAAAAAGTGATGGATGTCTCTAAATTGCCTTTGTTGCAACGGTTGGAACCAAGTTAAAGTGGTATTCTTTAACGTTAGCCCAAATGCGTTATATTGCGTGAACATGTCTTCGACTTGTTCGGCTCTTAGTACTTGCTTGAATTCTGCGACATGGTCATAGGGATCTCCTATGCCATCAAAGTAATTTTTCATGGATTTCACTAACTGAGTGGGTCTTAATATTCTTGCATGTTCACGTGGTCTAGGTAGAGGAAAATCATCTCTACCACCTGGTATTCCATGATCTCTTTGTCTACCCGCTCTATTAGTGTCCGTGGTTGTTCAATCTCTCCCTATGGGATGAGTGAAGCTTACTTCGGGTCTTTCTTTATTTTTCTCTCTTTGATTTCCATGGGCTCATGATGTTCCTGCCCCTTGTTGACTTGTATTCATGTTCGTTCTAGATGGAGGGAATACCAATTCACCTCTCCATATGTATGTGTTTTTAGCATGGGCAGGCACCACAAAGACTCTTTCTGAAGTCTCATCCAGGTATACAACCTTTCTAGGTGTATCCGGGTCCTTGAACTCGTATATCGTGATGATACCCACCTCACTAAGTAGTTCTGTCTTGTATCTCCAAAAGGCTTCATCAGTTTCTTTATTTACAAACAACTCTATGCTTCTGTTGTCCTGAGGGATCCATTCTGGGATTAGTACTCGTGTCAGTATAGATTTTCCTCTAGGTGTTCTAGGCTCTTCTAATGGTTCTTTTCCTTGAGATTTAGTTTCCGTCTCTAGCTGAATCACGCCAAACTCAATGGTATTGTTTGGTTGCGTACTTAAGATGTACATTGTTCCTTCCTTGTCTATGTACGCGTCTCTCTCAAATTTCACCACTGGATGTTCCAATCCAATGGGTTGATCGGGGTTGTGCATTTGCACCACTTGCCTTCGCAAACCATCCTCATAGATGTGAGCACCTAATCGGTTGGTTCGGAGAAACTCTAGTTGCGTTCTATAGGGTCCTTCTGGTTTTTCTAAATAGGCTACATTCGACCCTCCTTCTGGTCTTTCTGTGCTAAATGCCATTTCTGAATCACTAGTATCTGAGCTCTCATAGGGATAACTAGTGTTCAATTGTTGAGCCCACGATCGTGCAGTAGTTCTTACACTTGCCTCTGATGATCTAAGGCTTCGTCGGTCTGACTTACCTATATGTTTGCCCGATCCAAGGTTCATTAATTTTCTTCCTTGCACACTCAGTACACACTCAGATCGTCAATGATTCTTTGTTATTAATTTCTTGATTCTTTTTAAATTTCTCTAGATTCTTGTCTTCATGTATGCGTCAGGAATTCGACTTTCTGTGGTACTTTGAGTTCTCATTCCGACAGACTTAGGTTCTTTCCTTTAGGTTTTCGTATCACACACCTTTACTTTAGTCTTGAACTTGATAAATTTGATTCACTTGAACTTGAGGCGTTCCTATCGTCTTTAATCCACAATGCTAACGTTTATCTTAAGCTAAGAATTGACTGAGGGGGTTGAGTAATCTTCCAACCTCAAGTCAGCTTTTCTGGTTGCTCTGATGCCCAAGAAGCCGCGCTTCCCAAGCCTTATGCTCTTCACTGCCTTGCCTAGGTTGCCTTTGATTGCCCTTGCTAGACCTGGAAAAATTCAATATTAGACCAATTCTCAATTGGATGATCAAGCACTTGAGTATATACACCTTTTAAGTCCCTTCCATTTTGCCCAACTTTTCAATGCTTGCCCCCTTGCTTTCTAGTCCCAAACTAGGTCAACCTCAAAATAGCTTATCTAAACATAGACATATTCTTTAAGAAAAAAAGTATTAAGCTCAACGAGCTATTAAGCTCAAAAAATAGACTTCGGATGAAAAAGTTATGACCGTTCAGGCCTCAGGGGTAAAAACGGACAAGCAGGTTTTTCTCCAAATCTGAGCTAAGGGGTCTCCTATGAGTCTAATCACCCAAAAATTTCCCAAAAATAGCCCCAAAATTGGCCAAAAAATGAAACCCTAAAATTTGCAATGGGGGTGCACAATCGCGATGGCGTGAGACAATCGCGATGGTCTGGGACCGTCGCGATGGTCCAGGCGAACCATCGCGATGGCGTGGCACAATCGCGATGGTCCGATGGAGCGAACTATCGCGATGGCGTGAAAGTGGATGATCGCGATGACGTGAGTGTGAACCGTCGCCATGGATCGATCAGGCGGACAATCGCGATGGCATCGGTGTTGGGAGAAATAGTTGGATACACTTAGAAGGTTGAGTTGGTACTGCTAGACCTGCTTTGTACCAGCCCTCCTTGCTTCAGAGTTGATTAGTACACTTGCTTAGCTTCAAAATGACAGCAAGAGATCATATATGTACTTTGCAAATGATGTGTGTAATGATTAAATCAAAACAGACTACTTGATACTTCATAATTCCCAGAAAACTTGCTATTTTAGTACTGACACCTGCTCAGAGTTTTGCTCAGTGTAACCAGCACACTTACAATTGGAACAATTCCTCCTAGAATTATTCAATTAGCTTATCAAGCTACCATTTTCAAGTGGAATCACTCAAATTGATAATCTATGCACTGAGAAATAAGTTTAGCAAAATTAGAGTCACCCCCGACTTTTTAGGAGATGTGCAGAGAAATACCAGAGACCACTTCGAGCGCGATTTCTCCGAGATGGCTGATCCAATGACCTTCACGTTTTGTAGGCATGTAGTATGCTTAAAGCTGGTTCCAACAAGCTTTGAATCACTTGATTTGGTTCAGTAGGCACTGAGATATGCCTCTTAGAAGTTAACAGACTTGGAGAAGATAACTCAGAAAAACACAGAGTTGAAAGGTATGAATATATCTATTAATTGATGTAATTGTACAATCTCATTAGCATGATAAGTATAGCTAAATGAGGGATTGTGGTGTAGGCTAAGATGTAGCACTCACACACACACAGATACAATGGTAAAATGCCTCGGGAAATGAGCTGAAGTGAGGATCACATACGCGACTTTTTCCTTCATCTTTTATAGAGGTTGAGTGATCATTTGAATTTTGAAATTCAAATCCAAGGCTCCCTAGAATATCTCCTCTAAAAGTAGGGAGATATTCGCTCCATTAAGTCCTCTAAATTTCCACGACTAATCAAGTACGTATAATCATACATATGCCAAGTCATTTTGGACTTTTACAAAGGGTAAAGAAGTAGGAACTTATAAGCATAAGTTCACATGGTCCTTTCTTCAAATGAATTAAGCTTCCAAGGTTTCAAAACAAGTTTCCAAAGTTCCAAGCCAAGTGTGATGGCTTGAATTGCACCAACAGCTCCCCCTCAAGCCAAACACTTTGGTATAAGTCTTCATCTTCAATCTTCAATCACATCGTGTAATCCAATCATGGATTTGAATCTGCATAACTTACTTCCATCCAAAGCTTTAGTAAGTAAATTTGCACATTGCATATTAGTGGACACATAAGTCAATTGAATGTCTTTGCTTAGCAACTTTTCTCTCACATAGTGGTAATGAACCTCTATGTGTTTTGTCCTAGCATGATATATTGGATTAGCTGCAAGGTGAAGAGAGCTTGTGTTATCTCCAAAGATGATTGGAGATCTAGTATATAGGCCTAAATCTGTATACAAAAGCTTTAACCAAATAGCTTCTTGAGTGGCATTGGCTAGCCCTCTATACTCTGCTTCAGTGGATGATAATGCCACTGTTGGTTGCTTCTTGGCTGACCAAGAAATAGGTTTGTCACCTGCAAAACATATGTATCCTGATGTGCTCCTCCTATCATCCTTGCATCCTGCCCAATCTGCATCTGAATATACTTTAAGGTCAATATCTGATGTATAAGGAAAGTACAAACCATGGTTTAGAGTTCCCTTTAGATACTTCAAGATCTTCTTTGCTGCCTCTAGGTGAGGTACTCTTGGTTTGTGCATGAATTGACTTAGCACACTAACTCCATATGCTATGTCAATTCTTGTCAAGGTAGCATAATTCAAACTACCTACCATACTTTGATATCCTGTAATGTCTTGGACTTCATCCCCTTCATGAGCACTTAGCTTTAGGTTGACCTCCATTGGAGTGCTTGAGACTTTAGCTTCCTGCAAATTAAACTTCTTGACCATATCCTGTACATACTTCTTTTGAGTAATATATATACGTGAATTCGTATACACTAATTCAAAACCTAAGAAGTACTTCAATAATCCAAGATCATTGATCTTGAACTCCTTCATCATCTGATTCTTTATGCTTCTGATTCCATTGACATCATTTCCTGTAATGATGATGTCATCAACATAAACACACAAGTATATTACCTCTGTACAAATCCTTTTTATGAAGAGAGAAGTGTCTGCTTTACTCATCACAAATCCTTGGTCTTGGAGGTATGTTGTCAACCTGTAATTCCATGCTCTAGGTGCCTGCTTCAATCCATATAGATCCTTCTTCAATTTACAAACATAATTTACCTTCTTGTGATCTTCATAGCCAGGTGGTTGTGACATGTAGACTTCTTCAGATATCCATCCATTTAAGAAAGCATTCTTGACATCTAGTTGGTACATGTTCCAATTCTTGGATGCAGCTACACTCACTAGTACTCTGATTGTTGGCATCTTAGCCACATGTGAAAATGTCTCCTCATAATCAATGCCTTGGGTTTGTGCAAAACCCTTGGCTACCAACCTAGCTTTGTACCTATTAATTGTTCCATCAGAGTTCCTCTTTAGCTTGTAGATCCATCTGGATCCTATCACCTTCATAGAGTCCTTTTTGGGTACCAAGTCCCATGTGTCACTCTCCTTGAGAGCTTCCATTTCTTCATCCATAGCTCCTTTCCATTCTGGTTTGGTGATTGCCTCTTCATATGTACCTGGTTCTTCATTCAACACATCCTTTGCAAGGTATACAGAATGCTTAGTTATAAGAGATGTATCATACCCAAATCTGATTGGTTTTTTGCTTTCTCTCTTAGATCTCCTGATTGACTGATTTGAGGATTCTGGAATATCCTCTAGTTGCTTCATCTTCATCTTTCCTTTGGACTTCCATGCTTTGAATTCTTCAAGGTTGATTGTGTCATCATCCTCTGAACTTGAGTCTTCTTCTTTGTTTGGTTCCACTTTGATTAGCTTTGGAAACTCCTCTTCCAAATCATAAGGTAGACTAACCTTCCTGCATTCATTCTCATACCATGAGTCATTCTCATCAAAGATGACATCTCTGCTTACCTTGAAGCCTTTGTTTGTTGGGTTGTAGAATCTGTACCCTTTTTTATTCAAATCATAACCAATGAAGATACATTTTTCAGCTTTGGGGTCTAGCTTTCCCCTTACCTATGAGGGAATATGCACATATGCTACACAACCAAAGATTTTGCAATGATCCAAAGATGGTCTCTTACCATGCCAAGCTTCATATGGTGTCATGCCATCAAGAGACTTTGATGGCAACCTGTTTATGAGATATGTGGCAGTAGATACACTCTCTGCCCAAAGATAATTTGGTAACTTCTTTTCATTAAGCATAGACCTAGCTGTTTCAACAATAAGCCTATTCCTTCTTTCAGCTACTCCATTTTGTTCAGGTGAGTACCTTGTGGTTATCTCCCTTTTGATGCCTCTTTCCTGCAAGAAATCTTCAAACTCATTTGAGAAGTATTCACCTCCTCCATCTGACCTTAGCCTCTTCAAGTTTCTTCCTGTTTGGTTTTCAACAAGTGCAAGATATCTCTTGAAACAGTTAAACACTTCATCCTTATGCTTCATAAAGTATGAGACAGTCCATCTGCTATAATCATCAATGAAAGACACATAGTACCTTGAACCTGAAATGGAGGGATCCTTGCTAGGTCCCCAAACATTTGTGTGTAGCAAGTCTAGGTAGTCTTCATGCATAAAGCCTTTCCTTGAATAGGGCAACCTGTGAGACTTACCAAACTGACAAGCACCACACTTGTAAATCATGTGTTGCTTGGACACATTAGGTATCCCAAGCACACATTGATCCCTGCACATCTGCTTCAAAGTCCTTTCACCTATGTGGTCTAGCCTCTTGTGCCATATTTCTAACTCTGAAAGTGTTTGATCCTTATAATTGTATAAAGCAATGTTTTTGGTGTCTTCTAGCTCAAAAGTAAATAATCTACCTGATTTCTCTCCCTTGGCTATCCTTTTGAATCCATGTTTTGGGTCCTCCACATATGCTCCATGTTGATTGAACCTGACCTGCAAACCTTTCTCCACAATCTGACCAACACTCATTAGGTTTTTGGTAATGGTTGGTACATAAAGTACCCTGCTCAATAGGTTTTGGTTACCATCACAAGTTTTCACATTTCCAATCTTTATAACATAATGTTTAGTATCATCACCTATCTGTACCTGATGTTTGCCCTTGGGTTCTTCCAAATCAGAGAGTAGTGCCATATTACCAGCTACATGGTTAGAGCACCCTGAATCAATATAAAATAAATGATCATCATTTGTTCCTGCCTTGGAGGTCATGTTCATGATCAATAGGGAGTCATCTTGCTCCTCTGTGTAGTTGTTGTAATCCCTTCTATTTCTGAATCCACCTTGGTAGTTATTATTGTGGTTGTGGTTGTAATTGTTGTTGTACTGATTGTTGTATCCATTGTAGCCTTGGTGTTGGTTGAACCTGCCTCTACCTTGAGAATATCCACCTCTTTGATAGCCTCTTCCTCTCTGATTCTTATAGTTTTTGTAGCACTCATCTGTGGTATGGTTAGATAATCCACAAATGTTGCATGGTGATGAGTTGTAGGGTCTCCCCCTACCTGACTTACCTCCTCTGCCTCTACCTCTTGAAGATCTACCTCTCCCTACATAGTTAGCTTGGGAGGTAGAGCCTTCTTCTTCTTGCTTCTTCCCTTTACCTGTATCCTTAATCTTCTTATCAGTATATAGAGCAGAGGGGTTGTTACCTTTTGATTGATCTCCAGCCTTTGTAAACTTTGCTTCATGTGTGAATACATGGCCCATGAGAGTTGTGAGATCTGGGGTATGCATGTCCATGTAGAGATCCATTGCAGTGGTGAAGCTTTCCCACTTATCATCTGCCTTGAGTCCATTTGTTATTTGCCTTACTATTTGTTCCTCTTCAATCTCCTCTCCAATGCTTTCTAATTGGTCTGCCACATCTTTAATCTTGGTCACATACTCTGAGACTAATTGCTTGGGCTGGTTCCTAAGGGTTGTGAATTCAATCCACAGTTGATTCTTCCTGGCCCTTGTGTTGGAAGAGAAGTATGATGACAGGGTTTCCCAAGTCTCTTGGGAAGTCTTACAGTTCCTAATATGAGCTAAAAGGAAATCAGATATAGAGTTAAGAAGATAAGACCTTGCCAATGCATCTTTTGCACACCATGTGTTGAGCCTCTCTTGTTCATCCTTGGTGGGTAGTCCTCTTGCTTTGAATGAGGGCAATTCCTCATCTCCTGAGATGAATCCAAATAAGCTTCTTCCTTGTAGATAGGTCTTCATCCTTACAGAACAAGCTTGGTAATTGTTCCTGTCCAATTTGTCAATGAATGAAGGATAACCATCTCCCATGTTACCTTATTTGCTCTGATACCACTGTTGGGAGAAATAGTTGGATACACTTAGAAGATTGAGTTGGTACTGCTAGACCTGGTTTGTACCAGCTCTCCTTGCTTCAGAGTTGATTAGTACACTTGCTTAGCTTCCAAATGACACCAAGAGATCATATATGTACTTTGCAAATGATGTGTGTAATGATCAAATCAAAACAGACTACTTGATACTTCACAATTCCCAGAAAACTTGCTATTTTAGTACTGACACCTCCTCAGAGTTTTGCTCAGTGTAACCAGCACACTTACAATTGGAACAATTCCTCCTAGAGTTATTCAATTAGCTTACCAAGCTACCATTTGCAAGTGGAATCACTCAAATTGATAATCTATGCACTGAGAAATAAGTTTAGCAAAATTAGAGTCACCCCCGACTTTTTAGGAGATGTGCAGAGAAATACCAGAGACCACTTCGAGCCAGATTTCTCCGAGATGGCTGATCCAATGACCTTCAAATTTTGTAGGAATGTGGTATGCTTGGAGCTGGTTCCAACAAGCTTTGAATCACTTGATTTGGTTCAGTAGGCACTGAGATATGCCTCTTGGAAGTTAATAGACTTGGAGAAGATAACTCAGAAAAACACAGAGTTGAAAGGTATGAATATATCTATTGATTGATGTAATTGTACAATCTCATTAGCATGATAAGTATAGCTAAATGAGGTATTGTGGTGTAGGCTAAGATGTAGCACTCACACACACAGAGATACAATGGTAAAATGCCTCGGGAAATGAGCTGAAGTGAGGATCACATACGCGACTTTTTCCTTCATCTTTTATAGAGGTTGAGTGATCATTTGAATTTTGAAATTCAAATCCAAGGCTCCTTAGAATATCTCCTCTAAAAGTAGGGAGATATTCTCTCCATTAAGTCCTCTAAATTTCCACGACTAATCAAGTAGGTATAATCATACATATGCCAAGTCATTTTGGACTTTTACAAAGGATCAAGAAGTAGGAACTTATAAGCATAAGTTCACATGGTCCTTTCTTCAAATGAATTAAGCTTCCAAGGTTTCAAAACAAGTTTCCAAAGTTCCAAGCCAAGTGTGATGGCTTGAATTGCACCAACAGTCGGTCAATGGTCAACGTGAACAATCGCGATGGTCCAAAGTGAACCGTCGCGATGGTCACAACTACGATGGCTTGAGCCAATCGCGATGGTCTGGGCGCGATGGCTTGAGCCAATCGTGATGGTTCAATTTTCGAGGTGTCGCGATGGTCTGAGTGTATCGTCGCGATGGCGTGATGTGCGAACCGTCGCGATGGTCTAGCTTGCCACGTGGCAGCGTCGGCGCGATGGTGTGAACCAATCGCGATGGTGTGGGGTCAATCGAACAGTCCCGATGGTGCGCGAACCGTCGCGATGGTCCAAATGAACCCTCGTGATGGCTTGAGACCGTCGCGATGGTCCGGCCGAGCCGTCGGGATGGCGTGAGCCAATCGCGATGGTGTGACACAATCGCGATGGTCTCAGCCAATCGCGATGGTTCACCAAAATGCAAATTTTGCAAATGCAAGTGTGGATTCGTGTATGCGCGTGTGTCGCCTCTCCCGTGGTGCGATCGCTTACCAAAAATTCCGAACTTGGCAGACCATCGCAATGGTCTGACACAGACGGAAATCTCTGATAGAAAGTGAAATTTTTACCTTTTCCAAGCTTTTCGGATGCTCTAGAGCACTGTACTTGCAAGAAAACTCAAGAACACAAAAGCATATGCAAGCACAAAAGCTCTCTCTCACTCTCTCGCATGCACAAATGAGGAGGGGAAATGAGGAGAATGGGTGGATATGGTGAATTTTCTGATTTTTTTTGGAGATGAAGATGATGATGTGGTGATGAAGATGGAGTGTGGGGGAGGTGAAAAACAACAAAAACTAAGTAAAAACAACAACAAAAGCTGAAAATTTTACCTTCCAATGCCACTTCTTGCTATACTCTTACCATCACACATTTGTCCTAGACTCGATCCCCGGCAATGGCGCCAAATTTGGTGTTGCTCTAGCACAATGGTGAGAACCACGTTAAGAAGCTTCACCTCCTTAATTGTCAATCCGCGAAAGAGGTAGGAGATGAACTGAGATGAAGTGAGATGAAGTGAGATGAAGTGAGAGTGAAGGTGAGAAGCATAGAGATGCACACACACATACACACACACTACGAAGAGACAAGCAAGACACAATGAAAGGTGAGAAATTGACTCTATTACTCAAGAACACTCTTACAAGCTCAAAAAGCTCTAAGCTCTTCTCTACTCAAACAAGCTAACCCCAAAAATGAGCTCTCTAGCTCTTTTTATAGTTTCTAGACTAGTTTTGACCGGTTTCACATCTAGTGAACGGCATAGTTAAAAAATAGGTCCTAAGTGCTATTTGAAAGGGTAAACAGTGTCTAAAAATAACGAAAATTTATACGCTCATTCTACCTAAGCTCCTCAAGCTCGAGGACTCCTCGGCTTGCACAAAATGGAGCTAGAAATTAAGAAAAGGGTTTTTCTATGTTACATATGTTACAATAGTGATAAAAATCATTGTTGGAGGTTTTTGAAAAGTATTTTTTTAAAACATAATTCTTTGAAAAAAGATTCCACTAGCTCCTTGCTTTGTCGTTACATGCTTCTGCGTCTTCTATGCCTCTGGCTGCTTCCAACAACAGTTCTGAATTGAATTTATCAGACTACCCAGATGCATGGATCATCCTGATCAGAGAGAGCAATAAATGGCATCATGAAACATGCAATCTGCCCCTATGATCCAGACTAACCTCCATGCCCTCCACCTGATAAGAGAAAGTCTAAAGATAAAAAGAAAGGGCTTCCTCCTCACTCACCATTAAAGCATGGGACCAACAAAAAGATTCAAGCTCAAAGCTCCAAAAAGGGACAGAAGCAACAGAGAAAATAGGGCTCCAAAAAGGATAGAAAGGGTTGAATCATTTTTTAGTCTTATATTGAAATCTATTGTAAAACCGACATAGGCTGGAAGATTTATTTATGTAAAAATTGTATGTACTTATGCCAATCTTCATCTGGAAGATGGTCATTGTAACCATATTTATTTGCCTTTACAATATTTATATGCCTTGAGAAATATACAGTTGTATTGAACCTCTTAAGAGTTAAACAAAAGTTCATTGCATGGTCCAATTAAATATTTTTGTGTCACAAATATGACTGCATTGTGGTTTTCTTACTTCATTCCTGTTGGAAAGTTTAAATTAGAGAAGATACAAAAGGATATAAAGAACTAAGAGGACATGACCGATACAAGCGATACGGGGAATTGGAGAATTTTGGATTGCCCCTATCACTTGCATCAGTCGTATTATCCATTTCATCGCTATTGCTAATTGTTTTTATACTCATGAGTCAAATCTTTACACAAGGTCACTTGTTGAAGTCTCTCATGGTAGTTTGCTAAAACACGACCGATCTAAGCGATAAGGGCCATCCGACCACTTTAGATTGCACTAGTCGCTTGCATCGGTCGTCTTCTCTTATCTCGTCTCCTCTATTTTATGCCTTAAGTCATGCTCTTCTAATTTT
>CM035421.1:36492162-36804662 GCA_020310875.1 Ceratopteris richardii
TGTATTACTTTGATCTACATACCAACTTTTCTATTCATCAAATGTAACATCTCTAGAAACAAGAAATTGTTTTGTTAGAGGATTCCACAACCTGTAACCCATCTGCTTTTCATCATAACCAATGAACACATATTTTTCTGCCTTTGGTTCAAGTTTATGCCTAAGATGTAATGGCACATAAGCATATGCAATTGATCCAAACACTCTACAATGATCAAGTGTTGGTTTCTTACCCCACCAAGCTTCATATGGAGTCATTCCATTCAGACCTGCACATGGTAATCTATTCACAAGATATGTGGCTGTATTTACAGCCTCAGCCCAAAGATAATTTGGAGAGTTCTTCTCCTTTAGCATAGCTCTAGCAAACTCAACCAAAGTCCTGTTCCTTCTTTCTGCTACACCATTTTGTTGTGGTGTATACCTGTAGGTTATTTCTCTCTTAATACCTGCATTCCAAAGATAATCATTGAACTCTTGGGAGAAGTATTCTCCCGCTCCATCAGACCTTAGTCTCTTAAGCTTTTGATGTGTGACTCTCTCTGCATATGCATGAAAATGCTTGAAAGCTCCAAACACTTCTGATCTTTCGTTCAAAACATATAATGTTATCCATCTTGTAGCATCATCAATAAAAAGAACATAGTACCTTGAGCCACTAATACATCCTTCTTTTGTTGGTCCCCATACATCTGTATGAATGAGCTCTAGTAGTCCATCATGTTTGAATCCTTTCTTTTGAAATGGTAACCTATGTGCTTTACCCATTTGACATGCTTCACATTTATAAACCATATGTTGACTTTGCACATGTTGGTAATCCTAGTACAGACTGATTAGCAACCATAGCTTTAATTCCTCTTTCATTGAAATGACCTAATCTCTTATGCCAAAGATCAAGTTCTGTAATCACTGCTTCACCATGTGTGAGCAAAGCTTGACCAATGTTCCCTTGCACTCTTAAAGTAAAGAGTCTACCTTCTTTCTTACCAGAGACAATCTGATTATATCCATTCTCTGGATCTTCCACAAATACTCCTTCATTTGTAAACCTGACTTGAAAACCTTTTTCAACTATCTGTCCCACACTAATCAAGTTTTTAGGTATTGTAGGAACATACAAAACATTGGTTAGCAAATCTGCTCCACTCTTGCATTTCACTTTTCCGATTGAATGTACACTATGTCTTGTATTATCACCAGTTTGAACTGTGTGACTAGAAATGCCTTTTTCCAATTCTGACATCAATTCTATGTTTTCTGACAAATGATTAGAACATCCAGAGTCAACGTAAAATACCTTTAGATCTTCTTTATCTAATGTGTTGATTGATTTCATCATCAATGATGTATGACTTTCATTCTGTGTGTCAATCCACAGATCCAGCAAGCCTTCTTGTTGTTATTTTGATTACCTCTTCCTCTTCCAAAACCTCTTGGTCTTCCTCTACCAGTGCCTTTACCTCTTGCATAATAAGCTTGAGAACTAGACTCCTCTTCATCCTTTGCTTTACCTTTATCTCCTTTCTTCTTGTTCTTCATGTACATTGCAGAACTTTGTCCTTTATCTCCATCTCCCTTCAAGTCTTGCTCATATGTGAGCATCAAACCAAGCAACAGGTTCAAATCTGGAACATAATGATTTAATGAAAGTTTTGTTGATAAGACAAAAAGTTTCCACCTTTCATCTCCTCTCAAACCTGCAAGTAGCTGAGCAATCAATCTGTGATCTTCAACATCGTCATCTATGGATCCAAGACTATCTGCAAGATCCTTCATCTTAGTGACATAATCACTAATGGTTTGACTTGGCTTCTTCTTGAATGTTGTAAACTCTGACCATAGACTTGCTTTCCGTGCTTTAGTAGTACTTTGGAAATGATACTCCAATGCATTCCATATATCTTCAGATGATTCCAATCCTCTGATGTGTGGTGGCAAATGATCAGAGATTGTATTGTAGATGTATGCTTTTGCACTTGCATCCTTCTTCTGCCAATGCTTTAAAGCATGAAGTTCCTCTTTCTTTGGTCGGCTTTCATCTTCAAATACTGGGTTCTCTTCTTCACCTGTAACATATATCATGAGATCCTTACTCATAAGTAAGGCTTCCATTCTCATTACCCATGCGGGGTAATTATCTCTGTCCAGTTTATCAATGGAGATATGATCTGCCATAAAGGATAATACCTTTTGAAGTTCTTTGTGTATAAGGATACTTTTGAAGTAACCTTTTGATGCCTTGTGTCTTCAAATGCTTCACCTTTGAAACTTTAATGGAAAACTTTACAAAACTTCTCGTACCTTTGTCGTCTTTTGCTCTCGAGAATCTTTTTGCTCTGATACCACTTGTTGATGTATGAAGCACCTCAAGAAATGAATTAATGTGACACTAGAACATCTCTATGGTCACCATTAGCTCATTGCCACTCCAAACTTTGAGAAATGATAGCCGAAACCAAGAACTTTGCTTCTTCAGATTTTTCTAGTCACTAAAATGACATACCTTTAGTATTTTGCTGATTTCTCTTAGCTCAAGTATTATTTCGCCATGAAACTTTACAGGCTGAAACTAGAGAAGTGGAGCTTTCCAACAAGTTATCATATGCATCAAATAGATCTCTAGAACTCAAGTTATGGCCTTCACAAGATGACCCTATATGACCTTCCCAAACTGGAAATTTTGCCTGTTTTAGTATTCCTGGGTGTCGAAAAATAAAAAATTTGATGCCTAGCATCGAATTTCAGTCAAGGTCGATGCCGGGCATCGACTTTGAGCTTTTTTAGGCTCTTTTTTTGCACCAGAAATACTCTCTTTTACACACACATGAAGAAGACCACTTGTATGCTATAAGTTGATGCCAGGCATTGACTTCATGTTGAAACTCGATGCCAGGCATCGAGTTGCTCCACAAACTTCATGTTTTAGAAGATTCAACAACAAGTAACACACAGAGAATGAAAACAATTACTTATCAGCCAAGATTCGATGCCAGGCATCCAATTGCTCAGAAAACTTGAACTTTTGAATTCATCACACAATAGGCAAGCATGGAGATGATGGAGAGAGACTCATAGACAAAACTTTACTCAGTTCTTTCTCATAGCTATGAAAACTCAAAAGCTTTACAGATGCTTTCTCACACAGAGAAGCTCGACTATACTCAGTCGTATAAAATGAACTCCTTCTTCTACTTCTTCTCTCTCTCTCTCTCTCCTTCTCTCTCATCACATCAGTTGATACAAACTAACTTATATAGATTCTCGTATTCTCGTGATTTTAAAAAACTTCTAGAACTAAAGTGACCTATCTTTACAAATATGATACACTTGTGAATTTGTCCCTTCACATAGGCATGGGGTTTTCTTCCTAAGATTTGACCTTCAAATATATGTCCAATTAGTGAGTGTTTCTGCAACACTGTCTACCTATATATCTACCTTATATCTATCTATCTATCTATCTCTACATCTATCTCTCTATGTGTCTATTTATGTATGTATCTATCTATGTATCTATGTATCTATGTATCTATCTATCTATCTATCTATCTATATAAATCTATATATATCTATCTATCTATCTATCTATCTATCTATCATTCTATCTATCTATTTATCTATCTATCTATCTAACTATCTATCTATCTATCTATCTATCTATCTATGTATCTATCTTTCTATCCATCTACCTGTCTATCTATCTATCTATCTTTCTTTCTATCTATCTACCTATCTATCTATCTATCTATCTATCTATCTATCTATCTATCTATCTATCTATCTATCTATCTATCTATCTATCTATCTATCTATCTATCTATCTATCTATCTATCTATCTATCTATCTATCTATCTATCTATGTATCTATCTATCTATCTATCTAACTATCTATCTATCTATCTATCTATCTCTCTATCTATCTATCTGTCTATCTACCTATCTATCTATCTATCTATCTATCTATCTATCTATCTATCTATCTATCTATCTATCTATCTATCTATCTATCTATCTATCTATCTATCTATCTATCTATCTATCGATATATCTATCTATCTATCTATCTATCTATCTATCTATCTATCTATCTATCTATCTATCTACCTATCTTGATATCTATCTATCTATCTATCTATCTATCTATCTATCTATCTATCTATCTATCTATCTATCTATCTATCTAACTATGTATCTATTTATGTATCTACATATCTTTCTTTCTTTGTTTCTATCCATCTATTTATCTATCTATCTATCTATCTCTCTATCTAATTATTTATCTATCTATGTATCTACATATCTTTCTTTCTTTGTTTCTATCCATCTATCTATCTACTTATCTATGTATCTATCTACCTATCTATCTATCTATCTATCTATCTATCTATCTATCTATCTATCTATCTATCTATCTATCTATCTATCTATCTATCTATCTATCTATCTATCTATCTATCTATCTATCTATCTATCTATATATCTATCGATCTATCTATCTATCTATCTATCTATCTATCTATGTATCTCTCTGTCTAACTATATATATATATATATATATATATATATATATATATATATATATATATATATATATATATATATATATATATATATATATATATATATATATATATATATATATATATCGATCTATCAATCTATCTATGTATCTATCTATGTATCTATCTATCTATCTATCTATCTATCTATCTATCTATCTATCTATATATCTATCTATCTATCTATCTATCTATCTATCTATCTATCTATCTATCTATCTATCTATCTATCTATCTATCTATCATTCTATCGTTCTATCTATCTATCTATCTATCTATCTATCTATCTATCTATCTATCTATCTATCTATCTATCTATCTATCTATCTATCTATCTATCTATCTATCTATCTATGTATGTATGTATGTATGTATGTATGTATGTATGTATGTATGTATGTATGTATGTATGTATGTATGTATCTATCTATCTATCTATCTATCTATCTATCTATCTATCTATCTATCTATCTATCTATCTATCTATCTACCTATATATCTATCTATCTACCTATCTATTTATCTATCTATCTATCTATCTATTTATCTATCTATCTATCTATCTGTCTATTTATCTATCTATCTATCTATCTATCTATCTATCTATCTATCTATCTATCTATCTATCTATCTATCTATCTATCTATATATCTATATATATTTCAATCTATGTATCTATATATCATATCCGATCTCTCTCTCTCTATGTATGTCTTTGTCTCTCTCCCTCTCTATCTCTCTCTCTCTTTGTTCCTCTCTCCTCTCTCTTGAATGCTCTCTTCTTTTTGGAGCTCTGGTTCCAATGTATGTAATTATGTGTCTCGTTCTCTCTTCAAATTTCCATAGATGTGTACAACATGATTCAATTCTACTTGGAGATGTGATTTCTCACTCTAATATGAATCAAAATCAACATGTTCTAATCTCTCTCTCTCTCCCTCTCTCTCTCTCTCTATCTATATATATATATATATATATATATATATATATATATATATATATATATATATATATATATATATATATATATATATATATATATATATATATATATATATATATATATATATATATATATATATATTTCTATCTATCAATCTCTCTCTCTCTTTGTTTCTCTCTCTCTCTCTCTCTGTTTTTCTATCTCTCTCTTTCCCCTAGTCAGCCATTAGGGTTATAGAAATAGCTACAAACAAGGGGTAGAGAACCTCCGATAGAGGGAAAGAGTACCTCTTGAATCATAGTGTGTTCACATGGAATCTATCCACAAAAGGAAGCAAGCCCAAAGCTTTGTGGAAAGCTTGAAATTTCTCCCTAGGTAGAGCCTTTGTGAAGGGGTCTTCAATGTTATCTTGTATGGGCACATATGCCAAACTGATCTTTGTAGGAGAGAACATCTCCCTAACACAATGATAGTGCACCTTAATTTGATTAGTGCGAGCATGCAATAGAGGGTTCCTCACAAACTGTGAATGTGCTCTAAGTGTTAGTGAAGATGGTGGTGTCAAAAGACTGACCAACACCCACATTAACCATAAGGCATCTGAGCGTCACACACTCAAGTGTCCCTAGGAAATTTTCCCTATACTGAGCCTCATTGGTGGACAAATGAGTATCATAGCAACTAGTCGAGTCAGAGTGCGAAAACGCATGTAGATTTATTAGTATTGATCCCTCCTTGGAATAAAAGAATCCAAGTAGCTCCGTACTAATCAAGTAGTGAAAGATGCACTTAACATCCTTCTAATGCTTGACGCCTCGGCAATGCATAAACCTTCCTATCTATGAGATAGGAAATTGAATATTTAGTCAAGTAATGCACAAGTAAATCAAGCATCCAGTCGCCTATTGAAAGAGAACAATATCAAATGCATTTTCATTATCATGAAGGGTCAACTATAAACATGTCTTCATAGGAGTGGCAATAGGTTTGTAGCCCTCAATATATTTTGATTGATACAAGGCTATTCCGCCATCAACTTGCATAAATTGAAGGCCCAAGTAGTGAAATGGGTGTGGAAAACATGCACTTCTTTATGCAAATCATCATTTAGAAGCAATGTTTAATGTTTAGCTGACGTATGTTTGGAAAGAAGTTGGACAAGCTTGGAGAGGCTTGGAAAATTGAGTTCTCAAGTGGTGAAGTTGTTCCAGCAAACCAGGATAGTACTATCTCTAGCTCTTTGTATGGAAGTTATGAAGTGAAACACTGAGAGTGGTCAACAGAGTTATAACTTGAAAGATTTCTCTTAACGGAGTGTCACACATAGGGTTGGCTTGCCAAAACGCATAGATTACCCAATTTATATGAACCAATGAAGGATCAATCATTGCAACACTGATTGAATGTCATCCCAATTTTTTAGGGATGTGCATACAATGACCCAGAAGACTATAAACCTCTATTTTCTCGAAATATTGTACCAAATGCCTTCAGCATTTGTATACAACGACTATACGGTTACCCTTTCCAAGGACTGCTTAAACGCTTGATTTGGAGCTCTATAGAGAGAGCATTGACCTCTACATGTTGACTATGTTTGAAGAAGATGGAGAAAAGAATAAAAGTGACACGAAGAAATGATCAAAGAGTATATGTATTGCTTCAAATGAAAACTCAACGTAATGTAAAAATGTTTTGAACTCTTTATATAGACTCTTGAGGAAATGAGCATGTTTTTTCTTCATTTTTTTAAACTCAAAATTAGGTGGGTTTGGTAGTTTAGATTGATTGGAATATTTTCCTATCATTTAGGAAGAGACAAAGTTGAAGTCATATCTACTTCTTGGAATATTGATTGAAAATCAATCTCAACCACTTCCAACTCTTGGATTTTATGCCTTTTATTATTTCCTTTTACAAAGGTAAGTAACTTGAACCTCACAAGAATTGGTCATAGCTGATCAACCATTTAATACAACAAAATAATGTGCACATAACTACTATTCTTCAAGGTACATATATGGCACCATGCAAATGATGGATTTGATGTAGAGCATATCCACCTCAAGAATAATGCAAGCTTGATGTTCCAACAACTCATCGTCAAGCTAAAGTATGCATGATTCTTCATTCTTTGATAGGTTGAATACGTGCCATAGCTTTGAGTCTACAAAGTTTTGCTTCTCAATAGGAAGAAATGAAATGTCAATTTCCTTTGTCATAAGCTTCTCCCTTTGCATGAAAAGTTGGATTCGTAGCTAGATGCATGGAGCTTACATTATCTCCAAGTAATTCCTAGATCTCAGTACAACTACTTGAGGCATATTACGTCTTGAGTTGCAATAGGTAGACCTCTATATTCTGCTTTAGTTGAAGATAAAGAAAACCTTGGCTGCTTGGAACTCTAGAAAACCAATTTTGAACCTGCAAATGCTAAGTATCCAGAGGTGCTTCTTCTATCATCCTTTGCTCCTACTCAATCTACATCTGAATAGATTTTGATATGCAAATCATAAGAGTAAGGATACTAGATACCTTGATTAAGTGTCCCTTTGAGGTACTTGAGTACTCTCTTTGCAACATCCATGTGTGGTCCCACAGTATATGATATGTCTCGTCTTGTGTGAGTAGAATATATCAAGCTACCAACTAAGATTTGATACTCTTTTGGATCATCAATCTACTCATCTTCATAAACACTTAGTTTATGGTTCAACTCCAAAGAGATACTTGCAAGCTTCGTGCTCTCAATTCTCAACTTCAGAAGTAGGTCTGGAATGTATCTTCTTTGAGTTACAAATATCCCTTCATCTATATAAATTATTTTCATACCTAGGAAATACATGAGCTCGCCTATGTAAATGATTTTGAATTCCTTTTGCATATGTTTCTTGATCCTTTGAATGCCATTTGGATCATCACATGTGACAATAAATCAACTATGTCACGAGGAAGGAGATAAGGAAGAGAGCTTACTCACACTTTCATAATCAAAGAGAAGCACACACTCAGATTGAGGCAAGGAAGAATGATCTTCTTCTTCTTCTTCTATTACGTAAAAAAAGAATGTACAAGAATGACCTAAAACAAGAATACATCAAGTGCAATATATAAAGACCAGTACATAAGGAAAAACTTAATGTCCACAAATGAGTGAGATCGCAAGAAACAAATGTGCCATCACTCTCGGTAGATAAATCTAATAAAGCTCAATGAAGTATCCCTAACATATATCAACGTGACCACTATACATGTAAGAGAAAGGAAAAACTAATACGTGTCATCCTAGATCATCACATGTTGAGCTTGCTATCTCAGCACTCCCCCTCAAGCTCAACCTCATATCCTGTAATCCAAGCATCTCTCAAAACATTACTTCTCAGCTCCAAGTGCTTTGGTGAAACTATCAACAACCTGCTCGTGCGTTCTCACATAAACAAGACCCACATCAGTTGCTTATACCTTCTCCTTGATGAAGTGATAATGTACCTCGATATGCTTTGTTCTGGCATGAAAAATAGGGTTCCATGCTAACTGTATGCTACTAAGATTATTACAATAGATAGTGAGAGGCTTTTGCACTTCCATCCCTAAATCTACAAATAGCATCTCCAACCATGAAGCCTCACATGTTGCCATTGCAGCACCTCTATACTCAGCCTCTCTACTCAACAAAGAAATAGTGGGTTGCTTCTTGTTAGTCCATGTAATAGCTACACCTCCAAGTGAGAAAGAAAACCACTAGTAGATCTTCTATCTGGAGTACTACCAGCCCAATCTGCATCGGTGTATCCATGAACCTGCAAATCTACACTAGCTTCATAAAACAATGCATAATCCAAAGTAGCACTCACACAACGTAGAGTGCGCCTCAAAGCATCCAAATGTGGCTTTGTGGGAACCTAAATAAACTGACTTTCAAGTCCAATAGTATAGCTTAAATCAGGACTTGTAATTGTGAGATATATAAGACTTCCCACAATTTTCCTGTACATGGTAGCATTTTCCAAGGCTTCACCTAATGTAGTATCCAACTTCAAATTCTGATCTAATGGCATAGAAATTCGCTTACAATCATACCATACTTTTGCAACATATTCAAGGCATATTGCCTTTGTGACCTCCATATACGTGTTTTGGTATGTATAAACTCAATGCCCAAGAAATAGTGCAGCACACTAAGATGTTTCATGTTAAATTCCTACCTAAGAAGTTGCTTCACCTCTTTAAGGCTTTCTTCATTATCACCACCTACAATCAAGTCATCAACATAAATAGCCACAATTGTGATGCCATCATCACCCTTCCTTGCATATAGTGAATGATCTACATCACACATAGAAAACCCAATGGTGGTTAAATAATCAGCAATCCTTGCATGCCATGCACGAGGAGCTTGCTACAGCCCATACAGAGCCTTTTTCAACTTGCAAACATATTTCGGATGCTTTGAATATTCATATCCTTTTGGCTGGTCCATGTATAATTCTTCTTGTAACTCACCATGTAGGAAAGCATTCTTCAGATTCATCTGATGCAAAGTCCATCCTTTCGATGCAACTAATGCAACAAGTGTTCTAATAGTAGACATTTTAGCTATAAAGCTGAATGTTTCCTCATAATCAATGCCATATGTATGTGCATATCCTTTTGCTTATTTTTACATTGAGCAATGCCATTCTGTTGTGGTATGTAGGTGCATGAAAACTGACGTCAAAGTAAATGACTTTTTAGAAAATTGCTGAACTCATTTAACATGTATTCACCTCCTCCATCAGATCTTAATGTCTGAATATACTTCCCTATCTACTTTTCCACCATAGCTTTAAAGTTTTGAAAGCGAGTGAATACCTCACTCTTCTCTTTCATGAAATAGACCCACACTTTTCGTGTATGGTCATCAATGACAGTAACATAAAACCTGCAACCGCCCATAGATGTGGTCTTTGTAGGACCACAAACATGTATATGTACTATTTCTAGCACATTGTCACTAACATGCTTGTCATGGGGAAATGATGATCTTGACTGTTTACCAAATTCACATGCTGCACATACCTTTTGCATCTCTACAACCTTGAAATTTGGTAGTCCATGGACAATCTCCTTTGGCTGCACGAATTTCAGCCTTTGCAGATTTGCATGTCCAATTTGTTTGTGCCAGATCTCTATATCAGCAATAACTCCTACACCTTTTGCAAACATGGCTGCATTCATTTTAGGAATTTTCACATTTAAGGTGAACATCCTACCCACTTCGTTCCCTTTGGCAATGAATCATCCACCTTGTTTGTACTCTTCTATATATAACCCATCAGCGTTGAATTTAACTTGTAATCCCTCGTCAACCATTTGTCCAATAGAAACTAGATTCTTTGTTATATTTGGAACATATTACACATCGGAAAGGTGTTTTAACTTCCCATCCTCCATAGATAGTGCTATATTTCCTATATGGTCGATAGTGTGTGATGTGTTATCACCTCTTTCAACATATCCAGGAAGTGGTAATTTTTGCAAAGTACTAAACCATTCCGCATGATTGGTCATGTGATTTTAAGCACTTGAATCAACATACCAGACATTATCATTCTATTTTGAAACACCACCAGACATTGTATTCATCATCTAATGTTGAACCATGAACACCTTCTCAGAATCATCTGCACTTGTGGATGCATAGTTGTTTTGCTGCCTTCTGTTATTTTGATTCTTCAACCTGGAATCACGCTCAAAGTGTCCAAGTTTACCATAGTTCCACCATCCTTTATTATCATTACCTGAATCATTTCTTTAGAAATTTCTATGACCTCTTTGGCTCCCCCTGACTCGAAACTGTCCTCTTTCTCCTGCATGATTTTGTTGTTGACCTTTGTCTTGGTTACTGTTTCCTCTTGAGTGTAGTCACTTACCAACTTGCTCTTTTTCTCCAATGTATGCAGCTCGTTCTTGAGTTGCAATTTCCGTGCCTTTGTATTGGTCTCATACAAAGTGACCAAACTGTTCCAAGCCTCTTTCAAAGTCTTGGCATCTTGTATGTGTCCAATCATGCTATCGTGAATGCTAATAGATAGCCAATACATTACCTTTCATGCTCCTTAATTCCATTTCTCATATGCTCTTGATTGTTCTACAGTCTAATTCCTCTCTCGCAACTACGGAGCATTTTTGTTCTCTCCTTTGATGTACTTCAAGTAGCCTTTTCCATTCAAGAAATTCATCATTCCGGATCTCCAAGCATGGAAGTTGTTCTTGTCCAGCTTATCGATCATAAGCTGTACTTCAAGTAGCCTTTTCCATTCAAGAAATTCATCATTCCATTTCTCATATGCTCTTAATTGTTCTACAGTCTAATTCCTCTCTCGCAACTACGGAGCATTTTTGTTCTCTCCTTTGATGTACTTCAAGTAGCCTTTTCCATTCAAGAAATTCATCATTCCGGATCTCCAAGCATGGAAGTTGTTCTTGTCCAACTCATTCCATCTGCGTTTTCCATTTATACAGCAATTCACAACACTGCAAACACTACAAGCATCACTTCTGCTTGAGCACTCTCGCACTATGATGTGATAGTTCGATCCCAGAAAAACACAATTTTCATGTATCAATAGTACACGGAATTGCTTGAAATTCTAGATCTGGAATATATGAGTGTTGTTGAACATGGTGCAAGTTACAAGTTCTAAAACTGACCTGGTTTTTCTGTGGGCCCCACATTATGGCCTTGAAATGAAGGTCGACATGTCTCCAAAACTTTGATCTGACAAAAACGAGTGACCCTAAAGGGCCCTAAAGGGATAACTCACAAAAATATTTTGAGGTCTTCAACCTTCACGCCGATTTTTGTAGCAGACAAAGGTCATTTGTGAATCGTGTTTTTTCCACGCCTTGCTATGTAGTCTTCACCATTGCCTTCTCCACGAGCTCTCTACAGCCATGCTGGCTCTGATACCATGTCACGAGGAAGGAGATAAAGAAGATAGCTGACACACACACTCTCACAATCAAAGAGAAGCACACACTCAGATTGAGGCAAGGAGGAATGATCTTCTTCTTCTTCTTCTTCTATTACAAAAAGATAATGTACAAGAATGACCTAAAACAAGAATAACACTGAGTCACAACAAAGCAGAACAAAGACATGTTCTCTATTCTTTTTTGCCTAAAGACCATGAAATCAAGCAATAAAATGGTCATTTCACAGTATCTAGAAAAAAACACGTGTACTTGCATGTAAATATTGACGAGAACCTTTATCCTATAACCCAAGTAGTCAAGATAGATATGTTAAAATGCTTTGTGCCATGAAAACTAACTATTTAGCATGATCAAGAATCCCACATCATGACCTTTGACATAAGAGATCAGAGTTAAAGGTACATGTAAGAATTGGTGAAACTCCTTCATTACATCTAGAATCTCAACAAGCACTGGTTAATGCTACTCAAAATTCGCAATACATGTGTTGCGAAAGTCATCAACATTTTAACAAGGCAATTAACATCATCCCTTTGTATAGTTAAGATCCTCATTGAATGTAGGGCCATTTTCATCGCATATGAAATGAATATCACAAAAGCATTCCCAAGAGAAGATCATAATCAACAAAATTATATTAAGAAACATTCACACATTCATCAAAGAAATCCTCAAGATAGGTATAGCTTTGCACAAAATCGAAGCACAACTTGGCATTATATTTCTACTAAAATGATCTTTACATTTCATGTATGTTTTACAAGGGTAATAAGACTCTGCAGCAGAAGTTGATCATAAGTTTCCTCAGACTCATGCATAATGGGATCCTCTGGAGACCTAGAACACATCTCCTGTCTCTCTTGCTCCAAGATTGGCTCTTCAAGTTCAGCCATGTCTCGTGGTTCATCTACAAGTGGGGGAACAGGCTCCCTTGAAGCTAGTTGCAATCTCTCTGTGTCTACAATGTGCTTCCTTCCAACCTATTGGTCTTCATCTGGGCATTCATTCAACCCATTGATTCTCATTCTAATGAAGCTCACTTGAGCATCATCCTTCTCCATAGCTATGTAGTGCATGAACATCTTTAAGGAGCAAGCAAGAGTCGTCCTTGAAACAGACAAAACCACTTAGAGGCCAATCAACATCATACGTAATGAGAAATGTTACAATCGAAATTACCTGTGCCCAAAAAAAGGTCGAGGACCTAGTCATCATCATTGGAGAATAGTTGAATCAATCTCATTATTAGCTTTTGTGGCTTCTGATAGGGGCTAACCAATGTCCTGTCCCAGCTACATGATGAAGTTTCTTGGTAAAGGATGGGAACATGAGCACATTGGAGATCCCATTCTCATTGCAGTGCTCCCTTACTCTCCTTTTGCTTACTTCATCATAATAGCCAATTGTAATGCATTCAGTGGAGCTCACAAACCTATGCAAAGGAGTATGATTGACGTTTGTCTTCACCATGCCAACGAGAACTATAAGTGAGAGAGCGAATCATTAGAGCCATGGAGATAGAAAGAAGATCACTTACCATGCAAGGCACTCCACAACATGATATCTTGACTTTAGAGCAGTTGACATAGAGAAAGACTGGTCTCTGCTATGGAAAAATACTATCCTCCAAAGAGGAGACATAGTCAAATCGGTAAAATCAGTGACCATCTTCCGAATCTAAGGGTGCTTGAAAGGCTCGTCGTCATTCACTGATCCCAACGTTCTAAATCCATAGGGTATGTCTGCTATAAGAAGGGAGAAATGCTTTCTAGGCACAAGAGTACAATTATTATTTACATCACTACATAATACATTGTAATATACAGCCCTAAGTGGGTCTAGGGGATTGGAGAAACATTTAAGATCAGGTTCATCATCAAAATCTATCTCCTTGTCTTTGAGTCTGGATTTCTCATGTCTTGTTCTTTGAATGTGAGCCAAGAATGCACGGGGGCAATCATCTAATACCTCTGCAGACTTGCTTTTCCTTGGTTTCTGTAGAAACAAGTGGAAAGAATCAAATGAGCTCTTTGATAAGCAAGTGGAAACATCAGGAATCGATGCCTGGCATCGATTTCTTGTGTGGGTCAATGCCAACCATCAACGTTTTGCTGAAAGTCGATGCCTAGCATCGATCTCTCGCATAAGTCGATGCCTGGCATCGACTTGGGCCACGAGGTCGACGCCAAGCATCGACTTTCGATAGTAAATCGATGCCAGACATCGACATTCATCAGTAAGTTGATGCCATGCATCGAGTTGCTACTAAACATCGATGCCTGACATCGAATTGGTGGGACATTGAATGAAGGCATCGAGTTAGATAGTAAACCAGGCATCCTCTCTCAAAATAGAACTACCCAATCATGAAAAAGGATAAAATACTCTGATAAAGCTTTATATGATGAGGTGGCTGGATAGTCTGCTTGGACCTCTGTCCAAGAAAAGCAACCCAACCTCTTCATCATCAACTCCTGAATCTTCATGTATACTTTATGATTACATTCACAAAAATGAAAGGGATACTAGGTTAGACCAGAGACATGGGAGGAGGGAAAACAGATCTGAGAATAACATACATACTTATTTAGCTCAGTCACCATCTCCTCCAGGCTTAGCTCCTTGGAGATTACCCTTGACAAAGTTGATATAATCAACGTATCATCTTTGATTCCTTGAGCCATGGTGTCAGCTTCATGTCCTCAGGAGCCTCTTCAATCAAAAGGTCAACTTTCCTTCCCTTTCTCCTCACATCAGCCCGATGGTCGAGCCTTGACTTCCGTTGCTTCTGGCCCTTGACCTCCTTGTTCTCCCACATTGTGGAAATCTTATCCTGCATATCCCAGATCTCACCTGTTTTGAATGCAAGCTGAAAACATGGATCGTATTTTCTCAAAGCATCAGAGTTTCTATTATGATCCAGTGCAATGCCAACCTCAATAAGGCATTGCTTTCATAGATTGGGATGTATTTTGCGAGCCTCCTTCACGAGACAATCTTCGTATTCATGGTGGAAGAACCGAATTCTCTCTGTGGAGGACATCTTCTACCTGTAGTCATTATCATTGTTGTGATCCCAAGCAAGAAGCTTGGCTTCCTCAGTTGTAAGACAAACATAGATTTTGCACTCTGCATACCTAAAGAAGAATATGGTGGGGTGCTCCTTCACTAGCTGTCTGTGGGCCTCTGCAGAGTGTGAACCACCAATCACATAGTATGTATAATCTTCAAATAGGCCCTCATTGAAATCCTCCACAGAGCTGCACTCATTTGGATCCACCATCACAAGGAATGGCACAACAGTAGTGTAAGGATTTATCTTCATTTTCTTCTTAAGATTCTGCACATGCAAATTATGTGGATCCCTTATCTCAAGGGGCCTCCTCCCTGTGATTGGATCGATTGGTGGCCTATGGATGACACTGATTGGTAGGTGGAAGAACTACCCCTTTTTCACAAGTTTACTTCAAGGTATGTCCTCCCTCATCTTGTTCTGCTCAGTACCAAGAATACCCGAAGCAAACTCCCCACTAGGTGCAACAATAATATCCTCAGAGATAGAGCTTGACTCAGAAGACTCTTCATCAGCCATTCTCTTCTTTTTCTTCAATAGTTTCTTTTGCACGCACTGCTTACCCTTTGCCTTTACAAGGGTTGTCATCTTCTGTTGTGTTGGCATAATGTTTCCCTGGATCCATGGCATCAAGTCTCTAATTAGGTTCATTGAGTCCCTACATATCTTTGCAAGCCTCTCTGGCACATAGCACTCAGGGCACAAAAAATCCATCCTACATATTACATTTCTTAACCCCTTAGATGTCTCTACCAGAGAAAAAAGATTGTCAGAATCCTCATCTTCATAGTCGAGTTTGAACACAAGGCCATACTGAAAAGGCTCTGTTGTCATGATCTTGCCTCTCTTGTATGCCCCTACAAACACAAGAAGGACTGCATTCTTTTCCTCAACATATTGAAGGCACCACTCAAGGTTTGTCATGCCCCTGAGTGGACGATCTTTCCTTAAGACCTCTATGTCCCTCGACCTCTCCTTCCTATTTGCATCATCCTCAGCTACTTTGATGCTACTTTGTCCACCAGATGACATACCAACTGGGATGCTGGCCTTCTTAGAGGATAAACATGGATTTTTTTTCTTGGATTTTGTTTGGTGAACAATGCCTCTATCACGATGCTGATCTATAGAGCTCACTATGACTTTGAGCTTCTTGACAGACCTCTCACATTTTAACTCAGCATCCTTAAAATGGCCTTAGAAGCATTAGCTCTTACATTTATGTGTTTTTCAACCTGAAGTGTCGATGCCATGCATCGACTCTATGGTGCAATATCCATGCAAGGCATCAAATTGCACCCTATAGTGGATGCTTGGCATCCACTTTAGGGTGCAAGGCGATGCCTCACATCGACTTGCACCTAGAAGTCGATGCCTAGCATCGACGTGCACCTTAAAGTCGATGCTTGGCATCGACTTGAGGGTGCAAGTCGATGCCTGTCATCAACCTGAACCTAAAAGTCGATGCCTAGCATCAACTTGCACCTTAAAGTGGATGCCTAGCATCGCCTTTCACCCTCAAGTCGATGGCTAGCATCGACTTTTAGGCCATATTCAATGCCAAGCATCGACTTTGGGGTGCAAGTCGATGCCATGCATGGACTTGAGGGTGCAAATCGTTGCCTAGCATCGACTTTGGGGTGAAACTTGATGCCAGGCATCGACTTAAGGGTGTAAGTCGATGCGAGGCATCGACTATGAGGTGCAATTCGATGCCAGGCATCGACTTTCCACCCTAAAGTCGATGCCTAGCATCGACTTACACCTAAAAGTCGATGCCTGGCATCGACTTACACCCTCAAGTCGATGGCTAGCATCGACTTGCACCCTCATTGGATCCAGACTTCATGAGCTTAGAAAACAAAATGGCTAGAAGACATACTATTTCCTAAAACATAGAATCTTTAGGGAATCTTTTTTTGTGGTTTGATTTTGTCTACCTTTGGATACTCTTGCCAAAATTCTTCCTCTCCATCAAAGTTGCCTTGCTGCTTTGCTTAGGTCTGCTTGTCTTTGCTGTCTGTGCTCTATTGCTCTCTCTTGCTCGCTGATTTTTGAAATGAGAATGATCTCCTCCTCTACTATTTATAGACACTTGGGTTACTTGAACTAGAGACTAATTGGATGTAACTGAATGAATCCAGTTTCTAACTAGATCAGTCAACTGATCTAACCAAGATCCATCATTTCATCATTTTATTCATTTTTTCCAGATCTGGTACATCACTTCTCATTTCCCAACCCATGAAATGAGATCCATGTGGTAAGTTCCCATTTACTTCGAGAATAGTTGCATTTCTCCATTATTCTTGAAACAAAAAGATGAGAGGAAAGCACAGTTGCCACCAAAGACATAATAATTGCATGACTCCTTTTGTTGTAATGTTAATGAACCCTCCAAATTATCATAGCTCATACATGTTCATATGAAATGTTTTCTTATCTTCCATGTTCACATATTCATTTGAAACGTTCACATATGAAATGTTCACACATGCCATCTGATGAATTCTCATCCCATTCAATTTTTTTTTACTTTTCTTTGGTTTAGTTGTTGTTCACTAATGTCTTACCAGATGCCCTTTACTATATTGTGGAAAGGACATCTACATATTGGCGAAAGCATACTTTAACATGTCCTTCAATGACAATTTGATCAATTGTGGACATTGATATATGAACTCCTTGGATGACATCTACATATTCATATCTAAAATTCTAAATATCATCTTGCTCAACAAATTTTGAGATTTCTATGCTTGAAAAAGTCAAAATGCAATCAATTTGAAGTTTAGAGTGATTTAGATAATCAAATATACCCTTTTTCCCTTGAACCCAACAACGTAGAAGTCACTGTTTTGTCAAAAGCTTTGTGTGCTCTTTCCTGCCAATCTTATGAGCATCAACAAACACATTACCTGATGTGGAGACACTTGATAGTGTATCTCATCACCACTACTTTCAAAAGTGAATAAAATCTTTGGCTTTGATAACATCAATCGTGTATATTTGAGTAATTAAGTACTTTAATGTTAGTCTTTAAGTACTTTAATGTAACTTGATGTTTAATGCACTTTAATGTACTCTAATGAACTTTTGATTTGATATCTACTTGATGTGACATTTTGACATGAACTCCGACTTCTACTCATTTAAAAAGGTAATTTATCTTCAGTGTTCTTTGAAGTGAGTGAAGATGAGCTCAATCTTTTCAGTGGATGCTTGGGCATGAGCTTCCTCTGCTCATATTGATACAGTTTCGGATTCATTGTTTCAGTTGACCCTTTCCTCATAAGTGATGATCTCCATGGAATGTGGTGATGATTCTATGTTTTCTGTTGAGTCATTTAAGTTATCCAATTCACAGTGCAATGGTGCTCAACCAAATGCACCTCTTGATCTCCCATCTGATCCAGCCATTGATCTCCCTTCTGACTCAAGTGCATGTATAGCAAAGGAAAGGCAAAGCAGGCTCAATCTACATTTTAAAAGAAGGCCTCGTAAAGTAAGTCAGAAAATATTTAAATTTCTTACTTCAAATAGACAGATTGCATTGGATATTGTGAAGCATTGTTGTGGTTTGAAATGTTTGTACAATTTAGGAATGAAGAAACTAAAGCACCTAAGAGACAAATTCCTCCATTTAGATAGTGAAAGGTAGGATATATACCTTGTTTCTCACATGCAAATGGTTGAGGATAACATGTCAGTAACACGTGTTGCTTTTGAATATTTCTTTACTCAAGGGATGTGATGTTGTAGGGCTGTAGATCGAATATTTTAATAAACTAGACATTACAGTTTTCATTGACTGATTTGCATCACAACATTGAAGACAATTATGTCATATAGGAGCCCTACAGATTGGAGAGCGGATCACAAATGCAAGCTCACATTCAATTGCTAAAATGCAAGCTCAAATTGAAGAGTCCTAAAAGTTAGTAGGTTTATCACAAGCCAGTTTAGTCAAAATAATACCAATATGAACCAAAAATTGAGGGTTGTGACCATGTCAAATAATTTTTCCGAAGAAACAAATAGATTACGTAGTAGTATCCATCGCAAGAGCCTCCAACATTGCCTTGATCTTATCGATATCTATCACGATTCCATGTTGAAAATTGATATAGCCTAAGACCATTAGGGAGCACAAAAGACAGATTGAATAGGACTTCCAAAATGATGAGTTTCCTAACACTTGAGAAAAGATAGTTTTAATTTCAAGAAATTTGCCTTTTTGGTCTCAAACAAATTTAAGTTAACAGTAATAATATGTTGTTTAAGGACTATCTCTCTAAGTGGGCATATGCCATTTAGGAATAATTTTTACCTTATGTATGTGAACCCTATGATCAAGAAGTGCATCAAGTAAAAAAACATCTAAAATCGAATTATCTACATCATGATTCGGAACGTGTAAAAGCTAAAAGTTTGCATGAGTTGGGCAAGCAATTCACTCTCTGCTTATAAAAATGACGTAGAAAAGTGCCCTACATATTTTTTGAGCTAACTAATGTCTCCTTAGCACTCGAAAGGATGGGTGCAATTGCATCTTCCACAGAAACAACATTGTAACTAGCCAGAATGCCTTTAATTTTTTGATGCGAAAGACAATATTCTTTTCTTTCAAAAATGTACCCAAAATAGATTCATAGATTTATCAACTAATTCTCAGGCTTGTTGCCATCACATCGTAATGCATCTGATAGACAAACAAAATCACAGATGAGAAACACTAGATCATTTGCAACCATGCCAAGGCTCATATCGAGTGATAGATTGCAATGATTTAGCTCTTTAGAACATATACTATACATGGATAAACCAATGCATGCATGGAAATATCATCAATGAAAGTCATGAAATACATGTAGTAACCAAATGAAGGTTTCTACATAGGACCATGGATATCACCATGCAAAAGGTGCAATCTATGAGAAGCTCTAACTGAAACATCTTTTGAGAAGGAGGAACGTTGCATTTGGCTAGAAATGCAACATTCACATATATGTTTAGAAGGTGCCTCAAGATTGGATAGAGAGGACACCATTTCAAGTTTCTACAGGTGAATCAAACTAGAAAGAAATCAAATGTTCAAAGGGTGCATGCCAAACCATTATGATATAGGATGAGAATCATGAGGTGCTTATGCCAAATCGTTTGCAAATTTTGCATAGTATACAATCTTATACATTCTATGAAATTAAATTCAATACGCAATAATAACATCACCATTTTAGAGATCATGAATTCTACATTTGTCATCAAACTATTTGACAAACAAGCAAATCTTTGCTACTTCTAAGACTTCAAGGGAAAATCAAGGCACTTAATGAATGGATAGAAAGGGATAGGAGAGTCATATTCATTCTATCCTAACATATAAGCAATAGCATGATAGGGCATATACAAGACTTGGACACATTGAAGAAGGTTTGGGGGACATTGGAGAGATTGTACTCTTCATTCACCAAGAAAAGGAAGATTAGGCTCAAGAATGAGCTAATTAAGGTTAGGAAAGCACCAAGTACTAACATAAATGAGTACATTTTGAAGGTTAAGGAGCTTACAAATGCCCTAGGCTCAATTACGAACCCAATTGAAGATGTTGATCTTATTGCGCACACTCTCAATGGCTTGAGAGAGGATGAAAGGTGGAAAGCATTCACACATCAGTTTATGTGAGGGATTCCCTTGCAGAATTTGATCAAGTATTCACATTGATGGTGACCGAGGAGATGAACCAAGGAGGTTCACGATCAAGGAACAACCAAGTCCAACTTTTTTATGCAGGTAGAGGCAAAGGCAAAAGAGGTGGACAAAACTCCCAAGGTAGAGGGAGAGGAAGATCAAACTTAAGTACATGAAACCAAGAAGGCTCCAACCAAAGCTATGGACCAAGAGGAAGAGGAAGGAGTAGAGGAAGAGGAGAAGATCACATGGAAAAGAAGCATCCAATGGAGAATGCTACAATTGTGGAAGACTGAGCCATTATGCAAGAGATTGTTCGTCCAAAGGAGTAGGCCATCAAGGATAGAAAAGGAACAAAGGTAATATTCTGGTACTTCAAAAAATTAAGATAATGAGAACTTGATTATGATGTATGGGTCAAGTGAAAGAGTCGATTCAGATTTTACATGGTACATTGATAGTGGTTGCAACAGCCATATGAGTTGCAATAAAGTTGTTTTCTTTAATTTAGAATCACCCATCACTCAAGGACATGTAGAGACAGAGGATGACACTGAGAAAAAGATTACACATGTGGGTGATGTTGCATTGAATAGATCTCAAAGCTCCAAGGTGCTGAAGGATGTGTTGCATGTGCCAACCATCACAAAGAACTTGGTTTCACTAGGTCAAATGGTTAAAAGAGGTTATGAGGTGAGGTTCAATGATCAAGGATGTTTTTTTGAAGACCCCATGTAGGACCACAAGCTCATAGTAAAGCGAGAGAAGCAAGGAAGACTCTTCACCATGGAGGTAAAGCCATCAACCCCTCACACTGTGTACTTGTGAATTGGAAATAAATAGATTGCAGAAATTGACTTATGGTATAAAAGAATTGGACACATAAACTATGAAGGAAATGCAAAGGAAGGTCTTGGTGAGTGTTCTACCTAATCTTACATCTCAGAATATGCAACATTTGTGCCATACCTGTCAATTATGCAAACAAAGCAGATTTCCATTCAAGAAGGGAGCACATTTGAGCAATGAAGTGTTGAGTCTCATACACCTAGATGTATGGGGACCTACAAGGGAGCCATCTATTGGAGGTCATAGATATTTTGTCACATTTATAGATGATCACTCAAGGTCTTTTTGGATGTATTGCATGAAGTCAAAGTCAGATGTGTTTTACCACTTCATGAGGTTCAAAAACCGATTGGAGAAGGAAACAGGAAAGTATATAAAGACTCTCAGATTGGATGGAGGGGGAGATTACTTTTCAAAAGAATGTTTAGATTTTCTACATGCCCATGGCATCAAAATGCAATTTATTTTCAGGTATACACCTCAACAAAATGGGATGGCAAAGAGGAAGAAAAGGTAAATAGTAAAAGTGGCTAGAGCTTTGTTAAATGAAATGAATGTTGCTCTCTCTTATTAGGATGATGCAACAAATACAGCCATATAAATTATGAATAGGTGTCCAACCTCAGGAGTACATGGAGCTACACCTTATGAAGCTTTGTGTGGTTTGAAACCCAACCTTTCAGATCTCAAAGTATTTGGTTGTGTTTGTTATATTCACATACCTCAAGAATTGAGAAACAAGTTAGACCCGAAGGTAGATAGGTGTATATTTCTTTGATATTTTTCAGAAAAAAAGGGTTTAAGATGCTATAAACCTTGTAGAAAAGATCTTAAGATATCTATGGATGTAATATTTGATGAGTTGTTGCCTTTGTATGGTAGCAAAGATGTGTTATAGGTTGATGATGCATATGAAGCCGAGAAGAAGTTCAAAGAGCAACAATGAAGCATGGAGATGAGTGGTCCAACCACTTCAAGCACACCGTCAGTGGAGAGTACTACATCATCTTGGAATGGAAGGACAATGAATGAAGCTCATTCAAGTGAAGGAAGTATCAAAGGAAAGGAAAAGGCAAATGACGAAGACCATCCATGGGTAGACATGGAATCTACAAGTGAGGAAGATATTGAGAAATTAGAAACTCCAAGATATGAGGCATATAAACCAAGGAGGAGGAGATTCCTACCACCTAATGGTGAGGTAAGATCATCAAATAGGGTTAAATACCCTATTCAAACGTGAACTTATGATTAATTCATTGCAAGACACTATGCCTACATGAGTCACGTTATAGCTCTTGAAGAACCTAACTTTTTTGAAGAAGCAAAAAGGCATAGGGAATGGATTGAAGCCATGAAGGAGGAATTCAAGGAACTTGAAGAAAATGATACTTGGTCATTGGTGCCAAGAACAAAGGACATGAAAGTCATTGGCAATAATTCGGTGTACAAGGTAAAGAGGCATGCAAGTGGGAGCATCTCTAGGTATAAATCATGGATGGTTGCCAAAGGTTTTGCTCAAACCTATGGCAAGATTTTGTGGAAACATTCACTGTAGTAGCCAAAATTTCCACCATAAGAAGTTTGATTGTAATTTCAACCTCAAAAGGTAGGAAGATGTACCAGCTAGATGTGAAAAATGATTTCGTAAATGGAGAGCTTGAAGACGTAGTCTCCATGGGGTATCCCAAGGCTTTGAAGGTCTAAGGTTTCCACATCATGTATGCAGGATTAAGAAGGCTCTTTATGGAATCAAGCAAGCCCCAAGGGCTTGGAACCAAAGACTCTAGTTGGTAAAATGTGGATACAATTAGAGTCATGCAGACCCATCACTCTTTGTGAAGGAGGAAGGTAGCAAAACTGTTTTCATTTGTATATATGTTGATGATTTGATCATTTTAGGGGACGATGAAGCCAACATCAAGGACATAAAGAGGAAGCTTGGATGTGAGTTTAAAATCTCTGATTTAGGGATTTTAAGGTACTTCATTGGGATTGAAGTACTATATAAAGAGGAAGATATATACTTGATGCAAAGGAAATACATTCTAGATCTCTTGAAGAAGTTTGGCTTCTGTGATTGCAAGCCCATTTCAAATCAATTACAAGTAAATGTTAAACTAAGTGCTCATGAAGGTGAAGAACTGAAGGACGTGAACATATATATATCAGTAATTGGTTCTATGAGGAGACCAGCTATTGCACATGTAGTTGGAGTGTTGTCTCAATTTTAAGAGGCACTAAAGGTAAATCATCTTTTTTCAGCCACAAGTGTACTAAGATACCTCAAGGGATCAGCGAATGAAGGTCTATATTATCCATTTGATGATGGATTAAATGTACAAGCTTACTGTGATGATGATTCAGCAAGTTCCAAAAATGACAAGAGGAGCAATAGTGGTTATGTTATTCAACTAGGGAAGAAAAGCATCTCTTGATTGTTAGAGAAACAAAAAACCGTGGCTCTCTCATCCACCGAAGCTGAGTATAGAGTCTTAGGACAAGTCTCATGTGAGCTTATGTGGGTCAAGAATATGTTTGTTGAAGTTGATTTGTAGGTTAAGCAAGTACCTATTTTTTGTGTTAGCATTAGTATATCTTTGGCTCAAAATCCGGTGTTCCATGCAATGTCGAAGCATATAGAAGTGCATTAACACTTTATTAGAGAGAAGATCATGCCAAAGGATGTCAAGGAGGAGCATGTGAATAAAAAGGACCAATATGCAGATATGTATACCAAGTCTTTGGATGGAGTAAAGCTACAACACTTCAAGGCATGCATTGGAATGAAGGACCTAGGGATTGAGACTTGAGGGGGACTGTTGAGAAGAATGTTTCAATCATACAAAAAGCATGAACCGTGAGTTTTTCAAGTGAACCGATAATAAGTTGAGGACCCAAAGTCATGGAATCAAGTTAAAAGCTCCACCAAACTCAATCAAATACAAATCTCATCAATCAACCACCAAATACTACACCTACAATAATTTGTGGGTGGTTAGCTAGATTATAGGAAAAGGAAAACTCTATATAAGCATCATCCCACCTTTTTTTTCTTGATTTGTATGCATTACACGAGTTTCCCACTTAGTTTGGTGAAGTCATAAAATCCAGCAAGCAGCCCCCTTGTTTGCTTACCTCATTTTCTCATGATTTCTCTCCTCTCTATCTAGAGGTGTAGTTATGCTTTTCCAAATCTGATTGTATCATATTGTAGAGCATTGCTTACTCTCTCATTCTAATCATTTTCATTTATTTGAAGCTTCATATGCTCTCACTATAGTGCAATGAACATTTCCAAAGCGTCAAGCAATTTGACTTAGTGAGTTGTGAGAAATTGCCAACTTTGTGAAGGTATATCTCTACACATAGGTAGAGAATGTTGGAAACATGTAGCCTATTTTGTAGAGGATGGTTCTCCCAACTGGACTATCCATTTTGGGCTTAAAGATTCTTTGGTAGCTCGTATAGTCTAGTGTAACTCTACAACGTTTGATTTTAATTCTATGTATAAATACAAAGAGACATTTAGAATAAGGAGCATATATCACTACTTGTGGACCTAGTGGAGGGCAACCATCTTCCATTTTTGCATTAGGGTGCTAGAACCATCCCCGATCAGGGTCACTACTATAAGGAATATTTCAGTAGAGAATCTTCCAAATACCCAAATAATATATTAGAGCATGAATTCAAACATACTAGATGTAGTCTCTACTTCAAGGATTGGTGAGATAAAGGGGGTGTTAGTCTAGGTAGTTAGCCATGTACAAGTATTGAGACATGGTATATCAACTAGTCCAAAAAATTCCTCTTGAGGAGAAGACTAGATACCACTCATGGGAATATATGTAGTGGTGAAAAAAAGAAGATACAAACCGGATAGAAAGGATACAGAAATTTAGATTAAGTGTGATAAGAAGATCATTCAATTAGAGACCAAGCTTCAAGAGGCACAAGTTAGGACTTATAAGCTTATCACCCAACACTTGCATACAACATATCTAACATCCAAAACATCTATTTTCAAAACATCCATACATTTTGTTTGAATCCGAACCCACTCTAATAGCAGCCCATAAGTCAAGGGCATAATTGATTCTTTGAAATGGTGTCCTTGAAGATGTAAACATGTTGTTGACGCATATCATAGTAAACATAAGATCCTAGTGTAGAAAACGTAGGTAAATTTTGTATTTTTAAAGAGCTTGCGCTCAAGTGAGTGAATATATGTGTGAATATACCAAGAGTGGTACAATCCATGTTCAAATTCGAGAATAAACTCAATTTCCTAGTCTCCACCTAATACAAAATACGGTTTTAGGGTATGTGAAGAACCAAGTCACCTTTGGTCCCATGACATCATGAGAGAGATCTAAGAGGAACTCCCAACCAAATCGAAAGTACAAGATTAAAATAATTTACTCTAGGGTTTCCTTATTTGTATGGATATATTTATCACTCAACTGCTCAAGTAGGAATGGACTTTGACTCAATATGTGAGAGAAATTGGAAGATAAACTTAGAATCCAAAAGGTAACCAAATCCATGTGGGATCACCATCTATGCTTGTGAGGCAAGAAAATTTCATTTATATTGAAAAGGAAAAAAGCAATGAGGAATATTAAAGTGAAATGTAAGCTTTCACTAGGGAAATTGTTGAAGATCAATACTCATTTCAAGAGAAAATTGTAAGTTATGTTGAGGAACTAGGATCTTTTTATGAGCAAGCTAGCTTCAACAAGCTTATGCAATAAATCCTCTTGGAAAAAGCTGGACACGTGAGTGAAGGAAATTATGGTACTACAATGCATCCGACCATCTACCAAGGATACATTGCAAGAGAGATCCTAGCTTTAAGATAACATTTGTTTTTGGTTTGCATGGAACCCTTATGGATCTTATGGGGAACGCTTATGCTCATGGGATTAAAGACGAAACTATAAATCCAAGGTGAGCATATAGGAATTATGGTTATTACTCACAAAGTTGAGTTCAATCATATGGTTTCAATTTAGCATATGAAAAGGAGGAGAAACTATCAAAATACTTCAGGATAAGCATTCTTATAAACTTCTAGGTAGTCAAAGATGTATGTTTTAATGACATATACACATAAAAATAACATGTTACAACAGCTCAGCCAATGAAAGTACACTTTTTTATGAAATTTCCTTGCAATGGAACTCCATCCACAAGAATGTGGATGATGCTAGTTTTATATGCTTTATGAGTAATTCCAATCACAATCATGGATGCATGAAGATACCCAATTGTAGATGCATAAGGGCAATATTGGTTATTAAAATATGAAAAGAAACAAGTATAATTGAAAACCTAGATAACGTCACAACAAACGTTTTTCATGCAAAAATAAAGCCTCATGGATGATCTGGAGATCTAGTGATGATGGGACCAATACATGAGAAACAGTGGATGCAAAAATATGACAATGAACGCTAGGATATGAATCTATACATGTGTACTACGTTGGAAGAAAAGGACGACAAATTCTTAACAAAACGAAATCAAAGTTTTGAAGTAGTAGGACTATAGGAAATTATGCCTCTATGGGCGTACCAGGGGGATGGAAAACTTACTAAAAATTCTGGCATATGATAGTTACAGATTTCCTCTATGCCTACATGTCAAAAATATCAAGAAGATGTAGAACCCAAATGTCCCAAAGATTATCTTACAAAAGGGAAATGGGAAATCCTTTGGATAAATAAATGGTTTGTACTTATAAAAGTTAAATATGGGATCTACTAACATTAAAATAAAGAAACAAATTCCTACTCCACAGATGGGGTTTTGAAAGAAAAACTAATGCTAATGTTATATGTATGTAACAAGATTTCAAGTAAATGGTTATACATACACATATAAAATTAGCTATAAAAGTTTATTTAGAAAAAAAAACGAGATATCCATTGTAAGAGAACTAATATAATTATTTAATGTGATATTTTAAACCCTTCCAGAGCAAGCATGAAGCATGCATGATCTCACATGTATACTCATAGATTCCTTTGTTGATCCAAATCAGATTTTTTTCTACCTTCCTATGGAATGAATCTGAGATCTTTTGATCACCTAGATAAGACTATAAGAACTTGTTAATGCACTTTGGCTCACTCAAAATATTCGCTTCTACATAGATAATCAATGCTTTCACTAAATACTACCTTCACTAGACACACACATTGACCACTATCATTTATCTACATTAGACACATAGTGAACACTATCCATGATAGACACAATTTCTCTAGGAATATGTAGAGATTAAGTCAAAGCTATGAGGAGACTCTAAAGTGATTTATTATCTTTATAACAAGTGAAATTATACATTAAATGGATATCATATGAATAGGATACTCTTCTCTATACAAAAAGCTATCGAGCTCCTTGAATGCCATAATAGAGAGTGCCATATCGCTAGTTTAATTTGGAAGAAATCACTCGAGCAAGAATAGGTCTCTCTAGAAAAGGGGTCTCCTAGCTTACTTAAATTTCTCAAGAGCTAACACACACAACTTTCCCTTGATAGACAGTGATTACTCTCCACTTTAGACATCATTGTTCTCATAATATGAAGAGATAAAACCCAAGCTTTGAGTTGACTTTATAATAATTTATTAACTTTATGAAAAACTAAAGATTAAAAGAAATGGATAAGATATGAAGATGAAACTTCTTCTATGCACAAAGCTATCTAGCTCCATGAGTGCCAACATACAAAATGCGATATGGCTACCTAAACATGGAATAAATGACTCAAGCAAGAAGAGAGCTTGCTAAGCAAGGGGGCTATCATGTTATTCAAGCTCCTAAGGACATAACACACACAAGATGAGCCAAATTCTGAGCATGTAACGTGTTAATATAACTTGGAAATGACCCCTAAAAGGAAAGAAGTTGTTTCCTAATAATACAATTTATCACACCTTTGTGATAGGGGATTCATTGAGAAATATAAGGGGAATTCAGATTCAAGTTAAATGCAAAAGTTCTTGTGATTGGCTCCTTGGTTCATGATGCTCCAAGTGTCAGCTAGATAATGGTTTGTAAAATCTAGGTTGGTGATTTATTTCCAACACTCTCGCTCAAGCTTTAACCTCCAAATCTTCATCCAAGCTCCATGATTCCAATTCTTCTATCAAACTTTAGCATCTTGTTTGAGTCCAAAGGTCTAGCAGACATGTCAACACATTGATCTTTGGTAATTATGTGTTGCACTCGCACTTTGTTAGCTTTCATTGTCTCTCTAATGTAGTGGTAGTTTACCTCTATATGCTTACTCCTAGCATGGAACATACGATTGGGAGAAGGGTAAAATTGCTCATACTATGAGACATGATTATGAAATGATTAACTTACTACGATTCTTAGCGACTTGAGCTCATAAGTTACTAGGAAAATTTGTAAATATTGAATTATATTTACGATAGAGTAATTATTCATTTCTTCTTTACCATCCATAAGATGACCTTCTTGTCAAACATCATTGCATATAAACTTGTACTTATTCTAGCTTCTTTCTCTCCAAACCCATTAAGGTTTTTTATATCCTTCCAAAATCATCCTCAAAAATAATGAAAAGACATTCATTCAAGTTTCATTTGAGAAATCTAAGCATTATCATAGCTACTTTTAAGTGAGGAACTATAGGTGTGTTCATGATTTGACATAGAACACCAACTATATATGCAAACTTGGGTCGTCTTATAGTGGCATAATTCAAAGAATTTGTATCCTCTTAAGGTTATCCACAAAGCATCCTTTCTCATTGAGCTTAACCTCCAATGCTCTTTCAATAGTTTATTCCAAAGAATATTATTTATAGTTGTGAGAACATGAAGATCATTTTTCAAACATTTAGCCACATGAGAGCCATCTAGCATGACATCACGTATATGCGTAATAGCATGGAAAATAACATCACATATCCCCACAAACCCTTTTTTTCATGGTGCCTACATAGCTGAAGAGAGTTCCTTGTTGCAACTTATGTGATTATTACATCCACGATCAACATTCCATATATTTGATCCTTATATCTAATAATAACTCACGTACATCATGGCTAACATGCTTTCATACCAATTTGAAGTATAATCATAATTAATTTGCTCTTTGTATGATGAATTTCCCTTGTCTCTTTGGTAAAAATATTTTGTGTAGCCAATGTACTTGCCACATATTTAACATCCATCTATATTGTTTTTTTCATGAGTCTCATGGTACCTTCCTTTTCTTCTTCTATACTTTTCTCTTCCTCTTGATGAATAAATATTTTTTCCTCCTCCTCAATGCCTTCCTTTGCCTCTACTTTGAATTATTCCTTTTCCTCTTCCTTTTACCTAGATGAAATGCTTGAGACTCATTTCATTTCACCTTTGCGCCTCTAATATTCATCCCCTAACTCACCAACAAGGTCAATAACTGCTCAAAGTTAGGGAGATTGTCTTTGACCTATATAGACGTGGTGAAAGCCTTCCCCTTTCCATCATACCTAAGTCCATTAAATGTGTATGCAACTAGGTCATCATCTTCTAGGTGACAAAATATGGATCTAATTCCCTTTAATCATAATGTATTGATTAATGTTGCTACTAGATGTATTCCTTAGATTCTTGAGTTGAAAGCCTTTCTAGTTATTCTTCTTCATTTAGACTATACTAATTTTGAAATGAAAACCTTTCAAACATAGGTACAAATTTACAAAAAAACTAGAGCTAGTGTTGACTAATGAACAAGTCTTTAATTCAGCTAGAAAGTAGTTCTACTATTCTAGAAGACCTTGAGCATGCTATTCAAAACACAAAAAGATATGAAATCATTATGCTTAGTTCTTTTGAAGAATATGATAATTCTAGCATTTCCATCCATCAATATTAGTCCTTGCCTTGGGCATACTATAGGAATCCCTTTGAGGCCCGATGAGTCCATATGTGTGTAGCATAAGTACTCTGAATATCTTGAGACTCCCTATGCCTAGACCTTGAACACTAACTTGTGATGGCTTATCACTTGTAGAAACCTTGGAAACTTTCCCCTTGTCTCCTTGGAATACCCATTGATAGCTTGTCATATGGTATAATTATGCAAAATCACTTATCACTAGAGTAATGAAAACTATTATGATAATCCAAAAACAATATGACTATGTCCCAATCTCTGTGGAAAAACACTAAAGACAAATAGAAATCTTTTCCAAATAGTGTTTTATCTCCAAGCTCAAGTAAATCTGCTTGATTTACCTACTCTAATGAAAATGAAACTCAAGAAAGTCTCATGATGATCCAAACTGTAAATCCAATATGATAATCTATCAATGATACTATGGAACAAGATGTAAATATATCAATGATCCAAGACCAAAATTTCAATTTGTCACATCCAAATTATGGATCAAAATCCTGATGTGTCATATATAATAATCTAAACTATGGATCAAAAGCTCAATCCGTCATATATGATAATCCAAACTATGGATCAAAATATTTCCCATACAAAGTAAATCCTAATCCACTCTCTAGAACCAAGTCCATCATGCCAAGTGAAGACGTGCTAAGAAAGAATAGCAACTAGTTGAACAACAACCGTTTTCTCAATAATAACATGCAAGATGTTCCAAGTGGATGAAACTTGCTAAATCCATGACCACCATCTGATCATAACTATGATGAGATCATTCCTAACTAGGAATGAGGTGTCTCAAGTAAACAACTGTAATAATCAGGTACTCCCGGATATAATGAGGACCATAATATGAGTCCACTAAATACCTATGTAGCATCCCTCTTTTTCTCTCCTTTTTCTTTCTCTCTCTCTCTCTCCCCCTCTCTTTCTCTCTCTTTCTCTCTCTCTCTCTCTCTCTCTCTCTCTCTCTCTCTCTCTCTCTCTCTCTCTTTCTCTCTCTCTCTCTCACGGCCTACCCCCCTCTCTTTCTCTCTCTCTCTCTCTCTCTCTCTCTCTCTCTCTCTCTCTCTCTCTCTCTCTCTCTCTCTCTCTCTCTCTCTCTCTTTCTCTCTCTCTCTCTCTCTCATGGCCTACCCCCTCTCTTTCTCTCTCTTTCTCTCTCTCTCTCTCTATCTATCTCTCTATCTCTCTCTCTCTCTCTCTCTCCCTCGTGGCCTACCTCTCTCTCTCTCTCTCTCTCTCTCTCTCTCTCTCTCTCTATATATATATATATATATATATATATATATATATATATATATATATATATATATATATATATATATATATATATATATATATATCTTTCTCTCTCTCTCTCTCTCTCTCTCTCTCTCTCTCTCTCTCTCTCTCTCTCTCTCTCTCTCTCTCTCTCTCTCTCTCTCTCTCTCTTCCCCCTCCCATTTTCCCCTCTCCTCCCCCACCACCTCTTCCCCCGCTGGCCCCCGCTTCCCCCCCGCTGAGTCCCGCCTCTTCCCCCGCTGGCCCTCGCTTCGCCCCCGCTGAGTCCCGCCCTGCCCCCCGCTGAGTCCTGCCACCCCGCCCCCGACTGAGTCCCGCCACCCCCTGCCCCACCCCGCTGAGTCTTGCCCCGCCCCCCCGTTGAGTCCCGCCACCCCGCCCCCCGCTGAGTCCCGCCCCACCCCGCTCAGTCCCGCCCCGCACCCCGGCTAAGCCCCTCCCCTCAGCCCGCCACCCCATGCCCCACCCCGCTGAGTCTCGCTCCGCCCCCCCCGCTGAGTCCCGCCACCCCGCCCCCCGCTGAGTCTCGCCACCCCCGCCCCACCCCGCTGAGTCCCGCCCCGCACCCCCGCTAAGCCCCTTCCCTCAGCCCGCCACCCCCCGCCACACCCCGCTGAGTCCCGCCCCCCCCCCCCCCCCCCGCTGAGTCCCGCCACCCCCCACCCCACCCCGCTGAGTCCCGCCCCGCACCCCCGCTAAGCCCCTCCCCTCAGCCCACCACCCCCCGCCCCACCCCGCTGAGTCCCGCCCGGCACCCCCGCTAAGCCCCTCCCCTCAGCCCCCGCAAGCCCCGCCCCCTCAGACCCTGCAGCCCCCGCCCCCCAGACCCCGTAGCCCCCCTCACACCTTCCCTCCCCTCAGCCCCCGCAAGCCCCTCCCCTCAGACCCCGCCACCCCGCCCCCTCTGCCTCCTGCGCCTCCCTCAGCCTCCTCCTCTCCACTGCCCCCCCCCCCCCCTACCGCCCTCAGCCACCCTCTCCACTGCCCACCCTTGCCACCCTCAAGCTCCTCCCCTCTCTCCTCCGCATTTCCCGCCACCCCACTACCCACCCCCGCCACCCTCAACCCCCGCCCTCTCCACTGTCCATCCCCCCCGCCACCCTCAAGCCCCTCCCATCCCTCCTCCTAAGCCGGCCACCCCCTTTTTCCCTCTCTTGGTCGTGTTATAGAAGAAGAGCTCGAAGATTTTCGAAGTATGGAAAATAGTGGAGAGACAGATCATGCATGATTGAGCAACAGGGCGCTCTAGGGGCTTTGGCTTTGTAACATTTGAAGGTGAGGACTCTGTGGATGACCTACTCTCTGAGGGAGAGAAGATTGAATTGGGAGGGAAACAGGTTGAAATCAAGAAGGCTGAGCCTAAGCGAACTGATCCTGAGCTTGGACCACCTTCAAGGGTGGGATCACGTGGTGGTTATGGAGGTTAAGGTGATTAAGTCTGGGAGACATGAGGTGGATCTACAAACACTGCAGTGACAAGGTTGATTGCGTTGTGGAAGGAACCAGTATGAGGAAACCTTAGCTACAATAAAGAGGAAGGCGTGCAACAAGCATATCATTCATCATGAGATGACTAACAAAGACAAACCTCATCACGTGGACTCTACTCTTCCACTTATCTCCTCTTCGACAAGTGGATGCTCCATAAGTGTGTTGCATCCTCTAAGTATACCGCCCATATGGTGGATGCTCAGAACAGAAAAGGCAGAATGCCAAAGGTGCCTGTGCATTTAAAGGGTCAAAATAAATTTGTCGGAGATCAACCACCACATGGTAAGTAGGATCAAAATGGGACTGCACTAGTGTCATCCGTAGAAGGTAATAATCTACTGGTAAAAGTAAAAGGGAAAAGATGATTGTGCCACTAACCATTCATTACGACTACCTATTTTTGTGGATCCAATTCAAATCAAGGGAATATTTGATCTACCCCTCCAATCTTGGGTAATCAACCGGCACGTGATCAGTGGACGTGAAGAATCGGCAAGGTTCTCTTGGCCTATGGGAGTCTATAAAAGCAATGGATTTGGGTTCATTAAAACATTAGTTCAGATACACATTTGTATACGTGCATACATAGGTCCTCTCTTGGCACTTGTGGCTTTAAGCCTACTGGAGGAAGTCACTTTGTGGTGTGGATACAGGGCGTGGGCTTCCCAGTGGAGGGCTGATAGCACTATAGTTGAAGAGAGTGACTTGATTTGCGATTCCGACGTAAGTCTGTGGTATTTTCATGTTCATTCCCTTAGAGCAAGTCCCTATACGTTGTATTGCTCAGTACTACTGTGCACCAGTTGTGATCATTATACGGATTGTGCGAGTCTCTTGTATTGAGGTTGTGTAGTCCTGTTCTGAGTGTTATATTAGCTCAAAGCACCAGTATCTTTAGCATTTCCTTGGCTTACAGTGTAATCATTTGATTGATCTAAGGAATGTTTGGGTTCTCCAAATATTGTCATTTATCTTAATCCTTACTCTGGGAATCCATGTTATCTGCCTGCTCACAAAAGTGTTAAAGGGTATACTTCCCTAAAAGAGAACCTCCCTTGAGTAGGTGACGTACTGGAAGTGCTTATTCTCTGCTCCTAATAAAAGGGGATACCCCAGTACCTCCTCTACAGTTTGGCACGCCCGGTGGGACCTTTGCATTGTTGTGAGAGGTATTTTTGACCTATTGCATTTGCAAGTAGGTACATGACCCATACATGAGCAGATAAGGAGTCTCTTCGGGTTCGGAGGAGCCTTAACAAGTTAGCCATAACCACGACTAGTGAGTCTACCTCTCCTCTACCCTCCTTGAATTTATCTATTGATTTGGGTGCGACACCATTGTCAAAAGAGAGGCATAAGAGAACCTTAGACTTCTCCTCAGATACGTCCAAAGAAACACCAGTACAAATGGAGGATCTCTCTCATTTACTCTCCAGATTAAACATTAAATTCCCTACCTTCAAGGGACAAGCTTATGAGGATGCTGATGATCATGTGAGAAGATTCATCTCTTTATGTCGTGGACGAGGTCTGCAGAATAGAGAGGATGCAATGCTGGCACTCTTTCCATCCACATTGGAGGGTCTTGCAGATAAATGGTATAGTCAATATGTGGATGGCCATTTCGCTACATGGGAGGCTCTGAAGGCGGTGTTCTCACAAACATTCCCACCAAGTGATTCCTCGGAAAGAGCTCTAGATCAGCTAGAGAACTTGAAGCTAAGATCAGGTGAATCCTTTCATGAACTTCACACTAGAACAAAAGAACTTGTTGCACGTCTGCCACATGCTCCAAGTGACTTCTTGGTTAAAAAGTGGATAGAAAAGGCTCTGCCCAGGTCATCGCAGCAGAAGCTACGTGAGTCTCTTAGATTGGATGCAACCCTCAATGATTTTGTTGTTGCGGCATCACACATAGAAGAAGAAAGGCAACATTTTGAAGGGGATACACAATCAAATTATGCTGCACACCTGGATCCTATTGGGCAACTGAGGAGGGAACTGGAGGCATTGAAAATGCAACAAAATGAACAAGAAGAGAAGGTGTTGCCACTAGTGCGTCGCACTGATGATGAAGTAGCCCAACTTCGCCGGGAGTTAGAAGATTTGAGGACCACTCAGGATATAAGGAGACAAATTTGGTGTACAATCTGTAACAACAATGGACATTCCAATGCTAATTGCCCTAACAAGGTAAGCTGTCAATTTTGTGGAAAGGATGGTCATGAAGCTAGGGATTGCTACTACCTCAAGGGTACATAGCAAAGAGGTAACCCTCAAAATTTGGATTCATATTATGCTAGTACTTCAAATACATCAAATAGAGAGGAGAATTGGCCTCCAAAAACTAGATATAATAGACCTTTGATGTGCTATCGTTGTGGTGAGTACGGCCACATGCAAAATAGGTGTTCTCTTCCAGAAGATGCACCTCCTTGTCAACATTGTCCAGAGGCTAAGGATCACTATACCAAAGATTGCCCAAGAGGTCGTCGTGCTCCAATCCACATGATTGTAGTCTCTCCACAAGAAGAAGGTATGACCACCTAGTCTTATGCTGTTTCATCCTCTGCAATGCCCATGATGACTAGAGCTAGACAAGCAGCAGCAATCCATAGAGAGGAACTACAAGGAATCCAGGATAAAGAGGAGGAAAGGAAGTCTGGGTGGAAGGGCCAGACAGAAATTGAAGGAGCCTATGAAAAGATGGCTACTTCTATAAAGGATCAATCAAAAACTCTGCAGGAAAACACTCATGAGGTAAACATTGAACAAATCTTGAAAGGTATTCATCATAAGGTTAGTCTATACGAACTTATAAGGACGGATTCAAAAACAAGAAGTGACTTATTGAAGATTATACACTCTGCTCACCTGGTCCAATCACCCAGTATAGATGGTTTTATGGTTGATTTTGCCCGTGCACCCTTGGCAGACTACCAAAGCTCAAGGTTATCTGTTTGTATAAAGAATGAAGTTCTCACAGGTGTAATCATAGATGGAGGCTCTGGTATCAATTTGATGCCGGATTTCACAATGAAGAAACTGAATTTGAACCCCACCAAGATGGCACCATTTACGGTTACACTAGCAGATCAACATCGGGTTGCGCCTCTTCGCATTATTGAAAAGGTACTGATGATAGTACAGGGCTGCCACTTTGTGTTGGATTTTGTTGTTATTGCACTTCCACAGGAGACTTCCTATCCTTTACTCTTGGGGAGACCTTGGTTGAGGCAAGCAAAAGCTTTGCAAGATTGGAGGAAAAATAAACTATGGATTTCAACAAGCACCAATAGCCAACTGCAACTACATTTGGAAGAAGGATTTGACTGAGGGAAAACTACTGGGTACACTGTGGACACTCAGGTAATGCCCTCTCTACCCCAAGAAGAAGATACATTATTAAATTGGATGATGGAAAGTGCCGAATGCTGCACAGTGGAAATCAATGAAATTGAGGAAGAATTGACAGATAAGGTAATTTTGGGAAAGGGAAATGAACATCACAAGGTGTTGGAGAATGAGGATGTGCAGGAAAATACAAGCTTTGAAGAGATAACAAATATAGAAGTGCCTGGGATGGAAAGTTATGAACTCAAGTGCAGAGAAGATCTTCCTTTTTGAGATATACCTCAAGGATGGATATAGGAACATGTTGCAGAATATAAACTAAAGTCCACTCCTGCATATAGTGGAGATGATTTCTCAAGCAAGACTAGTCTTGAAACATTGGTTCAAGAAGTAAATTTAGGGGATGAAGAGAACCCTCAAGTAGTCCATTTGGCATCCTGGTTGTGGCATTATCCTCCTTTACTACAGAAGGTAACTTCTTTGCTTTTTACTTACAAAAATGTCTTCGCATGGTCCTACAAAGATCTAACAGGGATACCAGAGGAGCTTGGATTACATAGAATACCCTTAATTGAGGGAGCCGCGCCTGCAAGAAGTAGGCCATATCGACTCAATCCGAAGTATGCAGAGGCGGTAAAAGCAGAGATTACAAAACTAGAAGAAGCAGGTATAATTGTTCCAGTAGAACATTCCAGGTGGCTTTCTTCTATGGTTATTGTGCCCAAGAAAAGTAGTGGAAAAATAAGAGTTTGTGTCGATTTTCGTGCTTTGAATAAAGTGACTTTTCAAGATGGATTTCCTCAGCCCTTCACAGAGTAAGTACTTGAGGAAGTAGCTGGTCACACTTTGTATAGTTTCTTAGATGGTTTTAGTGGCTACAATCAGATAGTGATCCATCCACATGATAGGGACAAAACAGCCTTTGTAACTCCATGGGGCACTTACGTCTATACCCGCATGGCTTTTGGTTTGAAGAATGCACCAGCTTCATTTAATAGAACGATGTATTTGATATTGGGCAAATGGTTAACAACCTTTCTACGCATTTTTATGGATGACTTTTCAGTATTTTCAGGAACAGATAAAAGAGCAGCAGTTCAAGATTTCCATGATCATTTGGAAAATCTAAAAGAAGTTTTTGAGCAATGTCTCAAAACAGGGTTGAAGTTGAATCCTGATAAATGTCACTTTTTGGTCACTAAGGGCACTCTTCTTGGTCACATAGTATCTGCTGAAGGTATAACCGTGGACCCTGCAAAGGTTACAGCTATTCTTTCCATGCCAATTCCACAAAGCCCAAAGGAAGTGCAAAGTTTCTTGGGTCATGCAGGATATCACAGAAGATTCATTCGGATGTATTCAGAAATTGCTAAGCCTTTGTCAAGGCTTACCAGTAAAAAGGTCCCTGTCTCATGGAGTGTTGAAGCTGATAGAGCATTTTGTGAACTAAAATTGAGGCTATGTACTGCTCCACTTTTAAGTGTTCCTAATTGGTCATTGGAATTTCATGTGCATACAGATGCTAGTCTTCATGTTGTTGGTGCAGTTCTAGCTCAACCATCATCACATAAGGTTGATAGACCTATCTCCTATGCTAGTAGACTACTCAACCAAGCTGAAAGGAATTATAGTACAACGGAAAGAGAAGGTTTGGCTATCGTATTTGCTCTTCAGAAGTTCCGACATTATCTCCTTGGTGTACATTTTATAGTTATATTTGATCATCAACCCTTGAAGTATTTGATAAACAAGCCTAGAGTAGCTGGAAGGATTTGGAGATGGTTACTCCTATTCCAAGAATTTAATTTTGATATTCATATTAAGCCACGAAAAGAGCACTACATGGCAGATCAAGTGTCCAGGGCGGCAATGAGCGAAAAAACAACATGTATTAATGATGAACTGGTGGATAGCAATCTTTTTCTAGTAGCAATTCGAACTGGTTGGTATGATGAAATTCTCCATGTTCTCACTACTGGAAAGATCCCAAAACACTTGACACCTGTAGAAAAAAGAAGATTGCTCTTGAAAAACAAAGCATATTCTCTTATAAATGGAAATTTATATAAATACTGTCAGGATGATATATTGAGAAGGTGTGTCTATCCAGAAGAGGTAAATCTTCTGCTAGAGGCTTCACACAGTGAAGGACATCTAAAGGGGGAAGAATTGGCTCATAGAATCATCCACAAAGGACTATGGTGGCCTCATATTTACAAGGATGCAATCAAGTTTGCTAAGGAATGCCACATCTACCAGAGGTGTGCCCTCGCGCCAACCAGATTGAATTTCCAACCATTAGTCATATCTACAGGATGGCTCCCATTTGAACGATGGGGTCTTGATTTCATAGGACCAATTAGTCCAACTGGTCAACCTGGAGGTAAAAAGTATATATTGATGGCCACATGTTATGCCACTAAATGGATAGAGGCTAAAGCTAGTGTGGACTGCACAGCTTTAACAGTAGCTAAGTTCTTGTATAAACGTATTTTCTCAAGATTTGGTTGCCCACTGGAAATCACTAGTGATAGAGGCACACATTTTATACATCAATTGCTCCAGTTTATATTTGACAGGTACAAAATCTTCCATAAAAAATCTTGTGCCTACTATCCAAGGGCAAATGGCCAAGCAGAGAGTTCCAATAGGATTTTGATTGGATTTCTTCGCAAATTATCTTTCGATCATCAAAGCTCCTGGCCACAAGCATTGATCAGTGCAATTTGGGCTTTAAGAACCACGAAGAGGGGAACCACAGGCGAGACTCCATTTCGTTTAGTATATGGGAAAGAGGCATTGGCACCGTTCGAGTTCATTATCAGAAAGGAAATAAGAATCAAAACCATTGGAATTGAACCCCCCATTCAGAGATTGGTGGCATTAGAAGAATACAGAGAAGGGGCAATGCAGAAACTTCAGGTAACACAAGAAGAGCACAAGAGATTGCATGACATGTATCTGAGATCCAATGAAGTTCAGGAAGGGTCCATGGTTTTAGTGCATCAAGTCCCAGCAATTTCAACTAAATTGGCACCCAAATGGATAGGACCTTATAAGGTTATCAAGGTATTACCACATGGCACACTACATCTAGAGGATTTGCAGGGTATAAGGATTCCCCTGGTTAATATCTCCAGGGTGAAGAAATACCTAAACTAAGTCAACTGGGAAGGATTTCAAACACTGTATATACCACATGTCATTCAAGTATTTGCAGTTATTTCAATCATTCTCATTTTGCAATTATTTCGATCATTCAATAAACGGATGAGAAGAAAATTGCACCGAGATGGTGCAAAATCCTAATGTGGGGGTGTGTAGCATCCCTCTTTTTCTCTCCTTTTTCTTTCTCTCTCTCTCTCTCTCTCCCCCTCTCTTTCTCTCTCTCTCTCTCTCTCTCTCTCTCTCTCTCTCTCTCTCTCTCTCTCTCTCTCTCTCTCTCTCTCTCTCTTTCTCTATCTCTCTCAAGGCCTACCCCCCTCTCTTTCTCTCTCTCTCTCTCTCTCTCTCTCTCTCTCTCTCTCTCTCTCTCTCTCTCTCTCTCTCTCTCTCTCTCTCTCTCTCTCTCTCTCTCTCTCTCTCTCTCTCTCTCTCTCTCTTTCTCTCTCTCTCACGGCCTACCCCTCTCTCTCTCTCTCTCTCTCTCTCTCTCTCTCTCTCTCTCTCTCTCTCTCTCTCTCTCTCTCTCTCTCTCTCTCTCTCTCTCTCTCTCTCTCTCTCTCTCTCTCTCTCTCTCTCTCTCTCTCTCTCTCTCTCTCTCTCTCTCTCTCTCCCTCGTGGCCTGCCTCTCTCTCTCTCTCTCTCTCTCTCTCTCTCTCTCTCTCTCTCTCTCTCTCTCTCTCTCTCTCTCTCTCTCTCTCTCTCTCTCTCTCTCTCTCTCTCTCTCTCTCTCTCTCTCTCTCTCTCTCTTCCCCCTCCCCTCTTTCCCTCTCCTCCCCCACCACCTCTTCCCCCGCTGGCCCCCGCTTCCCCCCCGCTGAGTCCCGCCTCTTCCCCCGCTGGCCCCCGCTTCCCCCCCGCTGAGTCTCGCCCCGCCCCCCGCTGAGTCCGGCCACCCTGCCCCCCGCTGAGTCCCGCCACCCCCCGCCCCACCCCGCTGAGTCCCGCCCCGCCCCCCCGCTGAGTCCCGCCACCCCGCCCCCTGCTGAGTCCCGCCACCCCCCGCCCCACCCCACTGAGTCCCGCCCCGCACCCCCGCTAAGCCCCTCCCCTCAGCCCGCCACCCCCCGCCCCACCCCGTTGAGTCGCGCCCCGCCCCCCCCCCTCCCCCGCTGAGTCCCGCCACCCCGCCCCCTGCTGAGTCCCGCCACCCCCGCCCCACCCCGCTGAGTCCCGCCTCACACCCCCGCTAAGCCCCTCCCCTCAGCCCGCCACCCCCCGCCCCACCCCACTGAGTCCCGCCCCGCCTCCCCGCTGAGTCCCGCGACCCCGCCCCGCGCTGAGTCCCGCCACCCCCCACCCAACCCCGCTGAGTCCCGCCCCGCAACCCCGCTAAACCCCTCCCCTCAGCCCGCCACCCCCCCGCCCCACCCCGCTGAGTCCCGCCCGACACCCCCGCTAAGCCCCTCCCCTCAGCCCCCGCAAGCCCCGCCCCCTCAGACCCTGCAGCCCCCCCCCTCAGACCCCGCAGCCCCCCTCACACCTTCCCTCCCCTCAGCCCCCGCAAGCCCCTCCCCTCAGACCCCGCCACCCCCCCCCCCTCTGCCTCATGCGCCTCCATCATCCCTGCCACCCTCAAGCTCCTCCCCTCCCTCCTCCGCATTCCCCGCCACCCCACTACCCACCCCCGCCACCCTGAGCCCCCGCCCTCTACACTGTCCATCCCCCCCGCCACCCTCAAGCCCCTCCCATCCCTCCTCCTAAGCCGGCCACCCCCTTTTTCCCTCTCTTGGTCGTGTTACCGAAGAAGAGCTCGAACATTTTCGAAGTATGGAAAATAGTGGAGAGACAGATCATGCATGATTGAGCAACAGGGCGCTCTAGAGGCTTTGGCTTTGTCACATTTGAAAGTGAGGACTCTGTGGATGACCTACTCTCTGAGGGAGAGAAGATTGAATTGGGAGGGAAACAGGTTGAAATCAAGAAGGCTGAGCCTAAGCGAACTGATCCTGAGCTTGGACCACCTTCAAGGGTGGGATCACGTGGTGGTTATGGAGGTTAAGGTGATTAAGTCTAGGAGACATGAGGTGGATCTACAAACACTGCAGTGGCTCCAACAAGGTTGATTGCGTTGTGGAAGGAACCAGTATGAGGAAACCTTAGCTACAATAAAGAGGAAGGCGTGCAACAAGCATATCATTCATCATGAGATGACTAACAAAGACAAACCTCATCACCTGGACTCTACTCTTCCACCTATCTCCACTTCGACAAGTGGATGCTCAATAAGTGTGTTGCATCCTCTAAGTATACCGCCCATATGGTGGATGCTCAGAACAGAAAAGGCAAAATGCCGAAGGTTCCTGTGCATTTGAAGGGTCAAAATAAAATTGTCAGAGATCAACCACCACATGGTAAGTAGGATAAAAAACGGACTGCACTAGTGTCATCCGTAGAAGGTAATAATCTACTGGTAAAAGTAAAAGGGAAAAGATGATTGTGCCACTAACCATTCATTACAACTATCTATTTTTGTGGATCCAATTCAAATCAAGCGAATATTTGATCTACCCCTCCAATCTTGGGTAATCAACCGGCGCGTGATCAGTGGACGTGAAGAATCGGCAAGGTTCTCTTGGCCTATGGGAGTCTATAAAAGCAATGGATTTGGGTTCATTAAAACATTAGTTCAGATACACATTTGTATACGTGCATACATAGGTCCTCCCTTGGCACTTGTGGCTTTAAGCCTACCGGAGGAAGTCACTCTGTGGTGTGGATACAGGGCGTGGGCTTCCTAGTGGAGGGCGGATAGCACTATAGTTGAAGAGAGTGACTTGATTTGCGATTCCGCGTAAGTCTGTGGTATTTTCATGTTCATTCCCTTAGAGTAAGTCTCTATATGTTGTATTGCTTAGTACTACTCTGCACCAGTTGTGATCATTATACGGATTGTGCGAGTCTCTTGTATTGAGGTTGTGTAGTCCTGTTCTGAGTGTTATATTAGCTTAGAGCACCAGTATCTTTAGCATTTCCTTGGCTGACAGTGTAATCATTTGATTGATCTAAGGAATTTTTGGGTTCTCCAAATATTTTCATTTATCTTAATCCTTACTCTGGGAATCAGTGTTATCTACCTCCTCACAGAAGTGTTAAAGGGTATACTTCCCTAAAAGAGAACCTCCCTTGAGTAGGTGACGTACTGGAAGTGCTTATTCTCTGCTCCTAATAAAAGGGGATACCCCAGTACCTCCTCTACAACCTAGAACAATGGTAAGTAGATGTGTGCACACTCATAGCCCACTAGGCTAAGCATCTAGCTCACCTCATACACACTATGTATGAACCATGGTTTATTTTTAGGCAATCAAATAAAGTCGTACGTACTCTATGACTTTCTTATGAATGCAATTGCCTATTCATAGTTCTTATGTGCAAACCTTGCCTTTTTCACTTCTAGGCTACTTGTCTGTGGACTTGCCTTTGTTGTGATCACATACAGAGTGATTTCCTCAACTACCCCTCTGTCATCTATTAATAAGAAGATCATATGAATGAACTCCAAATCATATCAAAATTTAATCTCAGCGACTTCTCTTCCATACCATCTATCATACACTTAGGTAGAATAGAAAGTTTGATGTCCCATACCACCAAACTTTATACTCCACATAGATGCATGTATGAGATTAAAGTCAAACACCTCTCCAAAATGATAAGAAAAACTCGATGAGTACTCACAACCATAAATAATAATAATAAAATCATGAAGTGTTCCTCAAGTGTTTCCTTCCCTCTATGGAAGGAACACAGTCATTCCTATGACTCTATCATTCCTGTGAGATGAAAACAATCCTTTCTCAAGTTTTCATTAGGAACAAAAATCAGTTGATTTGGGTATTTTCTCAGAGTTGTATAACCATTTTACTAGAAGGGTCAAACACTTTACGACCAATTCTAACAATGTATAGGGTCATCTTCCTGAAGCCCTTAGAATGATCACAAAAATCCAAATTTCATTTTATTTGTGTCTAAATCTAGATGCACATATCTAGTTTGGTCTCACAAAATTTCAACTCAAAATTCAATCAAGTACTCATTCAAAAGTATAATTCTATCCCTACTACACATGGGTTAGGTAAGCCTAGAAACAATGCTGTGGAACATTTATAATATCTTCTAACTATGATGATAAATTTCAAAATCCAAATTTTGGGTATGTCATAGGATCTACATTGAAGTTGCTTCTCCAAGAAAAAGTTTTGAAATTGGAGTTTCCAATATGAAAACATCATGTCCTCATTAGACACATGTACCACTCTTTGGAAAATCCTCGTTAGAGATTGGTTTGAGAAGAATAGAGCATTTGACCTACAACGTTACATCCAATTTCTTCAAACTTTTACTAGCATATAGATAATATTATCTAATTTTACTAGCACAAGTTTCATAGTATTTGGAAATTTTTAGCTTTCATAATGACCACAATACTAAGCGTCTATACCTGCAATATTTCAAACATATGCAGATGCTAATGTTTACTCTTTTCTTTATATATCCTAAGTGGAGAAACATTTCATTGTGCAATTTTATACACACCATCTGGAGGTATGTAGCTAAGGTTAGAGAGAAACGTCACCCAATTTGAGTAATTGAGCTAAGCGAACCAAGCACCTCTAGGTGACATGGTCTCTAGTCATTTCATAAATTCTAGAGGATGTACTTTCACATGCATACATCTTTTGAGCTATCAAATGATCTTTAAAAAGATTGAAAATTGCCACCACAAAGCTCATCTATCAATCTTTTAGATACAATAAGAATCATTCACTTTGGATCTACCAATTAAGAGAAATGCCCTTTGTAATAGGCCTATGTCACTTGTTTCAGGTCTTTACCTCGATTAGCAACACTTCTAGTATAGAGGTCCTTTGACCTTTCTAAAAGTATCCAAATTACTTGAAAATTGGTCAAGTTACAGAAACGCATATGAACTACTTGTTATCCAAATTTCAATAAATATGGGCATTCCATCAAAGACAAGCATCCAAATCTCTATGAGGCTGCTACCTCACTAACTCTTTGCTCAATTATTTTTCAAATCTAAAAAATAACAATGCATGTTAATCCTTATGATTAGACATAATCATTAATTATCTTGGATGGACTATGCCATGGAGACATATCCATCCATATAATGATCATATAGAGCAATGCAAATCAATTAACCATCCAAATTGTCTCATTGAAATTTTGATTCTTTACAATATCCACTTTTCAATGAAAGTGAATATGCATGAATGTCATTCTATTCATGGTGCTTCTTGCACATTCATTAATCTCATCACAACCTATCACATACAAGCTTTGAATACTTGTATTGATGAACATAACCATAGCACAAACATGTGCCGACTACGGATACAATTCCATATCAAGTACATAGATTCCCATCAAGAATAATTAATGTACTCATCCATTACTAAATGAAAGCACATCTTAGTTGTTCTTGATGTATATACCTTTTCCTTTACTCTCTAAAGGCACAATTAGCCTATGCATGGTACCTCTATCACATACCTCATGGTCACCTTAACTCATCATGGTGATATAGAAAAGTGATCTTCTATAGACAGATTATGCATAATGCAGTTCAACTTTCCAGCAATCATATGTATGCATGCATCCACTCATGCATATTCTTCTATACTTCAATCAGTTTATATGCTTTTAATTATGCATTCATAACACTTTCTCTCTCTCACAACACAATGTCATTCTAGTTCTCACTGTTGGTGTAATTTGCAAGCCCACACACTTGGCTTGGATTTGTTCTTGAAGACTCAACATGTGAGAAGAACCATAGGAACTTATGCTTGTAATTTATTACCACTTTACCCATGTAAAAGTCTAAATGACTTGGAATCTTATGGATACACCTACTTGATAGATTCGTGGAATTAGATGGTATGAGTTGAGAGAATATCTCCCTACTTTTAGAGGAGTGATTATAGGGAGCCTTCGATTTGAATTTGAAATTCAAATCAACTTCCAACTCATATACAAGTAAGAAGAAAACTCGCGGGCTGTGAGAGAGTACATCCGAGATTCATTTACACTATCATTGAGTGTGTGTGAGTGCTACAACATAGCCCACAACACTCAAACTCATTAGGCTACACTTATGATGCCAATGAGGTTGTACATCATTGTGAATTAATACAAGTCTTTACATTCATCAACTCTGTGTTCTCTGAGTATACTACTTCAAGTCTGTCAACTTCAAAGAGACATATCTCAGTGCCTACTGCACCAAATCAAGTGATTCAAAGCTTGGTAGATCCAGCTCAAAGCATACTACAAGCATACAAAGTTTGAAGCAACTTGGTTCAGCCAATTTGGAGAAATCGCGATCGAAGTGCTCACTGGTATTTATCTACATACTTCCTAAAAAGTCGGGGGTGTCCATAATTTTGCTAAAGTGATTTCTCTGAGTATAGTTTGTCATTTTATCTCATTCCACTTGCAAATGGTAGCTTACTAAGCTAATAGAATACCTCTAGACGGAATTTTGCCAATTGTAAGTGTACTGGTCATACTGAGTGAAAGACTGAGTAGGTGTCAATACCAAAATAGCAAGTTTTCTTGGATTTGTGAAGTATCAAGTAGTCTGTTTTGATTTGATCACTACACATATCATTTGCAAAGTACATATATGATCTCTTGGTATCATTTGGAAGCTAAGGGTGTCTACTAATCATATCTGGAGTCACTGAGGGCTGGTGCAAAGCAGGATTAGCAGCACATACTCAATCTTCTGGAGGATCCATCCATCTTTCCCAACCGTGGTATCAGAGCAAACAAGGTAACATGGGAGATGGTTTTCCTTCATTCATTGAGAAATTGGACAGGAACAATTATCAAGCTTGGTCTTTGAGGATGAAGACTTATCTACAAGGAAGAAGTCTATTTGGATTCATCTCACGAGATGAGGAATTGCCCTCATTCAAAGCAAGGGGTCTACCCACCAAGGAAGAACAAGAAAGGCTTAATACATGGTGTGCAAAAGATGCATTGGCAAGGTCTTATCTTCTTAACTCTATATCTGATTTCCTTTTATCTCACATCAGGAATTGTAAGACTTCCCAAGAAACTTGGGAAACCTTGTCATCATACTTTTCATCTAATACAAGGGCCAAGAAGAATCAATTGTGGATTGAATTCACAACCCTTAGGAAGCAACCAAAGCAATCAGTCCCAGAATTTGTGACCAAGATCAAGGATGTGGCAGACCAATTAGCAAGCATAGGAGAGGAGATTGAAGAGGAACAAAAAGTAAGGCAAGTAACCAATGGACTAAAGGCACATGATAAGTGGGAAAGTTTCACCACTGCAATGGATCTCTACATGGACATGCATACCCCAGATCTCACAACTCTGATGGGCCAACTATTCACACATGAAGCAAAGTTCACAAAGGTTGGAGATACATCTAAAGGTAACACTCCTTCTGCCCTATATACTGATAAAAATATTAAAGACAAAGGTAAAGGAAAAAGGCAAGAAGATGAAGGTTCTACCTCCCAAGCCAACTATGCAGGGAGAGGTAGATCTTCAAGAGGCAGGGGCAGAGGAGGTAAGCAAGGTAGGGGGAGACCCTACAATTCATCACCATGCAATATTTGTGGATTGTCTAACCACACCACAGATGAGTGCTACAGAAACTACAAAAACCAGAGAGGAAGAGGCTATCAAAGAGGTGGATACTCTCAAGGCAGAGGAAGGTTCAACCAAAACCAAGGCTACAATGGCTACAACAATAACTACAACAACAATTACAACAACAACCATAATGGTAACTACCAAGGAGGATTCAGAAATAGGAAAGACTACAACAACTAAACAGAGGAGCAAGATGACTCCCTATTGATCATGAATATGACTTCCAAGTCAGGTATCAATGATGATCATCTCTTTTATATTGATTCAGGGTGTTCTAATCATGTAGGTGGCAATGTGGCACTACTCTTTGATCTTGAGGAACCCAAGGGCAAACATCAAGTACAGACAGGTGATGATACTAAGCATTCTGTAGTAAAGATTGGAAATGTAAAAACTTGTGATGGTAACCAAAACCTATTGAGCAGGGTACTATATGTACCAACTATTACCAAAAACTTAATGAGTGTTGGTCAGATTGTGGAGAAAGGTTTGCAGGTCATATTTACTCAACATGGAGCATATGTGGAGGACCCAAGACATGGATTCAAAAGGATAGCCAAGGGAGAAAAATCATGTAGATTATTTACCTTTGAATTAGAAGACACAAAGAATATTGCTTTGTATAGCTACAAGGACCAGACACTTTCAGAACTTGAAATGTGGCACAAGAGACTAGGGCACATAGGTGAAAGGACCTTAAAGCAAATATGCAAGGACCAATGTGTGCTTGGGATACCTAATGTGTTGGGAGTGATGGTTGGATGCACTCAAGAAATGAGTTGGTGCTGCTATACCTGCTTCAGACCAGCCCTCCTTTGATTCCAGAAATGCTTAGTACACACCTTGAGCTTTCAAATGATACCAAGAAACCATATATGTACTTTGCAAATGATTTGTGTAATGATCAAACCAAAATAGATAACTTGGTTCCTTCACAAATCCAAAAACTTGCTATTTTTGTAATGATACCTGCTCAGTGTTATGCTCAGTGTGACCAGCACACTTGAAATTGAAACAATTCCTTTTGAGGGTATTAAAGTACCTTAATAAGATACCAATTGCAAGTGGAATCACTCAAATTGATAAACCATACACTGAGAAATAATTTTAGCAAAATTATGATTACCCCCGACTTTTTAGGAACTCTGCAGACAAAGACCAGTGTGCACTTCGATCAAGATTTCTCCGAGATGGCTGATCCACGTGATTTGAAACTTTGTAGATGTATAGTAGACTTGGAGCTGGTTCCAATGTGCTTTGAATCACTTGATTTGGTTCAGTAGATCCTGAGATATGCTCCTTTGAAGTTGACAGACTTGGAGTAGAAGACTCATACAAAATAGAGATGATGAGTATAAGTATTTGTATTATATCATATGAATATACATTCCCATTGGCATGATAACCATAGCACAATGGTACTCAGAGGTGTAGGCTATGGAGTAGACCTCACACACTCAATAGATAGTACAGAATAGCCTCGGGATTGATGATGGACACCTGCGACTTTTTGCTTGTAGTTTTTATAGGAGTTGTACTATGATTTGAATCTGAAATTCAAATGTAGGCTCCCTAGAATATCTCTACTAAAAATAGGGAGATATTCTCTCCATTAACTCAACTAAGAATCCACGACTAATCAAGTTGGTATGATTACATGAGATGCCAAGTCATTCTAGACTTTTACAAAAGAGTAAATGGTAAGAAACTTTAAGCATAAGTTCCTATGGGTCTTCCCTTATGTGGAGTCTTCAAATTAATTGTCCTAGCCAAGTGTGATGGCTTGAATTGGACCAACAGCTCCCCCTCAAGTCAAAAACTTTGGCTTAAGTCTTCATCTTCTTCATCTTTAGTCTTCAATCACATCCTGCAATCCAATCATGGATTTAAATCTGCATAACTTGTTTCCATCCAATGCTTTAGTGAGCAAATCTGCACATTGCATATTAGTAGACACATAAGTCAATTGAATCTCTTTGCTAAGTAACTTCTCCCTCACATAGTGGTAATGAACCTCTATGTGTTTGGTTCTGGCATCATAAATTGGATTAGCTGCAAGGTGAAGAGAGCTAGTGTTATCTCCAAAGATAATTGGTGGCCTTGTATATAGGCCTAACTCTGTATATAGAAGCTTCAACCAGATAGCTTCTTGAGTGGCATTGGCAAGCCCTCTATACTCTGCTTTAGTGGATGACAATGCCACTATAGGTTGTTTCTTGGCTGACCAAGAAATAGGCTTATCTCCTGCAAAACAAATATATCCTGAGGTGCTTCTCCTATCATCCTTGCATCCTGCCCAATCTGCATCTGAGTAAACTTTAATGTCAATATCTGATGTATAAGGAAAGTACAAACCATGACTTTGAGTTCCCTTCAGATACTTCAAGATCTTCTTTGCTGCCTCTAGGTGAGGTACCCTTGGTTTGTGCATGAATTGACTAAGCACACTAACTCCATATGCTATGTCAATTCTTGTCAAGGTAGCATAGTTCAAACTTCCTACCATACTTTGGTATCCTGTGATGTCTTGGACTTCTTCTCCTTCATGAGCACTTAGCTTTAGGTTGACCTCCATTGGAGTAGTAGATACTTTAGCATCCTGCAAACCAAACTTCTTGATCATATCCTGCACATACTTCTTTTGAGTGATATATATACCTGAGTTGGTGTAGACTAACTCAAGACCTAAGAAGTACTTCAATAATCCAAGATCACTAATCTTGAATTCTTTCATCATTTGTCCTTTGATGTGCCTAATCCCATTGACATCATTGCCTGTAATGATGATATCATCAACATAAACACACAAGTAGATTACCTCTGTACCACTTCTCTTTATGAATAGAGAAGTGTCTGCTTTACTCATCACAAATCCTTGGTCTTCGAGGTAGGTTGTCAACCTGTAATTCCATGCTCTAGGTGCCTGCTTTAAACCATACAGAGCCTTCTTCAATTTACAAACATAATGTACCTTTTTTGGATCTTCATAGCCAGGTGGTTGTGACATGTACACTTCTTCAGATATCCATCCATTTAAGAAAGCATTCTTGACATCTAATTGGTACATATTCCAATTCTTGGATGCAGCTACACTCACCAATATTCTGATAGTTGGCATCTTGGCCACAGGAGAAAATGTCTCCTCATAATCAATGCCTTGGGTTTGTGCAAAACCCTTGGCTACCAACCTAGCTTTGTACTTGTTTATTGTTCCATCTGAATTCTTCTTTAGTTTGTAGATCCATCTGGATCCTATTACCTTCATAGAGTCTTTCTTGGGTACCAAGTCCCAAGTATCACTTTCCTTGAGAGCTTCCATCTCTTCATCCATGGCTTCTTTCCATTCTGGTTTGGTAATGGCTTCTTCATAGGTACCTGGTTCTTCATTCAACAAGTCCTTTGCAAGATATACAGAGTGTTTAGTTACAAGTGATGTGTCATACCCAAATCTGATAGGCTTCTTCTTTTCTCTCTGAGATCTCCTCATTGCTTGAGTTGAGGATTCTGGTTTATCTTCTAGTTGCTTCATCTTCATCTTTCCTTTGGATTTCCAAGCCTTGAACTCCTCAAGATTTATTGTATCATCATCATCTGAGCTTGAATCTTCTTGCTGAATTGGTTCCTCCTTGGTGAGCTTTGGAAAATCTTCTTCCATGCCATAGGGTAGACTAATCTTCCTGCATTCATTCTCATACCATGAGTCATTCTCATCAAAGATGACATCTCTACTTACCTTGAAACCTTTGTTTGTTGGGTTGTAGAATCTTTATCCCTTTTGGTTCAAATCATAACCAATGAAGATACATTTTTCAGCCTTGGGGTCTAGCTTCCCCCTTACCTGTGAGGGAATGTGCACATATGCTACACAACCAAAGATTTTGCAATGATCCAGAGAGGGTCTCTTACCATGCCAAGCTTCATATGGTGTCATGCCATCAAGTGATTTGGATGGCAACCTGTTTATAAGATAGGTGGCAGTGGAAACACTCTCTGCCCAAAGATAATTTGGCAACTTCTTTTCATTAAGCATAGACCTAGCTGTTTCTACTATGAGTCTATTCCTTCTTTCAGCTACCCCATTTTGTTCAGGTGAGTACCTTGTAGTAATCTCCCTTTTGATGCCTCTTTCTTGCAAGAAATCTTCAAACTCATTGGAGAAGTACTCTCCTCCACCATCTGACCTTAGCCTCTTCAAGCTTCTTCCTGTTTGGTTTTCAACAAGTGCAAGATATCTCTTGAAACAATTAAATACTTCATCTTTATGCTTCATAAAGTATAAAATGGTCCACCTGCTATAGTCATCAATAAAGGACACATAATACCTTGAACCTGAAATAGAAGGGTCATTGCTAGGTCCCCAAACATCTGTGTGTACCAAGTCTAGGTAGTCTTCATGCATGAAACCTTTCCTTGAATAGGGTAACCTGTGAGACTTACCAAATTGACATGCTCCACACTTGTAAATCATGTGTTGCTTCGACACATTAGGTATCCCAAGCACACATTGATCCCTGCACATTTGCTTAAGGGTTCTTTCACCTATGTGCCCTAATCTCTTGTGCCATATTTGTAACTCTGAAAGTGTCTGATCCTTGTAATTATACAAAGCAATATTCTTGGTGTCTTCTAGCTCAAATGTAAATACTCTAGCTGATTTCTCCCCTTTGGCTATCCTTCTGAATCCATGTCTTGGGTCCTCCACATATGCTCCATGTTGTGTGAATCTGACCTGCAAACCTTTCTCCACAATCTGACCAACACTCATTAGATTCTTGGTGATGGTTGGTACATAGAGTACCCTGCTCAATAGGTTCTGGTTACCATCACATGTCTTCACATTTCCAATTTTTACAACAGAATGTTTAGTGTCATCACCTATTTGTACTTGATGTTTGCCTTTGGGTTCTTCCAAATCAGAAAGTAGTGCCACATTGCCAGCTACATGGTTAGAACATCCTGAGTCAATATAAAATAAATGATCATCATTTGTACCTGCCTTGGAAGTCATATTCATGATCAATAGGGAGTCATCTTGCTCCTCTGTGTAGTTGTTGTAGTCTCTTCTGTTTCTGAATCCACCTTGGTAGTTACCATTGTGGTTGTTGCTGTAATTGTTGTTGTATTGATTGTTGTATCCATTGTAGCTTTGGTGTTGATTGAATCTGCCTCTCCCTTGAGAGTATCCACCTCTTGAGTAGCCTCTTCCTCTCTGATTCTTGTAGTTCTTGTAGCATTCATCTGTGGTATGATTAGACAATCCACAAATGTTGCATGGTGATGAGTTGTAGGGTCTCCCCCTACCTGACTTACCTCCTCTGCCTCTTCCTCTAGATGATCTACCTCTCCCTGCATAATTAGCTTGGGAGGTAGAGCCTTCTTCATCCTGTTTCTTCCCTTTACCTTTATCTTTAACTTTCTTATCAGTATAGAGAGCAGAGGGGTTATTACATTTTGATTGATCTCCTACCTTTGTAAACTTTGCTTCATGTGTGAATAGTTGGCCCATGAGTGTTGTGAGATCTGGGGTATGCATGTCCATATAGAGGTCCATTGCAATGGTGAAACTTTCCCACTTATCATCTGCCTTGAGTCCATTTGTTACTTGCCTGACTAGTTGCTCCTCTTCAATCTCCTCTCCAATGCTTGCTAGTTGGTCTGCCACATCTTTGATCTTTGTCACATACTCTGAGACTGATTGCTTGGGCTGCTTCCTAAGGGTTGTGAATTCAATCCACAGTTGATTCTTCCTAGCCCTTGTGTTGGAAGAAAAGTAGTTTGACAAGGTTTCCCAAGTCTCTTGGGAAGTCTTACAGTTCCTTACATGAGGTAAAAGAAAGTCAGATATAGAGTTTAGAAGGTAAGACCTTGCCAAAGCATCCTTTGCACACCATTGGTTGAGTCTTTCATGTTCATCCTTTGTGGGTAGTCCTCTAGTCTTGAATGAGGGCAATTCCTCATCTCCTGATATGTATCCAAATAAGCTTCTGCCTTGTAGATAGGTCTTCATTCTCAATGACCAAGCTTGGTAGTTGTTCCTCTCCAATTTGTCAATGAATGAAGGGAAACCATCACCCATGTTTACCTTCTTTGCTCTGATACCACTGTTGGGAGTGATGGTTGGATGCACTCAAGAAATGAGTTGGTGCTGCTATACCTGCTTCACACCAGCCCTCCTTTGATTCCAGAAATGCTTAGTACACACCTTGAGCTTTCAAATGATACCAAGAAACCATATATGTACTTTGCAAATGATTTGTGTAATGATCAAACCAAAACAGATAACTTGGTTCCTTCACAAATCCAAAAACTTGCTATTTTTGTAATGATACCTGCTCAGTGTTATGCTAAGTGTGACCAACACACTTGAAATTGAAACAATTCCTTTTGAGGGTATTAAATTACCTTAATAAGCTACCAATTGCAAGTGGAATCACTCAAATTGATAAACCATACACTGAGAAATAAGTTTAGCAAAATTATGATTACCCCCGACTTTTTAGGAACTCTGCAGACACAGACCAGTGTGCACTTCGATCACGATTTCTCTGAGATGGCTGATCCACTTGATCTGAAACTTTGTAGATGTATAGTAGACTTAGAGTCGGCTCCAATGTGCTTTGAATCACTTGATTTGGTTCAATAGATCCTGAGATATGCTTCTTTGAAGTTGACAGACTTGGAGTAGAAGACTCACACAAAACAGAGATGATGAGTATAAGTATTTGTATTATATCATATGAATATACATAATGTATCCAAGCAACACATGATCTACAAGTGTGGTGCTTGTCAATTTGGTAAGTCTCACAGGTTACCTTATACAAGGAAAGGTTTTATGCATGAAGACTACCTAGACTTGGTGCACACAGATGTTTGGGGACCTAGCAAGGATCCCTCCATTTCAGGATCAAGGTACTATGTGTCTTTCATTAATGATTATAGCAGATGGATTGTGTTATACTTTATGAAGCACAAGGATGAAGTGTTTAATTGTTTCAAAAGATATCTTGCACTAGTTGAAAATCAAACAGGAAGGAACTTGAAGAAGCTAAGGTCAGATGGAGGAGGTGAATACTTCTCAAATGAGTTTGAGGACTTCTTGCAGGAAAGAGGCATCAAGAGGGAGATAACCACAAGGTACTCACCTGAACAAAATGGGGTAGCTGAAAGAAGGAATAGACTTATAGTTGAAACAGCTAGGTCCATGCTTAATGAAAAGAAGTTGCCAAATTATCTTTGGGCAGAGAGTGTATCTACTGCCACCTATCTCATAAACAGGTTGCCATCAAAGTCTCTTGATGGAATGACACCTTATGAAGCTTGGCATGGTAAGAGACCATCATTGGATCATTGCAAAATCTTTGGTTGTGTAGCATATGTGCATATTCCCTCACAGGTAAGGGGAAAGCTAGAACCTAAAGCAGAAAAATGTATTTTCATTGGTTATGACTTAAATCAAAAAGGGTACAGATTCTACAACCCAACCAATAAAGGGTTCAAGGTAAGCAGAGATGTCATCTTTGATGAGAATGACTCATGGTATGAAAATGAATGCAGGAAGGTTAGTCTACCCTATGATTTAGAAGAGGAGTTTCCAAAACTCTCAAAGGAGGAACCAATCCAGAAGGAAGACTCAAGTTCAGAAGATGATGACACAATCAATCTTGAAGAATTCAAGGCATGGAAGTCCAAAGGCAAGTTAAAGATAAAGAAGCTTGAGGATATACCAGAATCTTCAACTCAAGCAATGAGGAGATCTCAGAGAGAAAGTAGGAAGCCTATCAGATATGGGTATGATACATCTCTTGTTACTAAGCATTCAATTTATCTTGCAAAGGACTTGTTAAGTGAAGAAGCCGGTTCATATGAAGAGGCAATCACCAAACCAGAATGGAAAGGAGCTATGGATGAAGAAATAGAAGCTCTCAAAGAAAGTGACACATGGGACTTGGTACCCAAGAAGGACTCCATGAAAGTGATAGGATCCAGATGGATCTACAAACTAAAGAGGAACTCTGATTGTACAATCAACAGGTACAAAGCTAGGTTGGTAGCCAAGGGTTTTGCACAAACCCAAGGCATTGATTATGAGGAGACATTTTCTCCTGTGGCTAAGATGCCAACAATCAGAGTATTGGTGAGTGTAGCTGCATCCAAGAATTGGAACATGTACCAATTAGATGTCAAGAATGCTTTCTTGAATGGATGGATATCTGAAGAAGTCTACATGTCACAACCACCTGGCTATGAAGATCCCAAGAAGGTAAATTATGTTTGTAAATTGAAGAAGGCTTTATATGGACTAAAGCAGGCACCTAGAGCATGGAATTATAACTGACAACATATCTCAAAGACCAAGGGTTTACTATGAGCAAGGCAGATACATCATTCTTTATTAAAAGGAGCAATTCAGAGGTAATCTATCTCTGTGTTTATGTTGATGATATCATCATTACAGGTAATGATGTCCAAGGAATCAGAAGCATCAAAAATCAGATGATGAAGGAGCTCAAGATAAATGATCTTGGATTATTGAAATACTTTCTAGGACTTGAATTGGTGTATACTAATTCAGGTATATATATCACTTAGAAGAAGTATGTGCAGGACATGTTAAAGAAATTTGGCTTCAAGATGCTAAAGTCTCTAGTACTCCAATGGAAGTCAACCTAAAGCTAAGTGCTCATGAAGGGGATGAAGTCCAAGACATTACAGGATATCAAAGTATGGTAGGTAGTTTGAATTATGCTACCTTGACCAGAATTGACATAGCATATGGAGTTAGTGTGCTAAGTCAATTCATGCACAAATCAAGGGTACCTCACCTTGAGGCTACAAAGAAGATCTTGAAGTATCTAAAGGGAACTCAGAACCATGGTTTGTACTTTCCTTATACATCAGACATTGATATTAAAGTATATTCAGATGCAGATTGGGCAGGATGCAAGGATGATAAGAGGAGCATATCAGGATACTTATCTTTTGCAGGTGATAAACCTATTTCTTGGTCAGCCAAGAAACAACCAACAGTGGCATTGTCATCCACTGAAGCAGAGTATAGAGGGCTAGCCAATGCCACTCAAGAAGCTATTTGGTTAAAGCTTATGTATACAGAGCTGGGCCTATACACTAGGCCCCCAATTATCTTTGGAGACAACACAAGCTCTCTTCATCTTGCAGCTAATCCAATATATCATGCTAGGACAAAACACATTGAGGTTCATTACCACTATGTGAGAGAGAAGTTGCTTAGCAAGGACATTCAGTTGACCTATGTGTCTACTAATATGCAATGTGCAGATTTACTCACTAAAGCTTTGGATGGAAACAACTTATGCAGATTCAAATCCATGATTGGATTGCAGGATGTGATTGAAGATTGAAGATGAAGACTTAAGCCAAAGTGTTTGGCTTGAGGGGGAGCTGTTGGTGTAATTTGCAAGCCCACACACTTGGCTTGGATTTCTTCTTGAAGACTCAACATGTGAGAAGAACCATAGGAACTTATGCTTGTAATTTATTACCACTTTACCCATGTAAAAGTCTAAATGACTTGGAATCTTATGGATACACCTACTTGATAGATTCGTGGAATTAGATGGTATGAGTTGAGAGAATATCTCCCTACTTTTAAAGGAGTGATTATAGGGAGCCTTAGATTTGAATTTAAAATTCAAATCAACTTCCAACTCATATAAAAGTAAGAAGAAAACTCACGGGCTGTGAGAGAGTACATCCGAGATTCATTTACACTATCATTGAGTGTGTGTGAGTGCTACACCATAGCCCACAACAGTCAAACTCATTAGGCTACACTTATGATGCCAATGAGGTTGTACATCATTGTGAATTAATACAAGTCTTTACATTCATCAACTCTATGTTCTCTGAGTATACTACTTCAAGTCTGTCATCTTCAAGGAGGCATATCTCAGTGCCTACAGCACCAAATCAAGTGATTCAAAGCTTGGTAGATCCAAATCAAAGCATACTACAAGCATACAAAGTTTGAAGCAACTTGGTTCAGCCAATTTTGAGAAATCGCGGTCGAAGTGCTCACTGGTATTTGTCTACATACTTCCTAAAAAGTCGGGGGTGTCCATAATTTTGCTAAAGTGATTTCTCTGAGTATAGTTTATCATTGTATCTCATTCCACTTGCAAATGGTAGCTTACTAAGCTAATAGAATACCTCTAGAAGGAATTTTGCCAATTGTAAGTGTACTGGTCATACTGAGTGAAAGACTGAGCAGGTGTCAATACCAAAATAGCAAGTTTTCTTGGATTTGTGAAGTATCAAGTAGTCTGTTTTGATTTGATCACTACACACATCATTTGCAAAGTACATATATGATCTCTTGGTATCATTTGGAAGCTAAGGGTGTCTACTTATCATATCTGGAGTCACTGAGGGCTGGTGCAAAGCAGGATTAGCAGCACCTACTCAATCTTCTGGAGGATCCATCCATCTTTCCCAACACTCACATGGCATAAAATGCCATATGGTTTTAAAAGTTTCGGCAGCACTTCCCCAAGAAAATGAAGCCTGAAAAAAATAATAATAACCATTACAATGATAGGCACTACACGCCCTCATGACAATGTCTTTTTTTGGCTTCAATACCTACAAAAGATTCTAAAACATACAAACACGATCTACGCATGCTTTTATGAATCAACATAAGTTAGTGTAACTTCATGTGCCTAGATAAATTCATGTAAAAACTAGCTTTCATGCACATTCCAATGTTGATTTCATAAAGCTAGAAGAGAATACAAAATGGTTAAGAAAATGATTAGCAACTATCAATTATCATATTTGGACACTCAAATAATTCAAAAAGGTTTCCATGCTAGTCAACAACCATCTTAAAGCTTGTCTAGAGATGGCATGCAATGGTCCAAATACTATCCAAAATGGTTAAGAAAATGATTAGCAACTACCAATTATCATATTTGGTTAAGAGAATACTATCCAAAATGGTTAAGAAAATGATTAGCAACTACCAATTATCATATTTGGACACTCAAATAATTCAAAAAGGTTTCCATGCTAGTCAACAACCATCTTAAAGCTTGTCTAGAGATGGCATGCAATGGTCCAAATATGAGATATGCTCCCAATTAAAAGAAAGGGCTTGAAGTGTTGAATCTATAACAAGTTGAAGTTCTTGATTTGGAGCTTCCATTAGGAAGCTATGGCCAAAACAATGAAGCTAGTTGAGTGGGCAACATACCTCCTTAAAGAAGTATGTAGATAATTAAATACTCTCTACAAGTGGTTTTTGAGTATCCAATGGTAGGTTCTAGCCACTCATTGGAAATCTGTTGAAATCTACTTTCTATACCAAGTTGAATCGTTCAATTTCGGTTTCATATGAGAGAGTTTCATGTAGCATCTCCTCAATCACAATCTTTCGATTACTCAGAAATAACAATGGAGAGAAGAACGCTGAGATTGCACAAGGTAAAAGAAAATCTGATGCGGAAGAGTAGAACAAATATGATGCAGAGAAGGAACAATTATGATATTATAGATGTGAATCAATGGTTACAATAGCTTTGGACAATAGCTTCTTGACGAAGCCTCTACCTCCTGAACACCCTCGAGCTATCACAATCGCATTCTCACTCGCACTCTCAATCACACTCTCACTCTCACTCTCACTCTCAATCACACTCTCAATCACAAGGTAATTCTCAGATTTCTGTGTGTCCTCCATGTTGATGCATAGGCCTTCTTATCTTTTTCCGTTTGATTGCAGCCGTGGCCCCCAAAGAAGTGTGCAATCCACCAAATTTAGAAAACGTCGAGTTTCTCCAAAACTTTCGCAAAAAGCCATGCAATACCTGTCAAAAATAGCAGAAAAAAACCAAGAAGACATATCCAAAAACATACATAATTAGACATGGTGACACGTGAGCATGAGAATCACGGATTCGAATGTTGGAGTTAGACGTCTGTGGAAGCACGCGAACAGCACAAGGAAGAAGAAGAAGCTTGGAGCACAACACACAAGACTGAATGTATTACTAGAGAATGTACAAAGATAAGTAGCCCATTAGGGCAATAGGCGTATATACAAGTCGGGGGAAAAAAACCTCCTAAAGAGGGAAAAAAGTGCCCCGACGGTCCTAGAGTGTTCACACACATCACTACCTAAATATATCAACAAATCCCCCCTAGGAGTGATGCGGTGAACAAGGAGCTGGCACTCATGTATAAGGAAGTGCCAAGCTATGTGGAAATCACTCCACAAAAGGAAGTAAGCCCAAAGCTTTGCGGAAAGCTTCAAACTTCTCCCTAGGTAGAGCCTTCGTGAAAAGGTCTGCAATGTTCTCCTGCATGGGCACATATGCCAAGCTGATCTCCCCAGCAAAGAACCTCTCCCTGACATAGTGATAATGCACCTCAATGTGCTTAGTGCGAGCATGGAACACAGGGTTCCTCGCAACTCCCAATGCGCTCTGACTGTCAGTGAAGATGGTGGTGGCAGAAGACTGGCCAACACCCAAATCAGCCATAAGGCATCTGAGCCAGACACACTCAACAGTCGCTGTGAAAGCTGCCCTATACTCAACCTCACAACTCGAAGTGGCCACAGTAGGCTGCTTCTTGCTCAACCAAGATATACATGAGCTACCAAGCATGAAACAAAAACCACTGGTGGACACACGAGTGTCATAGCAACCAGCCCAATCTGAGTCAGAAAAAGCATGCAAATCTGGCGGTAGTGATCCCCCCTTGGGATAAAACAACGCAAGTAGCCGAGTACCACTCAAGTAGCGAAAGATGCGCCTAACCGCTTTCCAATGCGTGACTACTGGGCAATGCATAAACTTTCTCATCTGTGAGACACCAAACTGAATATTTGGCCGAGTAATGCATAAGTAAATCAAGCATCCAACAGCCTGTTGATGGAGAACAGCATCAAATGCATCTCCAGCATCATGAAGACTCAATTGTAAACCTGTCTCCATAGGAGTGGCAATAGGCTTACAGTCTTCAAGGCCAAAACACTGCAATAATGTGTCAATATATTTCGTTTGACACAAAGCCATTCCACCATTAACGTGCATAAACTGAATGCCCAAATAGTGATGCAAATGCCCCAAATCAGACATCTCAAATGAGGCATGCAAATCAGCCTTAAAATCAGCAATATGTGTCTCAATAGGACCAGTGAGCAGCATGCCATCAACATAGACAACAATGATGAGAAGCACATCATTAGCACGTTTAACATATAAGGTGCTTTCAGTTGGACTTTTCTCAAAACCATGTGCAATCAAATAGGCATGTATCTTCTCATACCAAGCATTAAACCATATAATGCCTTCTTTAACCTGCAAACCTGGTTTTCATGCCCTTTCTGCACAAAGCCACACTACACTTCTTCATGCAAGTCACCATTCAGAAATGCTGTTTTAATGTCCAACTGATGTACATTCCAACCATGATGGGCTGCAAGTGCACAAATGCTCCGAACAGTAGTCATACGGCATGTAGGTGCAAATGTCTCATCAAAATCAAGGCCTCTTTCCTGTGCATAACCCTTTGCAACAAGCGTAGCCTTATACCTGTCAACTGTACCATCAGGTTTACGCTTCAACTTGTATACCCACTTAGTGCCAATGGCCTTCTTGCCAGGAGGCAAGTCACATAAAGACCATGTACCATTCTTCATTATAGCATCATATTCAGATTGCATAGCAGCCATCCAATTTTCTGAATTTTGTGCTTCATCAAAAGAAACAGGATCATTCTCATCACAGAGACTAGATGCAGCCATAGCATAGCAATCTGATGCAAAGGAGGCACTATGAGAGCCTTAACGAGTACGATATGACAAAGGTGCATCTAATTTGTTGTCACGCAAAGTCTGCACCAGCCATTTTGGCATAGTTTTTGCCTGCTCAATATCAGCTCTCTCATCAACAAGTGCATCATGTAAATCTGCATCAGAAATGGAATGATGTGCATCATCATATGAAACCTGCAAAGGCTGAGAAGTTGCCTCATTAGGAGCAGCACTAGCCTGTCCACCTGTAAAAAGAGGCATCAAAGTATCATACATGTCTTTGGAACTAACAGATGTCTCCTTAGTACATGAAAGCAATGGCTGAATAGCATCTTCCACAAAGACAACATCACGGCTAACCAGAATGCGTTTAGCCTGTGGATGATACAGACGATAGCCTTTACTTTCAGAGCTGTACCCAACAAAAATACATTTTACTGCCTTATCATCCAATTTTCTGCGATGTTGTTCAGGCACTAATGCATATGCCAAACAACCAAAAACACGGAGATGAGCAACAGATGGCTTGCGGTCATGCCAAGCCTCATATGGAGTGATAGAGTGCAACGCTTTAGTGGGACACCTGTTCAGTACATATGCTGCACACATGACAGTCTCAAGCCAGAAACTATGTGGTAAAGCCTCACTTTTGACCATGCACCTCGCCATCTCCTTGAGTGACATGTTCTTTCGTTCAGCAACTCCATTCTGTTGAGGTGTATACGGCACTGTACACTGGTGTTTTATCCCACGTTCAGCCAGAAATGCATTAAAATATGAAGACATATATTCCCCCCCTCGATCACAACGGAGGGTGCCCATTTTACATGCTGACAGATTTTCAGCCAAAACCAAAACTTGTTTGAAGCACATGAACACTTCGGACTTTCTTTTGAGTGGATATACCCATGCATGCCTGGAAAAATCATCAATGAAAGTCACGAAGTAAAGGTAATTTCCAAAAGAGGGTGTCTGCATAGGACCACATACATCACTATGTACAAGGTGCAATTTCTGCGTAGCCCGAATTGAACCATCTTTTGGAAAGAAAGAACACTGCATTTTGCCCAAAATACAGCCTTCACAAACATGTTTTCCAGGTGCCTCAAGTTTGGGCAAAGAGGACACCATTTCAGATTTCTGCCGGCGTAACAAACTAGAAAAATTCAGATGACCAAAGCGTGCATGCCAAAGCTTTGCATCTGACATAGCCTGAGAATCATGAACTGCACATGCCGAAACATTCACAGATCTTTCATAGTCTATGAGCTTATATAGCCCAGGACATAAAATGCCAGAAGCAATAATCACATCGCCATTTGAGAGATCATGGACTGTACACCTGTCATCCACGAATTTCACAACCAAGCCAATCTTGGCTAATGCAGAAACTGATAGCAGGTTCTTTTTGATCCCTGGCACAAATAAAGCATCTGAAAAAGTGAAAGAACTACCATCAGTAGTAGTCAGAATGATCTTACCAACTCCCATAACAGGATAAGAGGAGTTATTGGTGCATGTGATAGTATTCCCTGTAGGGGCAGGCTCGAGTGAAGAGAAGAAACTGCGCTACGAGGTAATATGTTTGGTGGCCCCACTGTCAAAGTACCAAACATCTGAGTCTACTGCAGACATGCACTGATCATGAGAAGATGGGTCAAAACTGCAGACATTAGTAAACACCCATTCTTCTTCCTGCACAAGATTTGCAGACTCTGTTTTTGGTGTAGAGGCCTCTGCAACAACCATTCCAGCCTCTTTCTTCTTTGCCTCTTTAGCAGCCAGTTTTGGACAGTTCTTTATAATATGATCATTTCCTTTACAGTACTTGTAGAACAATTTTTGCTTTTTTGATTTCTTCTCATCTTTATCCTGGTTCTTCGATTGTGCAGCATTTGCAGATTTCTGCTTACTAGTAGAAGAGCTCCATTTTCCTTTGCCCTTCTCACTAGCCAGGAAAGCTTGATCTGCAACACGCATAATGGACCTGTTCTGCGTGGACTGATCTTCTTGCAACAGAACAAAGACTAATTCCTCAAATGACAAGGCGTTCCGATTGCCTTTCATCATCAACCGAAGAGTAGAGGCAAAACTTTGATATGAATCAGGAAGATCATTCAGAACGGTCTGCACAAATGAGCTATCTGGTATAACCTCATCAGTAGAAATCAATTGTTCCTTCAGGTCTTTGATCTTTGTAAGAAAACTATCCATAGAATCACCTTCATTCATGTGCTCACTCTCTAACTGTTTTCGGAGGTAAGCAACACGAGCCTCATTCCTAGCCTGGTACAAAGTGGTAAGTGTATCCCAAGCATCCTTTCCTGTTCTGCAAGAGCGAATGTGAGGAATAATGGCACGTTTGATAGACAAAGCTATCAATGCATGTGCCTGGGCATCTCTGCCATCCCAACAAATCTGCTCTGCAGTAGGTGCAACAGAAACAACAGCACGAACAGGAATCTGTGGAATATCATCTTCGAGACCATCTTCATCAGCTCCAACACTTGTATTTGCAGTACGTGTTGTTACAGGTGTAACAAGATGTCTTTCAACACCTTGCACAATGTTCCACAATCCTTTTGCAACCAGTACATGTCGCATAATATAAGCCCATAATGGGTAGTTGGTACCATCCAACTTATCCTCAAGAGCCAACATACGGAATACATCACTGCTTTTAGCCATGGCTAGTGACTAAAATACCTTCATGCAGAAAATTGACTGTATCTCAAAAAGTTGAACGGAACTGCCCAGATGAGTTCTACTAGATCTGTAGCAGACTTTGGGACGCTTAAACTGGCGAACAGAAACTGGTATATACCTTTGGCACAAAAGGAAGAAATAGCCTGCACAAGCACTGCAATAGTGCATTCGGAGGCCGAAACGAGCTCAGATCGTGATTTCGGCACGACAGAGCGAAGATGTTTTGATCTCGGAAGCACCCTGAGTATGCTCACCAAATTTCGTGCGAATCTGAGACTGCAAACGGAGGAGTGTCGACGGCGCCCTAGAAGAAGCGACGACCTGCTCTGATACCAATTGTTGGAGTTAGACGTCTGCGGAAGCACGCGAATAGCACAAGGAAGAAGAAGAAGCTTGGAGCACAACACACAAGACTGAATGTATTACTAGAGAATGTACAAAGATAAGTAGCCCATTAGGGCAATAGGCGTATATACAAGCCGGGGGAAAAAAGTGCCCCGGCGGTCCTAGAGTGTTCACACACATCACTACCTAAATATATCAACATCGAATAGAATTAGACAAGCCCTCATTTTTTTTTTCCAAGTGTTGGAAAAAATGGTACTTTTCAAAGCCCTGTAACTCAACAACAATGAGGAATTAGGTTAAGCTTGTGAGAGACACGTTTATTCAATTTTTCGACCTGCACAATATTGATAGAGACGTCCGAGGTCCAAATCCACCTCCAAATGCCACTTTTGAGCCCTGCAAGGTTTAAAATTCTAGAGAGAGTAAAATCAAGGCATTTTCTTACAATGAACTAAGCGTAGGACCCTGAACGAGGTACTTAGAACATGATTCACAAAAATCTCACACAGGCACTTTTATTCTCTTATACTTGCTCTACCTTTCCCTCATTCAGAGTTTTCCTTAATTCTTTCATCTTCACCTTCAAAATCCCACTGGAAAACATGATGCAATTAAGGTCTAGAGACAGAATATCAAACTTGTCAACCCAAAATTTTTCCTACATGCATAAAATGACCTAATTATTCGTTCTAAGCATTATCCCCACAATGAAATTCAGATAGTTCAAAATGAATTATTTCATTAGAAAAGAGGCCTATTACAATTCTTCCCCCCTTTAAGAACTCTGTCCTCAGAGTTGGAAAGAAGGATAATGTGTTAGAAAGTCATCTAAATTCACCCAACTCGAATCTTCTACTGGGTATGAATGCCATTTCACCAAAATTTCTACTATAGATCTATTTCTAAGAAATCTTTCCTTCCTATCTAATATTATTTCCGGTTGAAGCTCAAAAGAGCCATCATCTTTCAGCTTATAATTGTCCTGCAAAACATGAGCAACATTAGACACATATCTTTTAAGTAAGCTGACATGAAATACAGGATGCACATTTAGATATTTAGGTAATTCCAGCAAATAAGCAAGAGATCCGATCTTTTTCAGAACTTTAAAAGGGCCTGCATATCGAGGAGAAAGTCTATGATCCTTCCCTAGAAACAAGTTAGGTCGGTGAGGACTAACTTTAAGAAATACCATATCATTAACTTGGAATTTAAGTGGTCTTCTCTTTAAATCATAGAACTTCTTTTGTCTTTTCTGAGCTTCTCTTATATGTTTCTTAATTTTTCCAAGTTCTTCATCCATCTTATCAAGCATTTCTTTGGATACTTCTACTTTATTTGGAAAACCCAAAAATGAAGGTGGAGTCAAACAATTATAACCATACATAACTTCAAACAAAGTCATTTTTATAGATGCATGCCATGCACTATTGTATGCAAACTCAGCCAAGGGTAAATATTCACTCCAATTATCCTGCGTTTCATTCACATACATATGCAACATATCCTCAACTACCCTGTTAACCCTCTCGGTTTCCCCATCAGTTTGAGGATGGAAAGCTGTACTCATACGAAGTTGAGTTCCAATGGATTCAAATGTCGCTTTCCAGAAGTTTGACGTAAATCTAGAATCTCTATCAGAAATTATGATTTTAGGCATTCCATGCAATCGAAATATTTCTTTTAGAAGGATTCTTGCAACATTCAAAGCAGTATCAGTCTTTTTCATAGGAAAGAAGTGTGCCATCTTGGTAAGCCGATCGACTACAACAAATATGCTATCATGCTTACTTCTGGTCATAGGTAGCTTAGTGATAAAGTCCATAGAAATAGACTCCCACTTTTGATTTGGAACATCCAAAGGTTGAAGCATTCTTGGCATCCTCTTAAACTCAGATTTCACCTGTTGGCACTTCAAACATTCATTTACATATTTTCTAATATCCCGCTTCATACACGGCCAAAAGTAAGAATAATTTGTTTTAACATATGTCCTTGAATAACCTGGATGTGCAGAAAAAGGTGCATCATGACAATCATGTAGTATTTTAACTTTTAGTGGAGATTGAGAAGATAAGCATAGCCGATTGTTACAATAGAGTGTTCCATCCTGCAAATGAAATTTTTCCTCATACGTTGATCCTCTATTCGCATTTAAAGCATTCAAAATAGGTGCATAAAAACGATCCTGTTTTATCTCTTCTTGAATTTAACTGAGAAAATCAGAATTTATTACAGAAACAAGATTACACAAAGGTCTCCGACTCAATGCATCAGCAACCTTATTTTCCTTATCAGCAAGATACTTAATGTCAAAATCATACTCTCTTAATAATTCAATCCAACGCTTCTGCCTATTGTTAAGCAATGGTTGAGTGAAGATGTATTTTAGACTTTGATGATCTGTTTTCAATTCAAACTTAACCCCTAACAATAGATGTCTCCAATGCTTAAGTGCATGCACAACAGCAAGCATTTCTAAATCATGAGTAGGATAGTTAAGTTCATGTTTTCTTAGTTTTGTGGACTCATATGCGACCACCCTGCCATCTTGTGAAATAACACATCCTATCTGACTACCACTTGCATCACATGCAACCACAAAAGGCTTTCCCATTTCTGATATTTTCAAAACACAATTCTCAACGACTTTTTGTTTCAATGTTTCAAATGATTTTTGACAGGCATCACTCCATGCAAATCCTACATTCTTTTTAGTTAATTCGGTGAGGGGAGTAGCTATCTTAGAGAAATCCTTAATATGTGCTCTTTCATATTGTGCCAACCCAAGAAAAATTCTAACATCCCTTACAGTCTTAGGAATCGGCCAATCAACTATTGTTTTTACTTTATCTTCATCTATAAGGATTCCTTCTTTTGATATTACTCTTCCTAGATACACAAGTTTATCCTTAGCAAAGAAATACTTACTCTTTTTCCCATACAATTTGTGTTCTCTAAGAGTCTGCAAAGTCTTCTTGAGATGTACCGCATGCTTCGAATCATCTTTAGAGTACACAAATATATCATCAAGGAAGACTAAGATGAATTCATCTAGGTAATCGTGAAAAATATTATTCATCAAGCACATAAATGTGGCAGGAGCGTTTGTTAAACCAAAAGGTAGAACCGTAAACTCATAGTGACCATATCGTGTTCGAAAAGCCGTCTTAGGAATATCCTTTGTTTTGATCCTCATTTGGTGATATCCAGATCTTAAGTCAATCTTTGTAAATACGGTCGCTCCACTTAATTGACCTAATAAGTCATCTATGTGAGGGAGTGGATACTTATTCTTAATTGTTCTTTTATTCAACCCCCTATAGTCAATGCATAATCTGTAAGAGCCGTCTTTCTTCTTCTGAAATAAACAGGCGCACCCCAAGGTGAGACACTCGGTTTTATTAAGCCTTTCTTCAAAAGATCATCTAATTGAATCTTAAGCTCCTTTAGTTCATCAATGTTAAATCTGTAGGGTGCTCTAGAATATGGTTCACTCCCTGGTTATAGGTCAATGGCGTGGTCAATCTGCCTAGGTGGGGGTATACCAGGCAAGTCTTCTGGAAATACATCGACATATTCTTTCAAGAGATTTCCTACGTAATCTGGAATATCTTCGTCATTACCTTCCTGATGCAGATTGTTCACATACACTACAAATGTTTTGCAGCCATCACATATACCTCTAATTATCTGCATAGCAGAAATAAGAGTAGGCTTAGGATTAAGGACATCACCTAGAATATGAATAGATTCATCATTTAGCTTCACAGTGATCGTTCTTTGTTCACAACTAATTGTCGCAGAATTTTTAACTAACCAATCCATACCTATGATTACATCACTCTGTTTCATCTCAATTACATGGAAGCTTCTAGAAAAGCGTCTATTAGAAAGAGTAAATTCAAGGTTTTCAACATATCCTTTCGTGTAGTGTAATCGTCCATTGGCCATCTCTACAGGTCTGGTTATCTGCATATTTAGGGCTATCCCTAGATTTTGTACCAATTTGAAAGATAGAAAACAATGGGTACTACCTGAATCGATCAAAAAACTAGTTTTCTGCGTAGAAATCATACCCGGAATCGTGATTACAGAAGCCTTTGGGAAAGAACTAACCACCATGCAACGTAAAGTAGAGTTAGCACACTTACCGCCATCATCTGCTTCCTCAATAATTGTACCCTCCTTGATGATGTTTGTCGCTTTTGATTGTGCGGGTCGAAAGATTGCCTTGTTCGGGCACTCATATGTCCGATGCCCTTGCTCCCCGCAACGAAAACACAGACCAAGTCTTTTTGCCCTCTCAATAAAATTAGGGTCTTGTTGCCACTCAATTGGTTGACGCCTCCTTTGATTTTCCACCGGCCGAGCAGGGTTCTTACCTTGGTCGTTAGAAGATGGAGTTTTCTTTGAACTGTTCATGTTCATTGCAACATGTCTTTGTGGCCTATGTCCCGTTGCAATGAATCTGCTTCTATTTGCCTTCTGCAAATTGAACTTCTCCATCTTCTCAAAGTTCTCAGCCATCGCAACAGCATCAAGAAAATCAATGCATCCAGATCCCTTGACTTGATAGCGAAGTTCCTCACGAAGCCCTTCAATAAATTTACTCTTTAGAGCATTACCACTAACCTCTAATGCATATTTATGAAGACGTAGGAACTTCTCTTTGTACTCATCAACAGATAAGCTATGCTTGTCACTTTCGTGTTGTCAGAAATTGTAGAACTCCATCTTCTTCTCCATATGGTAGTGTGGAGAACAATAGCGTTTTTCAGCTTGTTCTCTAAATTCCTTCCATTGAACAGGACCAGAACGCGTTCGAGTCTGCATATATGACTTCCACCATAGCTTCGCGATCCCACGCAGATGCAGGATACCAACTTTTGCCTTGGACTCTTCACTAAATTGTCGAAGATCAAACAAATCCTCTAGTTCTTCAATCCATGCCTCAAGATCTTCGCCACTCTTCTTCTCGCCATCAAAATCATTTAACTTTGTCTTCTTGAAGACTTGGTTAAGGGCAAACTCACCTGGTTCCATATCTTCAGAATTGCGTTTTTGTTTTTCGCGAGGTACGCTAGATGTTCCCGCACCTTCATCTATTTCATTGTTCAGATCCACAAACAAATTTGTTGCTCCTTCTGGTTGCTTTCCCCCTCGTTCTTTGCGCAATTCACCAAGAAGCTTTCGAATAAGCTCCTCTTGTTCACGAACCTTTTGTGTTAGACCTTCCATTGTTCCCGCGGATTGATTTTGCTCTGATACCACTTGTAGCGTTTCCTCAATCACAATCTATCCCCAATCACAATCTTTCGATTACTCAGAAATAACAGTGGAGAGAAGAACGTAGAGATTGCACAAGGTAAAAGAAAATCTAATGCGGAAGAGTAGAACAAATATGACGCAGAGAAGGAAGAATTCTCATATTATAGATGTGAATCAATGGATCAATGGTTACAATAGCTTCTTGAAGAAGCCTCTACCTCCCGACCACCCCCGAGCTATCACAATCGCATTCTCACTCGCACTCTCAATCACACTCTCACTCTCACTCTCACTCTCAATCACACTCTCAATCACAAGGTAATTCTCAGATTTCTGTGTCCTCCGTGTTGATGCGCAGGCCTTCTTATCTTTTTCCGTTTGATCGCAGTTGTGGCCCCCAAAGAAGTGTGTGATCCACAAAATTTAGAAAAAGTCGAGTTTCTCCAAAACTTTTGCAAAAAGCCATGCGATACCTGTCAAAAATAGCAGAAAAAAACAAAGAAGACATATCCGAAAACATACATAATTAGACATGGTGACACGTGAGCATGAGAATCACGGATTCGAATAGAATTAGACAAGCCCTCGTTTTTTTTTTCTTAAGTGTTGGAAAAAAAGGTACTTTTCAAAGCCCTGTAACTCAAAAACAATGAGGAATTAGGTTAAGCTTGTGAGAGACACTTTTATTAAATTTTTCGATCTGCACAATATTGATAGAGACGTCCGAGGTCCAAATCCACCTCCAAATGCCACTTTTGAGCCCTGCAAGGTTTAAAATGCCCTGCAAGGCATTTTCTTACAATGAACTAAACGTAGGACCCTGAACGAGGTACTTAGAACATGATTCACAAAAATCTCACAGAGGCACTTTTATTCTCTTATACTTGCTCTACCTTTCCCTCATACAAAGTTTTCCTTAATTCTTTCATCTTCACCTTCAACATCCCACTGGAAAACATGATGCAATTAAGGTCCAGAGAGAGAATATCAAACTTGTCAACCCAAAATTTTTCCTACATGCATAAAATGACCTAATTATTCGTTCTAAGCATTATCCCCACAATGAAATTCAGAAAGTTCAAAATGAATTATTTCACTAGAAAAGAGGCCTATTACATTCACATTTAAATAGTTTCTTAGTTCTCAACTCAAGAATCCTCCATCTCCTTGCCCAAGGTCTCTCTCTCCCCGATACCCAATATGAGAAGTGGACAATGACATGCTTGGGACTCACCTTCGAGCCTATTTATAGCCCTTGCCTAGTCACCATCTAGAGTTCTCTCTAAGGTCCCCCTACTCATCTTGCCATCATGAGTAGGTGCCTCATATAAACTCTTTGGCTTTTGGCCTTGGCTATCCCCTAAGCAAGGAACTTCTCGTTCCTCCAAGCATGTACATCTCTGGAATATAACAGAGGAAGTATAGAAAATCCTTTTAAGTACACATGAAGTAATAGGTAGTCGGCACATTCAAGGCAATATTATGTGCTAGAGAGTCCTTCATTTAGCTTATGGTGGCCCATGTTATTCAAAGATGCATATGAATGGGGAAGAGCAGTTGATGTCTATCGAAGGTGTGGCATCAATCCCACAAAGCAGTGACAAGGCACCTTCATTGTTTCCACTTCATGCCAACCGTTCGAGAAGTGGGGGCTGGATTTTGCGGGGCCCATCTACCCCGCATCAATCTCAAAAAGAGAAAAGTATTATTGATCACCACTGGCTATGCAACAAAGTGGTTGAGGCTACTGCTTCTCCTTGTTGTAGAGCACAAATAGTTGTAGATTTCCTTTAATATTACATTATTTGTAGCTTTGGGTGTCCTCTTGAAATGTGCACACACCAAGGAACTCATTATGTGAACAAGAAATAAAATTTTGAGAGGTACAAACTCTTACAGAGGACCTCTTGTGCCTATTATCCAAGAGCAAATGGATAGGTAGAATTCACTAATAAGTATATCACTATGTTAAGGAAAGAATGCATGTTACAACCCACTTCTTGGGGCAGAGCTTATCAAGGAACCCTCTAGGCTTATAGGTTCTCTGATAAAGAAGCAATAGTATACTCTCCTTTCGAGTTCGTTTATGGGATATTACCCATTAAACCCTTGGAGTTTATACATGGTTCACCAAAAACTGCAATTATATAAGGTAAGAAAGATTGTGGTGTCTTTGAGAGACTTGATGCACTACACAAAGTAGAAGCGATTCACCCATATGCTGCAAAACAATTGCTAGAGACTCAAATGAAGAGGAAAGAGTCTCATGATTGGAATTTATGGACCAATAACTTACAAACATGCATGTAATTACTTCTCCATAAACCTCAACTCCAAATGCAAGTGCGGGGAAAGTGGCTTCCACACTTTGAAGGACCTTATAGAATTAAAACAATTCTTAAATGTGGTGCAGTGGAGTTAGAGACCCTAAGATGAGAGATACTACCACTAGTCAATATATCAAGGCTCAAGGACTATCTCCAGCAACATTGAAGCTCTTTGGATCACTTAGAACTTGCAAATCTGTCCAGCTTGTACATAATCTTCTCGTACTACTTTTCTGCTTAAATTTTATTAATTTTCATCCAATTTTATGCTTGGCCTTTGCATTTTTATGCAATTTAGAAGACATTTGCTAGCCCTTTTCATGAACAACTTGCTGGAACGTTTTCGGAATTTTTGGAGTTTTTCTAGAATTTTTTGAAAAATTTTTATATTTTTTCCATGTCATTTTTCTTGATAGCATGGAGGGAAAAAGGAAATTCTCTATGGTTTCGACTAGGAAAAATGTTCTAAAACTTTAGGGAATTTTCGGAGAATTGTTTTTGAGATTTTTGGATTTTTTTGGGTTTCTTTTTTGGATTTGTCTATCTATTTTTTGGATATTTAAAAACAAGGTGGCCTCTCCCATCTTTCTTTTTTTTTAATCTATATCTCTCTATCTTCTCTCTCTACATCTCCCTACCTCTCTAATCATCTCTCTCTACCTCTCTATCTATCTATATATTCTCTCTCTATATCTCTCTATATCTCTCTACTAGCCTCTACATTCTCTCTAATCTATCTCTTGCTCTCTCTCTTCACCCCTCCCCTCGTGCCCCCCTGCCCGCACCCCTGACCATAGGATAACTTTTACCCTATGGTGGTTAACATTTTTGGAAAAATGCTTTTGGCTTTAGATTGTGCCTCACATGGAAATCTGTTTCAAGTTTAGGGTCAATTTCATATTTCTTGACACTCGTGGACTCAAGTTTTGCAATAGTTTTGCCAAAAACCATACTTTTTGTCTCCTTTTGGTCCAAAACCACATGTTTTGTGCAGATATAACATATGTTTATTATTTTTTGTGTGGCCTACATGGTCTATTCCATCCTTATTTTCCCACATGTGACACTTTTTTCCATATGAATGCTATGTAGCTTTCAATATTAGCATTTTGACACTCTAGAGCCCTTAATCCTACTCCCTACCCCTCCCTTTATCCTTCTAGCTAGCCCCACCCTTACCCCTCCTTATCCTGATTCTTCTTAGCCCTTCAGACCTCCCTACCCTTTCCATCCTACCCTCCATTCTCCAACATCTCCCTCTTTAATGCATAAATTCCCATTTTGGTTCTTCCGTTATATTTTATCTTTACTGCTTTTAGTGGGACTTGGTAGCTACTCAATTGTCCTTTTGAAGATTTTGCACAGCACGAATCACAGTGACATATGTGCTCATGGTCTGGTTGTGAGCTATACGAGACGGACAACCCATTAGGTGGTTGACAACTATTGAGCCCATCAAAGTCATATTGCTCAGAGTCAATCTGATGTAATTCAGAATGGTCAAAATCAAATGGTCAAGTGAAGATGATCAACGTCCAAAGTGGTCAAAGTCAAGTTGTTCAAAGTGCATATGTAGTGCACATGTCAATCAATTTATTCACAATGGTTATGGTTTGTAGAAGTTGGATGCAGGTTGTAGATGGTCTTTTGGTAACATTTTCAAGGATTTAAAGTGCTTTGAAAGTTCAGGTGAACCCTATCTTATGTACACATCTTGGAGAATTGAACAACAAATGTGAAGGCAATTGAAGAAGAAGCAATATGCAAAAGTGAAAGAATGGCCCCCCATTTAAAAGCTTGTTTTAGAATTTGTTGGTTGTACACATTTTGAGACATTCTTGGGACATCAAAGTCAGCACAAAGATACACTATCAGTTAGGAGTGGTTTATGTAAGTGAGTTGACACTCAATACAAGGCAAGAGCATGCATTATTCATGGAGTAAGACTAAGCAAATGCGGGTATCATCTACACTAGGTGAGAAGAGCAAGAGACATTGGTCTAGAGTGCAACGTAGAGAAGCAAGTGTGAGAAAACATATGCAAGAAGTGTGACCTACTGTGTGTACAGAGGAGTGCAGAAGACTCGTAAGCAAGGCAATCAAGGTGGCAGAAGGTCCCATTGAAGCAGTATATGCATCGATGAAATTGTTGGAAGAGATGGTGGATAATCATAAGAGATGAGTTGGTGTAGCCAAGACCTGCTTCACGCCTGCTATAAGTAATGGTAGAAGAGTGTTGTGGGCCTACTTAGCTAGCTAATAAGCATAAATAATCATATATGTTGCTTGGAAGATGATCCACAAATGATATGATGAAAACAGATAGTTGTGTATATGATCTAATGCATAAAACTTGCTATTTTGGTTGAGACACCTGCTCAGTGTTTCACTTAATTCTCTGTGTACAACAAAAATTAGAAACATTCCTTTTGGGGATGTTCAATTAGCTAAACAAGCTACCATTGATGAGTGGAATCATCTAAAATGATGAACCATGTACCCAGAGTTATGTTTAGCAAGTGGATCAATACTCACCACTTTGAGGGCTTACACAGTCACTAACCCATGAGTAAACTTTGATTAATATCTCACGATTGAGTGAACCAAAGTAGATGAAACTTTTTGAGATCCAAATAGAGAATATGTTGAATATGTCATGCTTTGAATCATGAAAAATGATACACTACACAATGAGAATCAGGTGAGAAAATATCACTATTTTGATAGAGTATGACAGAGATATAAGAGTAGGAAATAATGAATATGTATTGACTAAATCATGTAAAGTTACAAAGTCATTGGCAATAAGGCATTGCTTAATGATAGTAGAATGAGAGAGCTATGCGGTGAGCTCCTGTTCCCAATGAAGGTACATGAAAATGACCTCTGAACCTCGAGTTTACATGCGGGAGTTTCTTTGAAAGTTTTATAGCTTTGTGTTGGAGCCAACCATTTGAATTCAAATTCAAATCCTCACCTAAAAGTGATCCTAAAGTATATTATTGATTATCTCTTGAGTTTAACTACCAAATGATATGAGATTCCAAACTTCCTAACTCTCGTGGTTCCATATTACTTTTACAATGAGTAATTTGACTCAAAGTTACAAGAGGTTGTACATATGAAGGTTCTCAAGTGATATGCTAATGTATTCATCAAGTATGTAGGCTTGGCTTTTAATTGCACCAACCTCAAGCCTAACATGCTTGATCTTCATTGCTCCTTGATCTCTTGCAGGCCAATCATTCATTATAACGTGTTCAACTTTGTTCCATCCAAAGCTTTAGTGAGTAAATCTCCACAATGCAAATTAGTTGATACATATGCTAACTGAATATCCTTGCTTAAAAATTTCTCTCTAACATAATGATAATGCTCTTCAATGTGCTTAGTTTTCGCATGGTACATAGGATTAGCAGCCAAATGAAGTGATCTTGTATAATCTCCAAATATAGTTGGACTGTAAGAATGTATCTCCAAATATGCATACAATTGCTTAAGCCACATATCTTCCTGAGTTTCATTAGACAAGCCTCTATATTCTCCTTCTCTGGAAGATAAGGCCATAGTTGGTTGCTTCTTGGATGACCATGAAATGAGCTTTGAACTTGCAAAAGATAGGTACGCTAAAGTGCTCCTCCTATCATCCTTGGAGCCAACCGAATCTGCATGAGAATATAGCTTTATATCTATGTTAGATACCTAGACCCATAGATTGAAGGCTCCTTGCTTGCTTGTGGACCAATTCCAATAGTTCTCCATATATGCATCCTTTCTTTCTGAAGGGTTTCCCTTGTGACTTACCCAATGGACAAGCCCCACATTTATAAATTATATGTTGTTTGGATATATTTGGTAGACTATCTACACTCTAATCCCTAGTGAGTTTTTGGAGAGTTGTTGCACCTATGTGCGATAATCTCTTGTGCTAACTATCCAAATCTGATAGATTTTGAGTTGTGAAGATGGTAGTGGGAGAAGATTGACCAACACCTAAATCAGCCACAAAGCATCTAAGCCACACACACTCAATACTCACTATCAAAGCTACCCTATACCTAGCCTCATAGCTAGAAATGGACATACTAGGCTGCAACAATAAGAGTCTAGAAAAGCATGCAAATATGGTGGTAGTGATCCCCCCTTGGGATCAAACAATCCAAGAAGCCGAGTACCACTCAAGTAGCGAATGATGCATTTAATCATTGGCCAATGCTTGACACCTCAGTAACGCATATACCTATTCATTTATGAGAGACCAAACTGAATATCCGGCTAAGTAATGCAAAAGTAAATCAAGAAACCCATAGCCTACTAATAGAGAACAACATCAAATTCATTTCTAGAATCATGAAGTCTCAATCATAAAGATGTATTCATAGGAGTGGTAATAGGTTTAGAGTATTCAATGCCAAAATGCTACAATATAATGTATCAATATATTTTTTTTGACAAAAATCTGTTCTACTATCAACTTGCATAAATTGAATGCCCAATTAATGATGGAAATGCCCCAAATCAAACATGTCAAATGAGGTATGGATATTAGTCTTAAAATCAACAATATGCTTCTCATGAGGACCAATGAGCAGTATGCTTCTCATGAGGACCAATGAGCAGCATGTCATCAACATACACAACAATGATTAAAAGCACATCATTAGCTTGCTTAATATATAAGGTGCTCTTAGTTGGACTGTTCTCAAAACCATGTGCAACCAAGTAGGCATGTATTTTTTCATACAAAACAGGTGGTGCTTACTTTGAACCATATAAGGCCTTCTTCAACTTGCACACTTGGTTTTCATGCCCTTTCTATGCAAAGCCATGGGGCTAAAAAAGATACATTTCTTCATGCAAGTCACCATTCAGAAATAGAGTTTCAAAGTCCAACTTATGTACATTCCAACCATTATGGGATGCAAGTTCACAGATGCTATGAACAGTAGTCATTCAACATGTAGGAGCATAGGTCTCATAAAAAATCAATGCATGTTTCCTAAGCATAACCCTTTTCAATGAGACTAGGTTTATACCTATCAACTATACCATCAGGCTCACACTTTAGCTTGTATACCCAATTAGTGCCAATGGCATTCTGGCCAGGAGGCAAGTCACATAAAGACCAGGTACCATTCTTCATTTTAGATTCATATCCGGATTGCATAGCATCCATCCAATTTCTAGAATTTTGTGCTTCATCAAACGAAGTAGGCTCATATAGGATAGAGCTACATTTAATTTGTTTTCATGCAAAGTATACACCAGCCATTTTGGCATAGTTTTTGCCTCCTCAATATCAGCTTTCTCATCAAGAAGTGCATCAGAAATGGAATGATCTGCATCATCACATGAAACTTGTAAAGGTTGAGAAGCTACCTCATTAGGACCAGCACTAGACTATTCACCTATAAAAAGAGGCAATAAGTACCATACATGTCTTTGGAGCTAATAGATGTCTCCTTCATACATGAAAGTAATGGTTGAATAGAATCTTCCACAAAAACTACATCACGATTAACCAAAATGCTATTATTTTATGGATAATATAGACGATAGCCTTTGCTTTTCAAACTTTACCCAACAAAAATACATTTCACTACTTTATCATCCAATTTCTTATGTTTTTGTTCAGGCATTAATGCATATCCCAAACAAAAAAAACACGTAGGTAAGCAAGAGATGGCTTGCAACCATGTCATGCCTCATATGGAGTGATAGACTATAGTGCTTTAGTGGGACACCTATTAAGTACATATGCGGCATACATAAGAGCCTCAAGCCACAAACTGTGGTAAAGCCTACCTCTTAATCATACACCTTGCCATCCCCATGACCAACCTATTCTTACTTTCAAAAAATCCATTTTATTGAGGTTTATATGGCACTATAAACTGATGTTTTATCTCATGTTCAGTGAGAAATCCATTAAATTCAAAAGACATATACTCCCCCCTTGACTAGAATGGAGGGCGCCCATTTTACGCACTGATAGATTTTCAGCCAAACCAAAACCTGTTTGAAGCACATAAACACTTCCCACTTTTCCTTCAATGAATATACCCATGCATGCCTAGAAAAATCATCGAAGAAAGTCATGAAGTAAAAAAAATTCCCAAAAGAAGGTGTCTGCATAGGACCATAGACATCATTCTATACAGAATACAGCCTTCACACACATGTTTACCAGGTGTCTGAAGTTTGGGAAAAGAGGACACCATTCTAGATTCCTGTAGACCTAGCAAACTAGCAAAACTTAGCTGACCAGAAAGTGCATCCGAAAGGTCTGCATTTGATAAAGCTTGAGAATGAGGTATTGCACATGCTTAGGCATTCACAAATATTTCATAGTCTATGAGGTTATATAGCCCATGACATAAAATTCCAAACACAATAATCAAGTTGCCATTTGGCAGATCATGAGTTGTACATCTATCATCAACAAATTTCACAACGGAGCTAATCTCGGCTAAAGCTGAAATTGATAACAGATTCTTCTTGATCCGTGAGACAAATAAAGCATCTGACAATGTAAAAGAACTACCATCAACAATAGTCACAATGATATTACCAAGTCCCATGAAAGGATAAGAGGATTTGTTCGTGAATGTGACAATATTCCGTGTTAGGGCAGGCTCAAATGAAGTGAAGAACATGTGCTATGAGGTAATATGTTCGGTTACTGCACTCTCAAAGTCCCGAACATCTAAATCTACTATAGACATACAATGTTGAAGAGAAGATGGGTCAAAACTGCTAATAGTTGGAAATGCCCATTCTTCATTTTGCATTAGATTAGCAGACTCTTTTTTCTTTGCCTCTTTTGAATCTAGTTTTGGAAAATTCTTTATGACATGATCATTTGCTATATAATAGTTGCGAAAAAAATTTTGCTTTTTAGTTTTATCATCATCTCTATCATCCGTCTTTGTTTGTGAAAAACTAGCATTTTTTTGCTTACTAATAGAAGAGCTCCATTTACCTTTGCCCTTCTAACTACCCATGAAAGCTTGATCTACAACACACATAATGGATGAGTTCTGCCAAGACTGATCTTGTTGTAATACAGCAAAGAATAACTCCTCAAATGTTAAGGCATTTGGATTATATTTCATCATCAAGCGAAGAGTAGAAGGAAAACTCTTATATGAATCTAGGAGACCATTCAAAATAGTCTGCACAAGTCAACTGTCAAGAAATACTTCAGAAGTAGAAATCAACTCTTCTTTCAAATATTTGATCTTTGTAAGAAAATTGTCTATGGAATCATCTTCATTCATGTGCTCACTCTCCAACTATTTTCAAAGGTAAGCAACATAAGCCTCATTCCTTGCCTGGTACAAATTGGTAATTGTATCCCAAGCATCCTTAGCTGTTCAGCAAGAGCGAATGTGAGGAATAATGGCACGCATGGCAATCAAGGCTATCAATCCAAAAAAATTTTTTCTACCGTAGGTGCAGCAAGAACCACACCACGAATAGGAACATGAAGAATATTGTCATCTTCAATGCCATTTGCATCACCTTTAGCAGATTCCACGATCCCTTTGCAACCAATAGATGTCACATCATATAAGCCCATGATGGGTAATTTGTACCGTCCAACTTATCCTCAATAGAAAACGTGCAGAGTACATCAGTACTTTAAACAATGGCCACTCAATAAAATACCTTGATACAAAAAAATAACTATATCTAAAAAAGTTGAACATAACTACCCTCACAATTTCTACTAAACCTATAGCAGACTTCAAGGTGCTTATACTAATTAACAAAAACCAGTATATATCTTTGGCACAAAATGATGAAATTCCCTGCACAAGCACTGCAATAGTGCATTCGAAGGCTGAAACCAAGTCTCCCAATCACCCTAAGTATGATCAACAAATTTTTTGTGATTCTGAGACTGTGACTGGAGGGGTTTTGACAATGCCCTATATGAAGTGGCGAAGTGCTCTGATACCAATTGTTGGAGTCTGATGTCTACAAAATCATGCAAATAGCACAAGGAAGATCAAGAACCCTGGAGCATAACACAAAATATTGAATGTATTACCACTTGAACATACAATAGATGAGTAACCCATTAGGGAAATAGGCCTATATACAACGTGTGAAAAAAAACCTCCTCAAGACACAAAAAGGTAAATCACCTTGAGTACTCAATGATAGATATGGACCTCCTTCACCGCTTTCTAGGTATTAAAGTTTGGAAGTTGAAAGAGGGCATACTCATATCTCATAAGAAGTAGTGCTTTGATCTACTTTCTATATATAAAATGGAACAAGGTCACTCAATCTCTACACCTCTTAATCCAAACTTGAAGCTCACATTGAAGCACACATCACCACTCATGGACATGCGTGACTAGAAACACCTTGTTGGTTTTGTACTATAGCTAGCTTGCACTAGACCACAGAGTTCCTATGCAACTACTATTCTCAACTAGTTTTCACATCAATCTCATCAACCACATCAGCAATCTACTCAGATCCTGCTTTGTTAACTTACTCTAACTTGCAATCATGTTCTTTGTTACAGAGAGCTCATTGATTCCATACAATTATCTAACTTATATTGGGTTGGTGATGTTGATTTCTGATGGTCTACTTATTGGTATATATTGTTCATTTTCTTAGGACCAATCTCTTTACCAAGTAAGAAGCATCCTATAGTTTGTCCTTCATCTACAAATGCTAAGTACTGAGCATCCACATATGTGAGGCCATATGTATTTATCATTTATTATCTTGAATTCGTATCATTGAGGTTACTCATACATGCATCTACAAGAGTTAGATAGCCTTGACCATTGGCAAGAATCCATTCTTTCATGCTCCACTCAAGCACTACCACTTAATCCATAAAAAGATCATATCTTAGAGGGATTACTTTCAATTGATCCCACAAGAACCTGATAGACATATTTCAGAACACTCTTCCTCCGTTTCCAATCATGCACTTGTTGGACCTCGGTAGCATTCATCTTCTCAAAAATGTAGCTAGAGAGTTCCAACAAGTCTAGGATGGAACTCCAGGAAATGATAATTAAATAAAATATCAAGAAATAGTAAACATTAATGGAGTACTCACCCATCCCCACCTTTCGAGGAGTCACAATGTTATGAAACACTTTCTTTTGAAGTGCTAAAGACTGTACATATTGGACATAAATATCCCCCCTGAATCAACATGCGTTCCTTTTATGGTTAATAAAGCTCTCAACTTGAAAGGCGTTTTAATAAATAAAGAATTGCTATTGTTTACATACATCACTATGCAAAATAAAATAGTTTGCTATTCAATTAATAGAATTTATACCATTTAACCTTTTACTTTACTTTTCAAGAGAAGGTAAAGACAAGGAAAAATTCAAACAATCCATTTGTATCCTTGGAAGCCTCAAATTCCTAATTGCAAAGACAATCTTAAAAGCCCTTCTACAAAGAATAATGTTCCATCCAAGAAGGTATTCAAATGATACTTTTTCCTACTCAAGGCATTGCTGTGAGAGCTGTCAAGAAAATTCCCTATTTGTTTGAGAAAAATGAGCACATCGTTAACGAATAGGTAACTACCTCCATGCGCCTCTCTCATAGTTCCAAATTAGTATATTCAAATTGTGAATAATGTTTTCTTGAAATAAATGTACGTCGGAAAGGTGCAAAAGGTTGATTACGATTCTTAATCCTTTAATGACTCATCATACATGCTTGAAAATTCTATTAGGGGCGTATCACGCATGGGCACTTTCAGCCTTTCGATATAGGGCTTAAACTGATGGGCAACATAAAATGTTATATGATAGGTAAATCTTTGGTTATACGTTTCATTGTGATATGCCAATAAAAGGTATAGGCATATGGATATATGAGATATGAATGGGAAATTATAATTCCTTTTAATAAATACCTCTTGTTCATATACAGAATATCCCTTGATATGAAAAATATTTTGGCAAGCTACTGCACTCCATTGGTTCCACTCATGAGACCTCAATGGCTTGCCACACCCTCCTCTTTTAGTCTCACAAACTATCGATTAGGCATTACTGTTATGCATCCTTATTTTTGGTACGTAACCCAATAGATTGTTTTGAATTTGGAAATTTTTCGAACAATCTCCTAATAACTATTAGTAACCGTTGCTTTGAGACCTTTCACTAGAGTGTACTAGTGGAAGGTGTACTCACCACCTGAGTTAAGTCTCATAAAACTCAAGGGTCTAGAGAGTTCAGAGGAAAAATACTCTTCCCACTAGCCCTCTTGGGAATAGAACCTAGAATCTCTCGCATCATTCTATTGAGATTTCACTGTTCGGCTAAGATTATGAGTACCTAATGACATAATTAACTTTAACCTTGTCAAGCTAATTTCCCAAATACCTTAAGGCAGACTATCATAAAAAATCTCATAAATGTTTTCGACCATTTTGTAAAATTTTCCATTGTCTTAAATAGGTTTCGTTGGTATTTTAATGCACCGTACAAGATATGAAAATATATAGACAATTGCTTGGGTCTCATATAGGAGAAACGTGTATGCATATATTTGCGTGTAATAGAATCCCCACATAACATAACAACGTTGATCAACTCCAATTTTTGAATACTCCACATAGGATTTTCTAGCCTTTTTCCTTTATGCATGTGTAATTAACCAAGTAAAAATGTGCATCCTCTACATTGGTTTCAAGGTCTAGGTTCACTGCAAATCTGTCACCAATACTCAATGAAACACTAAGTGCATCATGATGAAATTTTATGTGAATTCATCATAGCCATTTGTATCCAAGTCATCTCTGAAAGAGAGATGGTCTTGGTCCTTCTCCTCTGGAAACGGTAGTAGAAGATGGTAAGTTATGGGCTTCGCCTAGATTTTTTTGCTACAACAATTCCAACTGCATTGTATGTATTCATCACAAAAAACATGATAGTTGCCTCATTGCAAGTGCATTTTCATATCTCATGATGTAACCCAAAATATTATTCAATATGCAAGATTTGTAAATAGCTATACATTATCACTTGTACTCTCTATTCGTATGGTTTGACTTCACCTCCCAAAGTGCATGTTTTCATCCTCTCTCCTTTCTTGGATAGATTGAGCGTTCTTCGCTAGATATGTTCGTCTATCAACAAGCGACTACAATCTTCTGCACACTTCAAGCTGCTCCCATTGGGTTGTAGTTGTTCTCATGTCAAGGCTCTCATGAACAGTATGCCTTCCCCCTAATGCTATCTTTTCCCATGCCATGTTCAAAAGATGAGCTAGATTACATGCATTCCTATAGTCCCTCCATATCTTGCAACACAATAAACTCGCCTAGTAGCTTTGAACTGTGAGGAAACACTATTTTACCATTTCTAGTGTTGTATTGAATGAACACTATCCTAGCTTTAACAATTGCAAAATGCACCATTAGGAAATGTTTGATAAACAATGTAGCACGCATTTCTTTATCAGATATAAAGAAATAGAGGGTTTTTATGGTCCTAGCTCTCTCATAGTAGGTGATAAGAACAAGAATGGTTACCTAGCTAGAGTTTCAATGCATATTCTGAATATCATTTTGCTCTTTGAGATGGTAGACTTTGGAAGAATTGATAACTAAACAGTTATATCATCTACATATTTCAAAAGGAAATCATTGGACTGTTGTGTTTTCCATACAGGTATGTAGTTATGAGTGATAAAAGTTTTCATTTTACTTTTTAATCACTGGAAGAATAATGTAGAAGTTTTTGAAACAAAACTTCTCCTTTTTAATCTTCCTCCTTGTTTTCTTGTTTCTTTCTCATATCTATAGACTTTGATACCTATAACAAATCCTTCCATAGTAGTCTTGTTTGGGCACTCTTCCAGGTTTTCAACTCCACAATCCGAACACTCTCTAATCAATCATGCTCTATCATGGAGAAGTGAAAACTATTGCATTGCACACAAAATTGGCTCGTAAAGATTGGTAACACTCTTCAAAGTGCACGTGTCTATGACACAATCTTTTCCCACACCATCATTGCAAGATTCACAAGTACCACAATTTCATTAACACCGAGATTAGTGAATCCTGTATCACATCTCATTCATGCGTCATACAAATAATGACTTCAACGGCTCAAACTTCCTAAACCCAATCCTGTAGTCTCCACATTTCAATTGAGACTTTTGAAAAAGCTCAACCTTCCAGGACATAAATTTTTTTTAGTTAATGATGATCTCAATAGAATCTTTAATTACCATATTAATATAACAAGCACATCTAGTTTCGTTAGGATAGTGACATTGTTAACTAGCATATAGGATGTGATAGCTAACATGTTCTTTGCGGTAGTACACATATTTTCTCGCTAAATATAGCGAACAAGTACATTGACAACGAAGATAGTCAGTTTTCTCATTAGCATACAAAATATGCTATTTAGCATAGTGACTATGCTGATAACCATACACTCTACTACTTACCATATTGATTGAAGTTAGTATCATATTAACTTTTTTGTTTTTCATACGGATGTGCTAGTTAGTCACATACTATGCTATCTAGCATGCTCACGTTTCTATATATCACAGTGATTGTGCTAAGTAGTACCCTCATTGTAATAAATCTCATATGAAATGTGCTAATGTGCAGAATATTATGGGTCTAACTAGCATAGTGAATATGCTATTTATCATAGTACCTATGCTAATAAGCATACATAATATGGTAATTAATTCCCATATTGGATCTCTAGATGGCATAATGAAGGTGCTATTTAGCATAGTGCCTATGCTATTTAACATACAAATTGTGATAATTAGAATACTGGATCTCTACATAGATAAAGGACTATCATAATTATCATGAACGAGGAAACGAATCTACTACCATCATACCATGATTTCTAAGAATTGCTCCTCTGTCATGGAATGTGGAGTGACTGGAGGACTGTATCCCATCGTGCTTTGTAAGAAAATAACTCAAATAATTAGCATATGATAATAAAGGTAATATAGAGAAATGGTAGTGGACAAAGAAACCTAGCAAAAAAATAAACAAAAATTAGTACTTACAAGTGAACTAAACAATATGTGAGTAAAATGAACTAATCAATGTGAGTAAAATTAGTAACAATATGTGAGTAAAATGAACTAAAGAATGAGAAAAATCATATGAGAACACTTTAAATTGTTGAACACTATCACCATCTCATCTAAATAAAAGCTTTTAATATAAACGTTGATAATGTAGAAGTAATGAGACACATTGTCTTCTTCAATAGTTGGGCCTCGCACTTGCCTTTACCCTTAAGCTCCAGGGTAAGATCTACATTGAATTTCTTAACCTTTTGACCTTTGATCTCCTTTGTTTCACAAATTTTTAATATATTTTCCTATAGTTCCCATATTTCTCCTCTTCTTAAAGTATGTTGGAAGCATGGTTCAACCTTTCAAAACATTTTCAACCACAGTTTCTTCAATAGAAACTCCTACATCTAAAAGGCATTATGTCTATAGACTTGGTGGAGTTCGGAGCCAACTTCCTCTCTCAAGTACCTCCCGCGTTTATGGCTGTTGCATCACAGTATTGGATCGCTCGTGGTAGCACTCCCCCCGGCCTCACTCTTGGTGGCCTCACTCCTGCCAGTCTCACTCCTGTAGGCCTCACTCCCGCTGGCATGACTCCTGTCGGTGTCACTCCTGTCGGCGTCACTCATGCGGGTGGTGCTACTCACGTCGGAGGTATGTCTCCTAGCTTGATGACTCCACCTCAACTAGCGTATCATCCATCGCCTACTGGCTCTAGTGGTAGACATGTGCATTCAACACCTCAGTGCGATAGTGGTGCTGGCCCGTCTCGTAGGTCAAGGTTAGGCTCTAGAGCAGGAGGTTCTAGGAGTGGATCAACAGGTAGGTTTGGAGGAGGCGGCTCTTGTGCAGGCAATGCGAGGGACATTGTGTCGCCTACTTTTACTCGTAGGATGAGTACCTCAGATGTAGGCACACCACCTGGTACACCACGTGGAACACCACTTGCACCTTGGGGTGCTCATGAGCATGATGACTCCAAGTTGTATAGGATTCAAGATTGGTCTCCAATGATGGATGCAGTCGGAAACGCAATGCGTGCATGTATACGATAGCTTTGCTACATACAGTTTGGACACTCTATCATGTTGAAATGGAGTGAACAAGATAAACATCGGAAGATATATATCAGACAGACAATTTATATGGAGTTCCAACTAGCCGATGGGCAGCCTCTTGTCAGTTCAGAGTGGATTCTGCACACGGCACATGAAGTTATGTCCCGTCGATGATCTGAAGCTCGTGATGCTTTAAGAGCAGGCTTACCAAAACTTGTATGGTTAGATGCTGAGGAGTGGGATATGATTCACGATGAGCAGCAAGAGACTCCTGGCCGATATTGCCAGCAGCACGATGTCGTAGCCACCCACTTAGATACGGTTGGACAGTAACATTTGAGCAGCGACAGATATGACATGATGCATCACGAGTTTGTAATTACCATTTGGTTTATTGAATTTATTTGTGTTAAGCTTTTCATTTATGTTCCTCTAATGTTTTGTATATTTATTGAAGGAGCTAGCAATGGGTCGTCCTCCAACACGAACGGAGGAGGCTTATGGATATCATCATGGATTGACTACACTATTGGAGGACTTGGAAGGATGCAGTGTGGTCATTTCATGGGAGCCTTTGTGATGAGGTGATGAATTTATAAACTTGGTTTTTACTTGTTGTTTGTAGATTTCATGTGAATTTGTCTCATCTCATTAGTGTTCTTTGTTGCACGACTGTTGATATGGAGTTCTTTGCATGTGTATGGCAGTGGCACACCAAAATTTTGTATTTGATTTTTATATGGCAATGCAATGCTTTACCACATTTTATAAAAGCAACATATATGATAGTGGTTTGCCACACTCTTGTACATGCTTCATTTATGAAATATATAACTCTTTTTGTACATGGTTCATATTTCATGGTTCATGCTTCATTCTGATTATCTCTTTTGTGTCCAATAATATGTTGTTTTATGAAATCATATTTTGGTTGACATGAGAGTACACATCACATGTACTTAGTTTTTTTTTTGGGCATAGTGTGTTGTCTTTTGCTAAGAAACACCATGGTAATGTTGCTGTAGCAAAAGACAACACACTCTGCCTAGGAAACATTTTGCAGATATGGTCATTGGTATACATGACGGTACTCCCAATAATGCAATCGGAATAAGCATCGGTACATCCAGTGCGCACCAGTATACGTGATGGTACACCCAGCAGTGGTGCCAGTATAACCACCTGTATGAGCGTCAGTAATACTGATGCATATACCGATGCTCATATCGATGCCCATACTGAAGCCTATATCAACACCCATATAGACACCTATACAGGCCCCCATACCGGCGCTTTAATTCCAATGCGCATATCGACACCTACACTGACGTCGGGCCAAAAATGGACGCATTTAGTTCCCTCGGTAGAAGCCTTTGTATATGGCCGATCTATTGTAGTGTGTGTTTTTCATGTGGTTCCACTGACCTTCAACTCCAAAAACTCATATCAAAGATGCTTGATGGTTCACCTATGGCCTCTTGGACACTCGATTGGTTTGAATATGACAATCGCACAAAACATGTTGAGCATACTTGGGGTGATTACGAGTTCAAAGTACCTTTGCTATGTGGCATTGAAGTTGTGATTTGAATGCATTTGGGCCTCCAAATGTACTATCGTAGTGATCATGCAGAAAGGTTTTTGCTAATTTTTCGAAACATATATGCAAGTTTCAATTCGTAAGTACAAGAACCTCGAGGTCTTTAATTCGTCTAGTAGAGGTCAATGTGTTTTTTTGTGGATTTTTGAGATATATTCAATTTTTTTATCATGATACTTTATCACTAGCCATGGATGAAAGAATTGATGCATTCCATATGTTCTATGTTGAGGATAAACTAGAGGCTAAATATTTCTCCATTGTGGAAAGACATAATGCATCATCTATGGGTAGCAAAAGAGCTGAGGACAATTGTACAGGGTGTTGAAAAAGCTCCTAGTGAACCTCCAAATATACTTATTGAAGGTGATGTAAATGGTGTTAAAGATGAAGATCAGAATTTCATTGTCATGCTATGGATCTTGTTGCACCTACTATAAAGAAACGTCCTTGGGATCATAGAGATGCACTACTACATGCATTGATAGCCTTATCTACCAAACATGCAATTATCTATCATATTCGCTTCTCTGAGATAATGAAAGCTGCTTGGGATACTTTCACATCATTATACCAAGAAAGAAATGAGCCTTGTGTTGCTCAAATCAGAAAAGAGTTAGGGAGTGATCATATGAATGAACAAGATTCTATGGATAGTCTTTTATAAAGATCAAAGATTTGAAGGAGCCATTGAATTTCGTTGATGAAGTTTTGCTAGAAAAGTCATTCTTCTTTTAAACAATTCTTATACATCTTATGGATTCACATAATAATTTTGGTTCTAATATTCATTTGATAATTAAAGGAAATCATAATTTCTTAACCCTTGATGATACAGTCTCAATTTGGTAGTAGAAAATGAGTCTATGCAGAACACTTCCATTATGCATGTTGTAAATCACGTTTTCTTGGCTAGTGAAAAGGGAAAATGTAAATGGATCTATTTTATTATTAACTAAAAATTTGATAATGCTACATAATCAAGAAGGAAGCATGAAGATGAAAAGAAATTAGAAATGTTGAAACAATTTTGCAAGTACTTTAAGGAAAATGATGGTATCATATATCATTTCTCTAAATTGGCTACAAAGGACGCAAATAATGAATAGGTTGGAATGGTTGTTGCATAACCCTCTACATCTAAAATAGAGTATGCTAATTTTGCTTAAAATGAAACATGGGATTTTACAGTTATCTATGGATATGAACCATCTTGAAATGTGCACTATATGTCAACAATAGAATTTGATGTTTGGTACTCTAATAGTATGAGAACAAAACATATTAACTCACAACATAGTTTCTTCTTGACTTGAGGCTACAAACATAGTGAATATGTCACATGTGCTAACGAGTCCTCTTATTCCATAATGGAATTTGGAAGGACTATCATATTTTTAGATGCCTTATATGCTATAGGGATCAAGAAAAATATGTAATAAGTTCTAGTATTAAGTATTGTCTTGCTTGTCAACATACTCGAAGACAAATCTACAATTCATGTTTACTCTAATGGTAATGATATAATTGATTTATGCATTATATTTCATGGCTTATATAAGATCATAGATTATGAAAAATTTGCAAATGATTTTATCATTTCATATTCATGATTCTTAAGCTATTTCATATGCAAATCTTGGGATGCAAAACTCCGATCATCTGAATTTTACTAGTTAACTTTTCTTATAGAAATTTGAAATGGTTTCCTCTCTTCCAAATCCTTAGCCACCTTCTAAACGTGTTTGTGAAGGTTGTATTTGGGCCTAATGTAGCATTCCTTTTTTCCTAAAGATGGTTTAGTTTGAGCTTTAAGCTTTTTCATAGTGATGTATGTGGTCTTATGTAAACACCTTCATTTCGAAATTACATGTAGTTTGCAACTATCATTGTTGACTTCTCCATGCATGCATGGGTTTATCCATATGCATCATATGTATTGAACTCGATATGCCTCTTGACATGGTCTCAAGCCATGTGCTTCTCATTTGTGTGATTTGTTTTTTATGACATATGCATTATCACCTGAACAATAATTCAAAAAAATAGATGATAAGTCTAGGAACTTATTTTTTTGGTACATTTTTCATAGCAAAGGGTATCATTTGTATTATTAACAAATTGAGCACATTATGATTTTTTGTAATGTTGTTGTTGTAGAAGATGCAATCCAAGCCTTAATTTCATGTACGAAGGAGGCATTAGTTAGCTCAAAAAATATGTACAACAATTTGTTCCCTCTCATTGGAGGTGGACAGTCAAGTGTTTGTCCAAATTATGCAATTTTCCAGCCTTAGGTTTCAAATTATGATGTACGTAATTCCATTTTAGATGTTCGTTTATAGGATGCACTTGTCGATGAGAGGGTCGACATAGAAGAAGCAAAAACTATTCCTGAATCACTGACGCCCACTTCGAGTGATATTCCTCGAACAACATATTAGTTCTCTTTATTTGATGTTTGTCGAGACCACAAAAAACACATCTTTTCTTATCAAAATTATACTTTTCTCGAGTGTGAGGAAATTCATCATGGTCATCACCTTCAATTTTTGGCCCATATTAGTATTTTGTTGAAAAAATGGCTTGCGATGAAGCTGTTATCTCTTCGGACTCTTGAATGTGAGATTGCATTTCAGCAGTTGAATGTGAGCTTTCTTTTCAGCAGTTGGATGTTTCTAGATGCAAATCACTCAACGAAAACTGTACTCTAGTTTTTAAAAATTTTCGATTTCTTGAACAATTAAAATATTTGATGCCTTGAACTATTAAAATATTCGATGTCTTGTAAAGTCTAGTTAGTTTACTCCATTAACAAATTCCATTACTATGTCTTGAATAAAGAATGAGTTTTCATATCGATCATTCTGCATTGCTTTATCTAGGAGGATGGGCGGTCGTGTTGTAGGACTTATGCTATTGTTCATGTTATGTCCTGCCTCGATTTGATATAAACCTGATTTTCAATCACCATTGGTTTGTTTCGGTATAACTACTGATAGTTTTGATGAAATGGTTGTTCGTCGGCATTCTTTAGGTTATCGTTTTGTGTGTTTGTGGTGTGGAAATATATAGAACGTACCCCAATGTTCAAATATGTCGTTTCTGGAAGGTCTACTAAAAGATTTCATGAAATCCTGCTAAACCGAACACAAGCACAGGTTGATCACCTAATACTTATTAAAATGAAAGGACAATCGTAAGGCAAGAGGAGAGATTATGAGAAATCAGGGGGTCAAAAAGAAGAGATCAGGACAAAAAAAGAGATCCATACTCAAGCAAGGAGAAAAACGTACTCTATAGTTTTCATTTCCTTTGCTTTTGCGGAGATTGCTGTTAAAGACAGAAAAATATCTTTACTCTTTCTGCATATGCCGAGTTTCCTTGCGAATGATCTGCTCAAACCTCTTTCGTGGGAATTTTCGCAACTAGTGCCAACTACGTGCGCAACATGGGATCAGACCATTTTCTTCACTGATATGGTTGACATGTTTACAATTAGTAATAATATGCTTTGAGACCATTACTTGCAACTCGAGTTCACTGTTCTCAAGATGCTCAATATTGCCACTTTTATATATATATATATATATATATATATATATATATATATATATATATATATATATATAGATACATACATACATACACACATATATATATATATATATATATATATATATATATATATATATATATATATATATATATATATATATATATATATATATATATATATATATATACGCGCACACACAAAAACATGCACATTCCCTAGTCTAATTCCGGAATGATATTTAGTCAAGTATAGATCCTTCCCTGACTTTAACTTTAGTCACACACAAACATGTTATAACAGCGATAGTCACACATTCCCTTCTCTAATTCTGGAATGGGATTTGGTCAAGTACAGATCCTTCCCTGACTTGACAATTGCACGTAAGTAAATCAATACATAAGTAGACAACAATCACAATTAATCTTTTTGAAATGGACTATTAATGTCTGTATTATGTATTTAACTTGTCTTTGAACTTCTTAAAAACCCAATTTCACCTTTATTGGAATGCGACAACACTAAACGGAGGAACCCGATATGCATTGGTTTAGCATTAAGCAAACATAATGCGAAGTATCACATTTATGCTGAAAATGCATGCTCGAATTTCTCCCAAAATGCATCACTTGGAGAGATGGGGAGAGAGAGAGAGTGAGAGAGCAAGAGAGAGCGTGAGAGAGAGATCTAAAATCTTTGGATATAGTGTACCTATTCCCCTAACTTGCTCGGTAAACTTCTGACACTGTCCTTATTTTTTTTTTCTTGGTTTGCAATGGAGAATGATACGCTGACATGTTTACAATGATACCTTTTGAGCTACACACACACGCATACACACACACACATATAAATAAATAAATAAATAAATAAATAAATATATATATATATATATATATATATATATATATATATATATATATATATATATATATATATATATATATATATATATATATATGCAAAACAAACATGCACATTTCGTTTTCTTATATATATATATATATATATATATATATATATATATATATATATATATATATATATATATATATATATATATATATATATATATAGAGAGAGAGAGAGAGAGAGAGAGAGAGAGATAAAAAAAATGCACATTTAATTTTATAATTCCGCAATTATCCAAAGCCTCCTTGTTACTCATGATAGGATCCATCAAGTACAAATCCTTTCCTGACAAATAATCAAAATTTTTTTTCGGTTTCCAATTGCACTTAAGTTTCACATAAATGAATACATAAATAGTAATTCATAACAACTAGATGAAAAATATACCTTTTATCGAATGCTTCAAAGTATCCCGTTTCTCCAATCCTATTATCTAACATTTTCAAAGCAGAAAATCAACTAAAAAAGATACTTTTGTGATCCAATATACACACCAGACGTGATAAACGTTTCATACGATACATATGACAACTAATGAAATGGACTTTTCATACGTGCCAAACGTCATACGAAAAACGAAAACATATACCATTTTTCATACGTGATAAACATATACGATAAACATATTAACATGGTCAAAAAATATACTCATTTCAAATATGCGAAGTACAATATGAAAATATCAAGGAAGACTTCCTCCTCATGATTTCAATGATTTCACCGGCCTCATCTCTAACCAGAGGGCCAAACTAGAGGCCTCATCTCTAACTAGAGGGCCAAACTAGAGGCCTCATCTCTAACTAGAGGGCCATTTGAAGTATTTTTGTTTTATCAATACGCCTTCTTCCTACTTTCTGATCCTCATATTGATATTAACCTACTATGGAATATATTGAAGCATATCAATTTCAATGGCACTTAATCTACTTTTCTAATGTTTTGCTCTTTAAATATGCACCAAGAGAAGAGGTGGAGATTCATCAATGATATTCAACTCTTTTTTTCCTTTGGAAGTTTTCTTCACAAGACGAAAAAGAGACTCAGAACATTTCTTAGACGTCAAACTATATAGTTATCAGGGGCTCGATGTTTGGCATCACTTCAGACTTTGGTTGATGTTTCTTCTTTCGATTTCGTTGGAGACTTGGCGTTGCTCTCGCCTCCTTGCAAATCACATTTGTATTTCCTCCCTCATCAACAAAAACAAACAAATAGAGTCAGTGCCATCGTGGTAGCCTTAAACAAGAATGGATGGAAGTTAAGAGTATGTATAACTCTAAAGATGGCAATGTGGTGATGATTCTTGATAGCTATGCTTTACCAATCACATCTGCTCAAAAGGGTGGTAGGCTATAAAGGTTTTAGCTTCGCGGCTGGATTTTGAAATATAGTAGAAATTGTTCCCGAGCACTAGCATAGGAATACCTTTAGTATAAAATGGAGCGTCTTTGCATTTTTTGTTATATTGTTTGGTATGAACGATGCCTCAACTGGCTTCAAATGCGTGATGTGTTGTTTGTTCAAGGAATATATCCATACGTGCTTATAAGTGTATTTGGATCACCTCTCTACATATGGAAACCAACACATTGCACATACTTTTCACTTGAATCAGATCTTTGGAAACTACAAACAATATAGTGTGTGTCATAACCCAATGAGTGTGTCTTCATGGTGCATCAATGCAAACTTGAAAGGATATAAAAAACCTTAAAGGGGTTGGAGTGAAAGAAGGTAGAATAAGTACAAGTTTATATGGATGTTTGACAAGAAGGTCATCTTATGTATGGTAAAGAAGAAATGAATAATTACTCTATCCTAAATATAAGTCAATATATACAATTGTTCCCTGTAACTTATGAGCTCAAGTGGCCAACAATCTTGGTAAGTTAATCATTTCATAATCATGTCTCATAATATGAGCACTTTTACCTATCTCCCAATCGTATGTTCCATGCTAGGAGTAAGCATATAGAGGTAAACTACCACTACATTAGAGAGACAATGAAAGCTAAAAAAGTGCCAGTGCAGCACATAAGTACCAAAGATCAATGTGTTGACATGTCCGCTAGACCTTTGGACTCAAACAAGATGCTAAACTTTAATAGGAGAATTGGAATCATGGAGCTTGGATGAAGATTTGGAGGCTAAAGCTTGAGCGAGAGTGTTGGAAATAAATCACCAACCTTGTTTTTACAAACCGTTATCTAGTTGACACTTGGAGCTTCATGAACCAAGGAGCCAATCACAAGAACTTTTGCATTTAACTTGAATCTGAATTCCCCTTATATTTCTCAATGAATCGCCTATCACAAAGGTGTGATAAATTGTATTATTAGGAATCAACTTCTTTCCTTTTAGGGGTCATTTCCAAGTTATATTAACACGTTACATGCTCAGAATTTGGCTGATCTTGTGTGTGTTACGTCCTTAGGAAGCTGAATAACATGATAGCCCCCTTGCTTAGCAAGCTCTCTTCTTGCTTGAGTCATGTATTCCAACTTTAGGTAGCCATATTGCATTTTGTATGTTGCCACTCATGGAGCTAGATAGCTTTGTGTATAGACAAAGTTTCATCTTCATATGTTATCCATTTCTTGTAATCTTTAGTTTTTCATATAGTTAATAAATTATTATAAAGTCAACTCAAAGCTTTGGTTTTATCTCTTTATGTTATGAAAGAAATGATGTCTAAAGTGGAGAGTACTCAGTCTATCAAGGGAGATTTGTGTGTGTTAGCTCTTGAGGAAATTAAGTAAGCTAGGAGACCCCTTTTCTAGAGAGACCTATTCTTGCTTGAGTGATTTCTTCCAAATTTACCTAACGATGTGGAGGTAATTGCAATGCGGGTGGATGGGGTCTGGTCATGGCACATGCAGAGTGTATGAAGCTAGTGAGTGTTGGAAGGTTTATGTAATAAAAAAATGTGAAGGTGAAGATGAAGTTGGGTATGGGGGGAAGAGATGTCGTGATTTGATTAGAGAAAGGGGAACATATGAACACAAGATAATCGCATGAACATGAATGATGAGGACAAAAGAAACCATTCAAATGAATCGATTTGGAAACGAAGAATGGTCAAAAAATATGGAGCTTTTTAAACACCTTCCAAATTTAACTCACATTCATAGGATCTTTTTAGTGGAATGAACACATGATCAGAAAAAAAAAACTAAAACCACACACATGAATCAGTCTCGAAAGGAAGAATGGTCCATGAATGGAGCTTCTTATACACTTTCGAAAGTAAAACATATGCATGGGTGTTTGTGGGTGGTATGAATGCACGTGGGTCATGATTTATGAATGAAAAAAAAATTATACTCTCAATCTTAATGGATCATCCTCAGTGGTTCAACAAAATATTGTGGATCCTCCTCACACATAGAAAGAGATAGAAGGTGGCATGTAAAAATATAGAAGAGACAGAGATAAGAGACATGAGACATGAATTAGAAGATCTTGTTATGATAAAAACATACATGAATGTTGTGAAACATCAAGCTAAGCATTCTACTAGTCAAAGGTGGTCCTCAAGACCCTCTCACCATGATAGTTCAACCGAATGTCACCGTAAGAGCATAGGTTCCACTTCATTGACCCTATGTCTTTCTAGGATCGTAATGGTTCTCTAAAGAAGTCTAAGACACATAAAACCAGCTCTAACTCACTCACACGCTCCACTGAGGGTGAGCCCACCTTGGATCCTCACACGCTCAACTGAGGGTGATCATCGCAAGGAAAGCAAGTGCTAACAAGGGCCCTATGGATGCTAGAAAAAGTTATAAGCTTGTTGCCTAATGTTACGGAATCTTTTGAGGACTTCTCAACATTGAGAGCATATTCCTGGATAAGAGCATACTCATGAAGGGAAGAAAGAAGAATAATATGGGAATTGGAATTTTGTTGAAGACATAACTCTAACTCCTCAAGAGTAGAGAAACAATGAGATATCTCAATCACATGCTCAATGTTCTCATCATGTTCCATGATTTTGTTGTTTTCATAATTTTTTTGGGTTTTTTGGATAAAAGACTTAGACAATTGACTCTTATGAAGAAAATCTAATCTAGAATGTGGAAAACAAAGTGACAAACTATTGTACATGTTGGTTGGATGCGAGATGTCAAACCAATATCCACTGTTGTCCCGCTCAACAATGGATTCTATCCAAAATTTTGATCATATGTAGCTCCAAACATGAATCGAGGTGCATAATCACTACAAGCATGCTCATGACCCCGAGTAACAATAGGTTTCTTTCTAATTGACAATCGATTTCTAGGATGGTTCACTCGTACCGTCACGACTTGAAGTGATTGCATTCCATCCTTAGACTTAAGTCTAGTATAGGTAGACCCATTATCCATGGCTTTAGTTTCCATACAACTCTCAGAAATAAAGGGTTGACCTAAGAGAACTTCATAGGAGCAATTATCTTGAATAAAAAAGTGAAACTCTCTTGTGATTCCTCCTATGGATATGGGCACACTAGCACAAGCTCCATACAGGGTACCTACACCATTATCTGCACTTCTCATATGCCATCCACAATCTTTATCTATGGGCCATCAAGGCTTATCAAAGACTTCTCTTGAACTCACATTGTTTTCGGAGCCGGAATCTAGTAGTGCATTCACAATGATAGTGTTCTTATCATTTCCTATTTCAACATGCATCTATGATGTACCCCTAGATAAAAATTTTCTTTTAAAGTGACTTTGAGGATTGTTTTCATGATTTTCATGGTCAGGTTGAATAGGTCCTAAGAAATTTTTATTAACATTCACTTCATCATCATCAAAGCCCTCTTCATCAGATTCATCAAAGTTTAAGGCTTCATTCATAGCTTGATCTTGATCTAGAAAATCTTGCATCTCAGTATCTAGATTAAGCGAAAACCTCTTCCTTTTAATTAGGCCGATAAAGTTATCTTTAAAAAACAGGTTTTGCAATAGAGATAACTTGTTCTAAAGACATAATCACTTGACTTTTAAGCAAAATGTCATCTAAAATCTCCATAGGATCTATTTTTCTCTCAATTTTTGAAATCAAGATGGCTTTAGGTTTTCTCTTTGGTTTCTTTTAATTTTTCTCAGGATCTTGTTTTTGTTCATGTTTTCACGTTTGGTCTTCAATTTGCTTTGATTGTTCTTGTTTATCTAAAGGCTTTGGTTCTGTTTTTCTTTGCTTTGTCTTCTTCCCTTTTTATTTTTCCTCTTGTTTTTGTTCATTGGGTTGTGATTCTTGTTTTTTATCTTTGGACTGTGATGTTTCTCCTTGCTCTATGATTGTTTCTACTCCCTCTGAGGTTTGTTTTTGAGTCACTCTTCTTTCACTAGGCTCAGCTTCATCTCTTGTTCGTTTTTCTTCTACATTGGATATGTGAGAAATAAGAGATTGATCTTCTATCGGTGACTCCCAAGCTGTTACTCTGTGAATCTCATCTCGTGCTCTTACTAAAGCCTCTATGGAAAAGTCAACTTCCTTTGTGGATTTACTTGATTCTACTTGTTGTTCATCAAGAGCTTCTAGTTTCACTCCTCTAGTTCCTACGTCCCTTATGGTTATATTTTCATAGTGTGTTTTCATTCCTCCCTTACCATAATTTCCTTGCAAAGGTAGCCTAGATAAATAGTCACAAATTTTTGTGTCTATGTCTATTACTAGTCGTTGCTCCTTAGTAGCCTTCAATAGTTCACAATTTCTCAAAAAGTGCTCTAATGAATCACACTAGGGACACCTAAGGGTTACACACAAAACCATTTTGATGAGGATTTTGATTAACTTGTGGTGGGAAATTTTGAAATTGAGTATTTTGTTGATAAAATATATCTTGAACAGGATAATTAGGATTTTGATAAGGCTATTGTTGTCCAAGAATGTGTGATAGGAACTACTTTGTAGATTGCGAAAGCATTGGCAATAAAAATTCCATTTGGGAGTTATTCACTCAGGTTCCATTTATCCAATGGAAAAGTGTGAAAAGAGTAAGTTGTTCCAAATCTGAACAAAGTGAAGGAGTTCCAAGAATGTAGTATGTAACCATGAAGACGGTACTTAAATCTACGGAAGGTAAAACATAATGTTTGACTATCCTTAAAGGGATTTTGGAACAAATCCAGAAAGCATGAGCGGATGGTTAAGACTTAAGTAGTAGAGAGGTTCCTGTAAAAGTCTCGGCCGAGATAGGTACCTAAAGCATCAATAAAGAAGGAATCTAAAGACAAGAAGTTAAAAACTCTTGTCACTACAAATGGGTCAAGGAAAAACCAATTGAACTTGAATTTGTGAAAATTCAAGTACTTGGGATTTCAATTGGTTTTCATTTGAAAACCCTAGCAAAGAAGGATGCATGTTCCATCAAAAGGTTTTTCAATTCCCCCTAGGAAAGCACAAGATTGTGAAATGATCATGTGAAGGGATCAAAAAAATCAAGTTAGAGATAATGCTTGAAACCTCAAAATTCTCATAAAGAATTGAAGAAAGAGGGTACTCTATCAAGATATGTTTAGACTTTAGGGTAAAATTCACTCATACGTCAATGTAAGTATAAAGTAGGGTGGTATGGGACACTAGATTTTATACTCAGATTGATGTAGGAAACATGGTATGGGACATCGGACCGTGAATTAAGACTTCAAAGAATGAGTTTTATTCAAAGACGATAAAAGTAGTATCTCAAGATATTTCAAGATAACTTCAAGATAAAGAAATTGAAAGATATGAAGTAAGTAACTTCCAAGATCTTCTTGAAACACTTCAAGATAAAGTGTTGTTAATTCAGAAATATTTCATAAATTTCTGAAAAATAGTTGGACTTTGATTTTGAGTTGATCTTTTGAACTGAGGATTTGATTGCCTAAGTCAAGTATGAAGTTCCTAGTGTAACTTGGTAAATTCACTCTTTTGACTCAAAGAAATGCACAAGAATTGCATTCCTAGTAAGGAGTTAGAAAGATTGAATATGAACTGAACTTAGTCTCAAGTGAAGCATTATCTGAAAGCAAAACTCATCAACAGAAGTGGGTCGACACACTAATGTTGGTAATCACACTAGTATCTTGTTGTTGGATGATGTTTTCGTGTTACTTTGAATCTATTTGAGATTCTAGCCTATTTCTCTTAAAGATAGAAAAAATGCTTCAATACCCTGTTGGAACAGATCTTTGAGAAGTTAAAGTCCTGAGTCATCTAGACTTTGACTCATAGCAAGTTTACATATGTTCGAAGTTTGAATTGGTTGTACAGAGTTTTAGTCATTTCTTTCCACTTTCCAAATCTTTTGGAATTGGCTGAGACATGGTATCTGATTCCTTTTGCAAAAGACCACGGTTAGCTGGTTAGAACTAGATAACTAATTTAAAACATCCTAGATAGATTTATGTACAAGAACCATTTCAATCTTCAAAAGGTAATAAGTCTAAGTGGACTTATTTATTTGAGTCTGCTTCAAGTTATAGCATAAATGATTTCCTAGAGTCCAGTATACTCTAGAATAAAGAAGTTAGGAATTGGTCAATGAACTTTTAGCTAAAAACTAGTCTTTGAGAGAAGTGTCCTAATTTGGACAAATTTCATTGCGAATTTGTTTTGGGCAAGTTATAGTATGGTTGACTCAAAGAAAATGGTAAGTTTCTCTTACAGTTTACCTAGGATTTTAAAACTCATTAGGACAAAGTGGTCCTCTAGTTGATTGAAAAAATCAAGTAACTGTTGGATAGGAGTAGACCATTGCTCAAACATCCATGTTAAATGTTTGGGGACAACCAAAACTTCAAGTTCTCCAAATCAAATTCAAGTGTATCAAGATTTGTCAATGTCTTGTGAGGGATAAGAATCATGCCTTCGTTACTAAGTCCATGCCTAGAAATGGACTAGTAATTTGAATCCACCTAGTTCATGTGTTTGTGCCTAGATCGCACATCGCAAAATTGTGAATTGGCCAAGGATGTCTTTAGATCCACCCTCATTATTCATTCACTACTTTGAACTTTGAGTAGTTATGAAAGTGCAAAACCAGATAGTGTTTTGAATCATTTGGGCAGGGATGCCACCACAGAGATTCCAATTCTAGAACATGACCATGTTCTTCTAGTTTTAGAACATGAGGCTCGGGGATTGCCTACAGCAGATACATAGATCTATTTTTGAGGATGAAACTATTTTCCAAGGGGAAAAGAATGTAATAAAGTAAGTCTATAGGGCCAGGCTAGTTCAGAAGGATCTGAAATCAGACACCGTTTGGTCGTTCGTGTGCATGACCAAAGATCTCGAGTTTAGACTTACTAGGAGATCTTGTGCTCTTATGAACAAGTGATCCACGTAGCTTAGTGGTTAAGTCTCAAGGATGTGAAGGAGGAGGTCTTGGGTTCAATCTCCATGAGGGACATGGGGAGAGTATTTTTCCCAAAGAGATCTAGAGCCTTCTAGAAGCATCCACTTGAGTTAACTTGAGTTGACTGGAACACTTGGCGCACATGCAGTTACATGGCCAACACATGGCCGGCTAGTATCCACCTGCCGAAGAAGGTAGTCCCTTGGAGAGAGCTCTATATATAGAGGCATTTGGTAGGGACGAGAGTCATCTCTCTAGCATGTGGTAGTCATAATCCTTAGCTTGTTGCACCTGTAATGATCAAATAATCAACATATATACAAATGAAAACAATTTTGCTACCTTCATCCTTCACAAAGAGTGATGGGTCTACATGACTCTAATTGTATACACATTTTACCAAGTAGAGTCTTTGGTTCCAAGTCCTTCGGGCTTGCTTAATTCCATAAAGAGCTTTCTTAAGCCTGCATACATGATGTGGAAACCTTAGATCTTCAAAGCCTTGGGCTACTGCATGAAGACTACTTCTTCAAGCTCTCCATTTAGGAAACCATTCTTCACATCTATCTAGTACATCTTCCAACCTTTTGAGGTTGAAATTACAATCAAACTTCTTATGGTGGAATCTTGGCTACTGTATTGAATTTTTCCACAAATTCTATGCCATAGATTTGAGCAAAACCTTTGGCAACCATCCATCATTTATACCTAGAGATGCTCCCATTTGCATGCTTCTTTACCTTGTACACCAATTTCTTGCCAATGAATTTCATGTCCTTTGTTCTTGGCACCAATGACCAAGTATCATTTTCTTCAAGTGCCTTGACTTCAATCTCCATGGCTTCAATCCATTCCCTATGCTTATTTGCTTCTTCAAAAAAGTTAGGTTCTTCAAGAGCTATAACGTGACTCATCTAGGCATAGTGTCTTGCAATGAATTAATCATAAGTTCATGTTTGAATAGGTTCTTTAACCCTATTTGATGATCTTACCTCACCATTAGATGGTAGGAATCTCCTCCTCCTTGGTTTATATGGTTTAAATCCTGGAGTTTCTAATTTTTCAATATCTTCCTCACTTGAAGATTCCATGTCTACCCATGGATGGTCTTCGTCATTTGCCTTTTCCTTTCCTTTGATACTTCCTTCACTTGAACGAGCTTCATTCCTTGTCCTTCAATTCCAAGATGATGTAGTACTCTCCACTGATGGTGTGCTTGATGTGGTTGGACCACTCATCTCCATGCTTCATTGTGGCTCTTTGAACTTCTTCTCGGCTTCATATGCATCATCAACCTATAACACATCTTTGCTACCATACCAAGGCAACAACTCATCAAATATTACATCTCTAGATATCTTAAGATCTTTTCTACAAATTTATAGCATCTTAAACCCTTTTTCTCTGAAAAATATCCAAGAAATATACACCTATCTGCCTTCGGGTCTAACTTGTTTCTCAATTCTTGAGGTATGTGAATATAACAAACAAAAGCAAATACTTTGAGATGTGAAAGGTTGGGTTTCAAACCACACCAAGCTTCATAAGGTGTAGCTCCATGTACTCCTGAGGTTGGACACCTATTCATAATGTATATGGTTGTATTTGTTGCATCATCCTAATAAGAGTTAGCCACATTCATTTCATTTAACAAAGCTCTAACCACTTTTACTATTTATCTTTTGTTTGTCTATGCCATCCCATTTTGTTGAGGTGTATACCTAAAAATGAATTGCATATTGATGCCATGGGCATGTAGAAAATCTAAACATTCTTTTGAAAAATAATCTCCCCCTCCATCCGATCTAAGAGTCTTTATATACTTCCCTGTCTCCTTCTACAATCAGTAAAACACCTCTGACTTTGACTTCATGCAATACATCCAAAAAAACCTTGAGTGATCATCTATAAATGTGACAAAATATCTATTACCTCCAATGGATGGCTCCCTTGTAGGTCGCCATACATCTAGGTGTATGAGACTCAACACTTCATTGCTCAGATGTGCTCCCTTCTTGAATGGAAATCTACTTTGTTTGCATAATTGACAAGTATGGAACAAATTTTGCATATTATAATATGTAAGATCAGATAGAACACTCACCAAGCCCCTCCTTTGCATTTCCTTCATCCTTTCTAAGTCTATGTGTCCAATTATTTTATGCCATAAGTCGATTTCTGCAATCTATTTATTTTCAATGGACAAGTACACAATGTGAGCGGTTGATGGCTTTACCTCCATGGTGAAGAGTCTTCTCTGCTTCTTTTGTTTTACTATGAGCTTGCAGTCCTACATGGGGTCTTCAACAACCTCACCTCATAACCTCGTTTAACCATTTGACCTAGCGAGACCAAGTTCTTTGTGATGGTTGGCACATGCAACACATTCATCAACACCTTGGAGCTTTGATATCCATTCAATGCAGCATCACCCACATTTGTAATCTTGTTCTCAGTGTCATCCTCTTTCTCTACATGTCCTTGAGTGATGGGTGAGCCTAAATTAAACAAAACAACTTTATTGAAACTCATATGGCTGCTACAACCACTATCAATGTACTATGTAAAATCTGAATCGACTCTTTCACTTGACCCATACATCATACCTTGGTTAATCTCGTCGGTCACCATCAATGTGAATACGATCAAATTTTGCTAGGGAATCCCTCACATAAATTGATGTGGTGAATGCTTTTCACCTTTCATCCTCTCTCAAGCCATTGAAAGTGTGCGCGATAAGATCATCATCTTCAATTGGGTTGCTAATTGAGCCTAGGGCATCTGTAAGGTCCTTAACCTTCAAAAAGTACTCATTTATGTTAGTACCTGGTGCTTTCCTAAGCTTATTTAGCTCATTCTTGAGCTGAATCTTCCATTTCTTGGTCAATGAAGAGTACAATCTCTCCAATGTCCGCAACCTTCTTGGATGTGTCCAATTCTTGTATATGCCCTATCATGCTATTGCTTATATGTTGGGATAGAATGAATATGAATCTGCTATCCCTTTCTATCTATGCATTAAGTGCCTAGACTTGCCTTGAAGTCGTTGAATTAGCAAAGATTTGCTTGTTTATCAAATAGTTTGATGACAAATGTACAATTTATGATATCTAAAATGGTGATGTTATTATTGCTTATTGAATTTAATTTCATAGAATGTATATGCTGGTATACTATGCAAAATTTGCAAATGATTTAGCATATGCACCTCATGATTGTCATCCTATATCATAATGGTTTGGCATGCACCCTTTGATCATTTGATTTCTTTCTAGTTTGATTCACCTGTAGAAACTTGAAATGGTGTCCTCTCTATCCAATCTTGAGGCACCTTCTGTACATATATGTGAAGGTTGCATTTCTAGCCAAATGCAATCTTCCTCCTTCTCAAAAGATGTTTCAGTTAGAGCTTCCCATAGATTGCACCTTTTGCATGGTGATATCTATGGTCCTATGTAGAAACCTTCATTTGCTTACTACATGTATTTCATGACTTTCATTGATGATATTTCCATGCATGCATTGGTTTATCCATGTATAGCATATATTCTAAAAAGCTAAATAATTGCAATCTATCACTTGATATGAGCCTTCACATTGTTGCAAACAATCTAGTGTTTCTCATGTGTGATTTTGTTTGTCTATCAGATGCATTACGATGTGATGGCAACAATCCTGAGAATTAGTTGATAAATCTATGAATCTATTTTCTTGGGTACATTTTTGAAAGAAAAGAATATTGTCTTTAGCATCCATAAAGTAAAGGCATTCTGGCTAGTTGCAATGTTGTTTTTTGTGGAAGATGCAACTGCACCCATCCTTTTGAGTGCTAAGGAGACATTACTTAGGTTGAAAAATATGTAGGACACTTTTCTACGTCTTTTTAATAAGCAGAGAGTGAAGTGCTTGCCCAACTCATACAAACTTTTAGCTTTTACACCTTCGGAATCATGATGTAGATAATTCGATTTCAGATGTTTTTTTTACTTGATGCACTTCTTGATCATAGGGTTCACATACAAGAGGTAAAAACTATTCTTAAATGGCATATGCCCACTTAGAGAGATAGTCCTTAAACAACATATTATTTCTATTAACTTAAATTTTTTTTGAGACCAAAAAGGAAAATTTTTTGAAATTGAAACTATCTTTTCTCTAGTGTTAGGAAACTCATCATTTTCGAAGTCCTATTCAATCTGTCTTTTGTGCTCCCTAATGGTCTTAGGCTATATCAATTTTCAACATGGAATCGTGGTAGATATCGATAAGATCAAGGCAATGTTGGGGGCTCTTGCGATGGATACTACTACATAATCTATTTGTTTCTTCGGAAAAATTATGTGACATGGTCACAACCCTCAATTTTTGGTTCATATTGGTATTATTTTGACTAAACTCGCTTGTGATAAACCTACTAACTTTTTGGACTCTTGAATTTGAGCTTACATTTTAGCAATTGAATGTGATCTTGCGTTTGTGATCCACTCTCCAATCTGTAGGGCTCCTATATGACAATAATTGTCCTCAATGTTGTGATGCAAATCAGTCAATGAAAACTGTAATGTCTAGTTTATTAAAATATTCGATGTCCACCGCTTATCGGGTGGATTTATTTTACTATTGATTGCAAAATTTTGGCGTTGATCTACTCCATTAGGAAATTCCATTACTATGTGTTCGAAGAAAGAAAAGAACTATTTTTCATATGGATCATTTCGCATTGCTTTATCTAGCGAAGCAGTAGAATTGGGTAGGTTGACAATCAGGTTTTGAGCATTACGATGTGATGGCAACAAGTCTGAGAATTAGTTGATAAATCTATGAATCTATTTTGTTGGGTACATTTTTGAAAGGATAGAATAGTGTCTTTATCATCGAAAAATTAAAGGCATTTTGGCTAGTTGCCATGTTGTTTCTGCGGAAGATGCAATTGCACCTATCCTTTCAAGTACCAAGGAGACATTAGTTAGCTCAATAAATATGTACGCCACTTTGCTTCCTCTTTTTCATAAGCAGAGAGTGAAGTGCTTGTCCAACTGATGCAGATTTTTAGCATTATACGTTCCGAATCATGATGTAGATAATTCGGTTTTGGATGTTTTTTTACTTCATGCATTTCTTGATCATAGGGTTGACATACAAGAGGTAAAGGCTATTCCTGAATGGCGTATGCCGACTTAGAGAGATAGTCCTTATACAACATATTATTGCTCTTAACTTAAATTGCTTTGAGACCAAAAAGGCAAATTTTTTGAAATTAAAACTATCTTTTCTCTAGTGTTAGGAAATTCATCATTTTCGAAGTCCTATTCAATCTGTCTTTTGTGCTCCCTATGGTAAGGTCTTAGGCCATATCAATTTTCAACATGGAATCCTTCTAGATATCGATAAGATCAAGGCAATGTTCGAGGCTCTTGCGATGGAGACTACTACATAATCTATTTGTTTCTTCGGAAAAATTATGTGACATGGTCACGACCCTCAATTTTTTATTCATATTGGTATTTTGTTGACTAAACTGGCTTGTGATAAACCTACTAACTTTTTGGACTCTTGAGTTTGAGCTTGCATTTTAGCAATTGAATGTGAGTTTGCATTTGTGATACACTCTCCAATCTGTAGGGCTCCTATATGACATAGTTGTTCGCAATGTTGTGATGCAAATCAGTCAATGAAAACTGTAATATCTAGTTTATTAAAACATTCGACATCTACCTCTTATGGGGTGGAATTATTTTACTATTGATTGCAGAATTTAGGCGTTGATCTACTCCATTCCATTACTATGTATTCGAAAAAAAACACAGAACTATTTTTCATATGGATCATTTCGCATTGTTTTATTTAGCGAAGCAGTAGAATTTGTTAGGTTGACAAGCAGGATGGTTCGTCATCCATCAATCAGGTTTTGAGCATGCCATAGTTGACTCTTTCTCTGCCTAGATTTGAGGCAAACCCTTACAAATGGGCAAAATATGGAAAATCATCTATCGCATGAGGAAAAATATTCTTTTTCTATTATTTTGGTTCAATTGGAAAGCAAAGGAAATGAAAACTATAGAGTACGTTTTTCTCCACTTTTCAGTATGGATCTCTTTTTTGTCCTGATCTCTTCTATTTGATCCCCTGATTTCTCATAATCTCTCCTCTTGCCTTACGATTGTCCTTTCATTTGATTGCCTTACGATTGTGCTTGTGTTCGGTTTCGCAGGATTTCATGAAATCTTTTGGTAGACATATTTGAACATTGGGGTACGTTCTATATATTTCCACACCACAAACACACAAAACGATAGCCTAGAGAATGCCGACGAAAAACCATAACATAGAATTTCATAACCATAGCAATTCATGAAATCTATCAGTAGTTATGCCGACACAAACCAATGGGGATTGAAAATGAGGTTTACATCTAATCGAGGCAGGACCGCCCATCCTGCTAACACGACCGCCCATCCTACTAGATAAACACGAAACAAACCAATGGGGAAACATCCTGCTAACACGACCGCCCATCCTGCTAGATAAAGCAATGCAGGATGATCGATATGAAAAATCGTTCTTTATTCAAGACATAGTACTGGAATTTCCTAATGGAGTAAACTAACTAGACTTTACAAGACATCGAATAATTCAATAGTTCAAGACATCAAATATTTTAATTGTTCAAGACATCGAAGTTTTTTAAAAACTAGACTACAGTTTTCGTTGAGTGATTTGCATCTAGAAACATCCAACTGCTGAAAAGAACGCTCACATTCAACTGCTGAAATGCAATCTCACATTCAAGTGTCCGAAAAGATAACAGCTTTATCGCAAGCCATTTTTTTCAACAAAATACTAATATGGGCCAAAAATTGAAGGTGGTGACCATGATGAATTTCCTCACACTTGAGAAAAATATAATTTTGATAAGAAAAGAGAAATAATATCTTGTTCGAGGAATATCACTCGAAGTGGGCGTCAAGGATTTAGGAGTAGCTTTTGCCTCTTCTATGTCGACCCTCTCATCGAGAAGTGCATCCTATACATGAACATCTAAAATGGAATTACGTACATCATAATTTGGAACCTAAGGCTGGAAAATTGCATCATTTGGACAAACACTTGACTGTCCACCTCCAATAAGAGGGAACAAATTGTTGTACATATTTTTTCAGCTAACTAATGTCTCCTTGGTACATGAAATTAATGCTTGGATTGCATATTCTATAACAACAACATTACAACAAATCACAATGTGCTGAATTTGTTAATGATACAAATGATATCCTTTGCTATGAAAAATGTACCAAAGAAATAAGTTCGTAGACTTATCATCTATTTTTTTGAATTATTGTTCAGGTGATAATGCATATGCCATAAAAAACAAGTCACACAAATAAGAAGCACATGGCTTGTGACCGTTTCAAGCCTCAAATCGAGTTCAATACATATGATGCATATGGATATACCCATGCATGCATGGAGAAATCAACAATGATAGTTGCAAACTACATGTAATTCCGAAATGCAGGTGTTTACATAAGACCACATACATCACTATTAATAAGCTAAAAACTCAAACTAAACCATCCTTAGGAAAAAAAGGAATGCTAGATAGGCCCAAATACAACCTTCACACACATGTTTAGAAGGTGCCTAAAGTTTGGGAAGAGAGGAAACCATTTCAAATTCCTATAAGAAAAGCTAACTAGCGAAATTCAGATGATCAGAGTTTTGCATGCCAAAGCTTTGCATATGAAATAGCCTAAGAAACATGAATATCAAATGCTAAATCATTTGCAATCTTTTCATAATCTATGAGCTTATATAGGCCATGGAATATAATGCATAAATCAATAATATCATTACCATTAGAGAGAACATGAATTGTAGATTTGTCTTCCAGTATGTTGACAACCAAGACAATACTCGTAATACTAGAACTTATTGCATATTTTTCTTGATCCCTATAACATATAAGGCATCTAAAAATGTGATAGAACTACCATCACCAATAGTTGGAAGTCCTTCCAACTTCCATTATGGAAAAAGTGGATTCGTTAGCACATGTGACATTATTTCACTATGTTCGTAGCCTCAAGTGAAGATGAAACTATGTTGTGAGTTAATATGTTTTGTTGTCATACTATCAGAGTACCAAACATCAAATTCTATTGTTAGTGCACATTTCAAGATGGTTCATATCCATAGATAATTGTAAACTCCCATTTTTCATTTTAAGCAAAATTAGCATACTCTATTTTAGATGTAGGGGGTTATGCAACAACCATTCCAACCTCTTCATTATTTGCCTCCTTTGTAGCCAATTTAGAGAAATTCTATATGATACGATCATTTTCGTTAAAGTACTTGCAAGATTGTTTCAACATTTCTAATTTATTTTCATCTTCATGCTTCCTTCTTTGATTATGTAGCATTAGAAAATTTTAACTTAATAATAAAATACATCCATCATGACAATGAAATTGGTAATTGTCATCTTTAATGCCATCTACATCGCCTTCAATAAGTATATTTGGAGGTTCAGTAGGAGCTTTTTCAACACCCTGTACAATTGTCCTCAACTCTTTTGCTACCCATACATGATGCATTATGTCTTTCCACAATGGACAAACATTTAGCATCAAGTTTATCCTCAACATAGAACATATGGAATGCATCAATGCTTTCATCCATTGCTAGTAATAAAATATCATGATGCAAAAATTGACTATATCTCAAAAATCCGCGAAAAACACATTGAACTCTACTAGACCAATTAGAGACTGTGAATTGAACCTTGCATATATGTTCCGAAAAATTAGCAAAAATATTTTTGCATGATCACTACAATAGTACTTTTGGAGGCCCAAATGCATTCAAATCAAAACTTCAATGCCACATAGCAAAGGTACTTTGAACTTGTAATCACCCCAAGTATGCTCATCATTTTTTGTGCGAGTGTTATATTCAAACCAATTGAGTGTCAAAGAGTCCATAGGTGAAGCATCAACGATCTTTGATATGAGTTGTTGGAGTTGAAGGTCAATGGAACTACATGAAAAACATAATAAAGAAGAAGAAGCTTGGAGTACACACATATTAATAATTGTATTAACAAGTGAATGTAAAATGATAAGTGACTGATGATAATTGCTCTAAAAAACTTGTATCGCAGCCTGGAGAAGGAGATCAATGAGCTTGAATTTCATGGAGGGAATCTTTATGAAGTAGACACCAAAGGTAAAACCTTGGAGCTTTCCACCAACAAAAGAGATTATTAAGAGGACTATACCACTAGTAAAGAGGAGGGTTTCACTACTAGACAACCCAGATAGTGAGAGCACCATCATTTGATCGACACTCCCAAAAAAAGTTGTTGAATTCACTTCCATAGAAGGTGACCCATAAATGGAAACAACAATTGGAAATGCCGTAAGAGAGCCCCCTTAAGGGTAAGTTATGTGGTTAGGACCCCTCATTTTTGAGGGAAAAAGACAAACCCAATATGAAAAAAGACAAGGTCCCCCTCCGCAAAGAGGGTAACCATCGATAATGATTATCATATGCTTTAATAGCAAGGGGTTGACTGACCCCTCAAGAGTCACTATTATTGGCTTGTGGCTTTGTGATAATAGCCTATACCCAGATTTCATCTATATTCAAGAGGTTAAAACCAATAGAGAGGAGAAGCAGCTCAAACACATCTCTTCGACTCATGTTTGGGTTACCACTTCACACCCCAAAGGGGTCGGTGCATAACTATTGAAATAGATAGCTTTTGATTTGGTAAAATAGTCAACTCGTGCAAAGATCAAGAACATCATTGGATTGTTGCCTCCTTCATGGCCCCCTTCCAGTTCATTCTAGACTCCATGTATGCCCCAAATAGGGAGTCAGAGAGGATTGACGCTTGAGTCTCTTTGGATATTTATTCTCCCCAATTCTGGTTTTCCCTAAGCGCTCAAATCTTATGCGCTCCCTATGGAAGATCTAGAAGAAGTTCACACAATTTATCAAAAACTGAGAACATTGGAAATGGGCAACCAATATAAGAAAAATGAATCTATCTGATTTTTGATCACGGGCATTAGAGGCGTGGCTTCTTCGAGCCTCCAAAATGCTAAGAGGCTCTAGAACAAGGGTTTCAGACACTGAAAAGACCTCTAGAGACAAGAAATTGGACAATGAATCAGTGTTCAAGACATAGATCCTAAAATAAGAGTGAACTATGAAGAATGGACTCTCCTTCAGAGCAAATGTATCACTTGGGAATGATAAAAAACCTAACTCCTCTTCGGGTGAAATCCGGTCTTCCATGAGGGTCTTGGGTGGAAAAACGGAAATTGCTTGTCCAAAATTCCTAGCATGGAGGTGAACAGGGACTATCATATCACGCTTAACAAGAAGTGGTGCCGACTTGGACAAGGTTGCATTTGGATTTGAAGTTCATGTCTATCTGGCACCCCTCATCAAGATGAAAAAGTTGATTCTCATGTGGCAAATTCTCCACCATGGTATCTGGACCAATCTATAGGCTAGAAAAATTTGTTGGGCTCCGCCATGGTGCAAGTGATGACATCACAGCATGGAGGATCTAGGTCACACCTTCTTTGCTTTCCCCAAGTCTCTTTGGCTCTCATGGACCCTTAGGAATAGTTTGAGATTGTAGGGACAAATCATGTGGAAGCAAGCACTCTTGGGTGAAGCCATTGGCTTCTTAGCAGCTCTATGGAATGCTATAAGAGGGGAAACCCTCTAGAAAATTTGGGGGGAGCGGTGTGCCTACAATTTTGGACACTCTCCTAAAGAGTGGTCAATTGAGAAGTCTTTGTTCCTCATTGGCAAGATAATCTCACAACTGCAAGAAGTCCCCACCCTTTAGGCATCATAAAGTGTTTCTCATTGAGAACAACAAGCTTAAACCCAAGTGGGCCCCACATGAAGGGGATGAGAGGGTTATTAGCCTCCTTTGTAAAAGTCTCTAGATCCATTACTTCTACCCTTGCTTTGTGGGATTCAGAGGGTCCAAAGTGCACTCGTCCCATTCACTTGTACCTTTTTCTTTTTAATTAAAGTATGAGAGATTAGGTGAAAGCGGAACTTCCTTTTACATAAAAGAAAATGATAAGTGACATGGTAGGATTATAAGCATTTATATGAGCTAGGGCAGAGCTTTGCAAGGACGTAAAAAAGTGGTGCAATAGACCTAAGCATGTTCATACACAACACTATCATAATCTATGAACAATAAGAAGGTCCTTTGTATCCCAAGTAAAATAAATTAATAAGCACCATATGTAAGATAGTGGACTATTTGTTTTGTGCACTTAAAACTACTTTGAAATAGAAAAAGTATTATTCAAGTAAATAACCATGGACTCGCACTAGTGGTTCATCAATGATTAATCATAAAAAATGGTCAATCGTGAGGTGTGTCTTACCTTATTTTTAATATGAGATCAAAGCCAAAATCAATGAGAAGAAAAACCCAACACAAAAGTATGCTTGTAGTATAGTTCTTATTGCCTTAATATAACAAGTCTCCGAGATCAATAAAGAGTTTTAAATTTTTACATGTAGATAATGGTAAATATCTTTATTGCATACATCACTCCAAGTCCTCATGCTTAATAATGATGTTACCCCATTCAACATTCTTAAGCTGACTACTATCATAAGCAATTAGGAAGTCCATGTTTCCATGATCAGCTAATGGTGGTAGAACACAAGCAATGTCATATTTGGAGGCAAATATATCCACATACAATGGTTTAGTTTAATCTAGAGCTTTAAATCTTAGTGTTGAGCACAAGAAAATTTTGAATTACTGGAATTCTTTCTCATAGGCATCAATACATTCTAATTTTTTCATTAGCCCAAGCAAAGGGTTTTTCAATGATGCTACATATATGAGTGAAACTATGGTCATAGCCACAATATCCCATTAAGGTTTGTCAGTATTCAATGTTCTTTGGAATCAAAAGATCTACTATGAAATGATTCTATCCTCATCATCTCAAATTCGATTTTTAATGAGAATCTATCCCAAGTCTACCTTGATGCACCATGAAGACGTGCTCATTGGGTTCAAACGCACATTCTTTGCGAAGGATTTCAAAAAAGAAAACAATATGCAGAGTGTATTACTCTTTTACGACCAATGCAATTGAACCACTTTGTTAAGGAAAAATGAAACATATATTTTATGTTTTATAGTAGCTTTTAAGCTTCAATTGTCCTTAGTTAAAGCTCTTTTGTTACTAGAATGTGATCAATTTTGTGGTAGATGTGACATTTTCATATATGGTGAACCCCTAATTCTGTATATCTAGATACTTTTATAGATTGAGTAGAGATGAGAAGAAGGATGATGGCATCCAGATAATCTCAATCGAGGTTCTTTAATATCACATTCAAAGAAAACATAAGCAAAAAAAAAAATCGAAAGGAATGTCCTCCAATGACTGCATGAAGGTACAATAGAGCCTAGAATATTTTGAATCAAAGGAAGTCATCTTGTTGAAAGTGGCTCAAAATCCTTGATATGGTATCTTTAAAGAACATCTCTAAAAATCAAAAGAAGAAATTAGAACTACTAGTATATATATATATATATATATATATATATATATATATATATATATATATATATATATATATATATATATATATATATATATATATATATATATATATATATATATACATACAGACATACACATATATATATATATATATATATATATATATATATATATATATATATATATATATATATATATATATATATATATATATATATATATATAATCGGAGGATTTTACCGGCAATTCTTGTTGATCATCCTATACCATCTCTGTTGCATTGATAGCAGGTGTGGTATCATCAACTTCTTCCAGAAGTTCACCAGAATCTAACCAAGCTAAAAAGTTAGCAAGCGTGTGTGCGGACCCTAGTTGATGTACTACTGAATAATCAAACTCTTGGAGCAACAATACCCATCTTGCTAACTGTCCTTCTAGATCCTCTTGATGAACAAGGTACACCAAGGCTGCATGATTGACATGAAAGGTGAAATGGCATCCCAATAAATAATGCCAGAATTTCTTCATCGAATACACTAATCGGAGACATTCACATTCGGTGACTGAATAATGGCACTCTGCTTGAGCTAATCTGCAACTCCCATAATACATTCGATGGAACCATTTCTCCATTTTTTTCATCAGCATGCTGCGAATTGCAATGTGGGATGCATCCACAAAGACGTGAAATGGGAGTTCCCAATTTGGTGCTTGTAAAATAGGTGCATGCTTTAACAATGATTTCAACCGACCAAAAGACAAATGACAAAATTCAGTCCATGCAAACTGGTGAGGAGTACTGGTTATCTATCAATTCAGGGACGTGGCCAGATGAGCAAGCCACCGCAAATGTCGCCCATGCCACCGGATTTGTCCCAAGAAGCACATCTCTTCTTTGGGTGTCTTGGGAGCACTGCCTTCACTACTGCCTTCAGCTTATCCAGATCAACTTGGATCCCCTGTTTTGAGATAATGTGCCCTAGAAACTTGCCGCAAGATACTGAGAATATAGATTTATTTGGGTTTAAGCACAAACGTTATTATCGACACTTTAAGAAACAACACCGTAAATGGTAAAGATGCAGCGAAGTATCAACAGATAAGGAGAAGTCATCCAAGTAAACTCTCATGAATGTAGTAAGATAAGGAGAGAAAACTTCATGCATACAGCGTTGAAATGTACTTGGAGCATTTCACAGACCAAACCACATCACTGTACACGCATAAATGCCCCAATTGGTTATTAATGTTGTCTTTGGAATGTCCTCCTCTGCCATTCGTACTTGGCTGCATTTAATTTCCGATGGTTCACATAAATTCGTAATTGCTTATTCTTCTTAGGAACTATGACAATGCGGGAAATCCACTCCACATGCTCGATGGGGACAATAAGCCCAAACTTCAGCAATCGATCCAATTCTGCTTTGACCTGAGCCGTATAGTGAGGATTCATTCTATCGCTGGGTTGTTTAATAGGCCAGGCATTTGGTTTCAGCATAACCCGGTGTTGATAGATGCGTAGATCCAACCCCTTAATATCAGGGTAATCCCAAGCAAATACATGAGAGACTTCACGTAGTAACTACAATAAGTTATCTTGGAAGGTCTCTGATAGTCCTGCCTTGATCTTCACTGGCCACAGATTGGCATCACCTAAGTTGTAGGTACCAATTACTCTTCTGGTACGTAGAACTCTCGGGGCATGATAAAGTCATCAACTAGCTGAAGCAATTGTTGTAGCATCGTATCATCCAAGGTCGGTGTTGCCCTTGATTTTGGTTCACTGATCAGTGGTACTATCGTACAGGCTACCGGACTCCAGTTATCTGCAACCGTTCATAAGTTCACAGTTCCCAGCACCATCAGATCCTTGTTGGCATTAAGAAAAGCTTCGTCTTCAACATCTGAAAGCCCATCCAGCATGTGTACAGGTTCTGCTACATATGGACGTGCATCCAAGTCACAAAGCTTCATGTGGTCCAGTGGAACGACATATTTCCAGTGGTTATACTTAAAAATCAATTCATGCGCTGACCAATCCTTAACTACCTTAGCTTGCTTTAACCATGGTCTTCCAAAGAGTAGGTGATAATCAAGGCTAGATTTTGGTAATTCCAAAACAAAGAAGGTCATTTTAAATACAACGCCTTGAAGAGTAATAGGAATGTCTCGCACCAATCCAACCGGATGAACTCGGGATTGATCAACCATGCAGACAAAAAATTGCATAGGTTCGATGTGCGTCCATCCCATCCGTTGACAAAGTGCAGCTTTTGCAATGTTTACTCCAGATTCTCCATCAATTAATACTTGGGTTATTTTATGATTCTTATACCAAACCGTAATCAAGGGCACCGTGTGGTCCACCATGGGATCTAGTTCAGGCTGAATTGTTGCTATCAAAGGAGCACATGAAGGTCTGGACTGACCTATTGTTGGAATTGTTGGTGCACGCCATCGACCAAAGCCAATAATTGTCCCAATGGGAGTGTAATTTACACCTTGGATAAGACATCCCACACCGGATCAAATTTTGTTGTTTTTGGCATGGAGTCCGGTGGGGACTCTGGTATTGTTTGGGTCAGATTTCTTCCTTCCACGATTGCCTGCGGTATGCTTTGCTGCATCACCGGAACAGGGTCAGGAAATACAATTTGTTCCTAGGTCACCCACTTGCTTGCTTTAGAAAACACCTTCTGTTGTTCATGAATTCCGAGCTCAAAAATCTCCAGAGCTGGTTGTAATTGCTTTCTTGAGCGTGTTTGCACCATTGTCGTTTAAGTGTCTACTACTTAAATGTACACCATCTTTGCCATTGGGTGTTGTCAGTCCTTTTTCCTTTTATCGTACTCAGCCTCATCTTTTCAGTACCTATGTATATGCCCTATTCCATTGAAAAAATGACATCTAGGTGGTGGAGGAAATGCACCTTCATCTGATGGACCCGCATTCCACCAAGTTTGTACAAAGTTAGTTGATCGAGCTCCTCTACGATTCTTGTATCCTTGGTAAGGAGTACTCCTCATTTGTGGTGGTATGTAGTGACTGGCGGGTTGCCCTTGTTCCTGAGTAATGGCATTGACAGCCACTCTGCTCTATACCCTTGCGTTATAAGGATAGGTCTCTGTAGTGTGGTCCACTATATGGAAAATAGCGTAGGTCATCTGAGTCAAAGCGCATGCTGAGATACTGTGTCCTATGTTTTTACATTTAGTACAGTAAATTTGTTTCAGAGGATCCTCATTCGAATGCTTGGACGCCTTCAACCACTCTAAATCTTTAGTGAATCCTCCCACTTTATTTTCTAACTCTAAAGCCATGGCGATTACGACATCCATGGTCATTCCTCCCACACATTGTATAATCATGATCTGTTTCAATTGGGGGTTTAATCCGTTTATGAACCACTGAGTAATGACAACATCTGGTAAATTGGCATGTGCTGGTGGTAATTGCAGTAAATGAGTTCGAAATAGAGTGGCATAGTCTTGTAGATTCTGGTATCCCTTCTGCCTGTTATTCTGCAAGTAATCAAAAATTTCTGCTGGGTTTTTCTTTAACCGGAATCGTTGCAAGAATGCATCCTTCACATCATCATACTGCCGGAAATGATTCACGTAATACTCGGTTAACTACCATGCAACTTCATTAACCAAAGTTCACTGGAACACAATGGCTTTATAAGCAAGGTCTGCTCAGTAATTCAAAACTGCATAATTAATTTGAAATGCCTGCACATGCGCATCTGGATCATGTCTCGGAAAACCTCCAATTTTTGTGTATGTGACTCTGGCTGGCACCGGGCACGGTGGAATAATCTGTTGTTGTTTTTGTTGTTGTTGTTGTCGTTGTTGTTGTTGTTGTTGTTATGAGCCACTCATGTTGCCTGAACTTTGGGGAAGTATTTCGTGATGTTCTTAGGCTGTATGGTCACTTTTGAAGAAGGATTTGAAGCAATGGGGAGCTTCTATCATCATCGAAAGTTCACGACAAGTGGAGACTCTTGTGGGAAGGTAACATACCATTATTTCTCACATCTATCAAAATACAAAGAGGGCTTAGGAGCCACATATAGTCTCATAAACAATGGGAGACTATAATATTGAGATTGAGAAGCTTGAAAAGAGCAATTACCAACCTTGGAAGTTTCGAATCTCTAACTTCCTCATGGGAAAGGGTCTTTGGGGGTTGGTTAGTGGTAGTGAGGTGAAGCCATACATAAATCCACATACACCTATTGAGAATCAAAGGAGAGCCATTAGAGAATGGGAAGAACGGGATAGGAGAGTGATCTTCATTCTCTCACAACACTTAAGCAACTCCATGATAGGTCATATCCAAGACCTAGATACATCTAAGAAGCTTTGGGAGTGTTTAGAAAGGTTGTACTCTACCTCTACAAAGGCTAGAAAAAATCAGCTCAAGAATGAGCTCAACAACCTTAGGAAGTCATCAAATCAGATCATTAATGACTTCATACTCAAAGTAAAAGAGATCTTGGATGCACTTGGCTCAATAGGATGTGTTGTAGATGGTAATGACCTAGTTGCCCACACACTTAATGGGATTAGAGAAGATGATAAATGGAAGGCATTCACAACCTCTGTGTATGTAAGGGATTCATTACCAGATTTTGAGAAACTTACTTCTCTTATGGTGACTGAGGAGCTCAACCATGGAGGCAACAAGTCAAAAGGCAGGAAAGACCAACTCTTATATGCAAGCAAAGGAGGAAGAGGCAAAGGCAATAGAAGTGTGTCAAGAGGAAGAGGTAGAAGCAACTACCAACAAGGCAGCCAAAGCTATCAAGGGAGTAAATGAAGCCAAGACGAAGGTCAATCATCAAGAGGAAAAGGAAGAGGAAGAGGTAGAGAAGGAAGATATGTAGGTGGAGGCTACTCCAACTCAAATGGATGCTTCAATTGTGGGAAGCAAGGACATTATGCCCAAGACTGTTGGCAAAAGCAAGGTGGGAACAATTACAAAGGGCAAGGTAATTATGCTAAGTCCTCAACAAATTGAGAAAATGAGCATTTTTTAGTTATGAAGCATAAAATTGAAGGTCAACCACATGATGAGGTGTGGTATATAGATAGTGGTTGTAGTAACCACATGCCAGGTAAAGAGGAGTACTTCAACAATCTTCAAGCATCCAAGCAAAGAGGGTTTGTGGAGACAGGAGACAACATAGAGCATGAGATACAACAAATGGGAGATCTGTCGCTTGAAGGCAACCAGAAATCAAGACGACTATCTGAGGTATTGCATGTTCCCACTATTACAAAGAACTTAATCTGTGTTGGACAGATGGTTGAAAAGGGATACCAAGTCAAGTTCAACTACAAAGGATTCTTTATTGAACACCGAAGGAATGACTATGAGTTGATAGCCAAAGGAAAGAAGAAAGGAAGGATGTTCACTCTTGACATTGGCAAAGGACAAAGCAACAAGGCAATGTTCATCATCTATGGAGACAAGAAGATTGGAGATCTGGATTTGTGGCATAAAAGGTCTGGTCACATCAACATTCAAAGGTTGAAAGACATGGAGAAGAGGCAATTGGTAAGAGGTTTACCACATTTTTCATTACAAATGTTGCATGAGATGTGTGAAGCTTGTCAACTAGGCAAGTCTACTAGGCAGCCCTACAAGAAGAGTGGATAGGTAGCACATGGCATGTTAGACCTTGTGCACACATATGTGTGGGGGCCAAACAAGGATCCCTCTCTTGCAGGTAATAGGTACTTTGTAACCTTCATAGATGACTACTCAAGAAAACTATGGTTGTATTCTATAAAGAAAAAATCAGATGTGTTTGATGTATTGAAAAGATTCAACGCACAAGTTGAAAAGGAGACACGTTGCTACATCAAAACCCTAAGGTCCGATGGAGGGGGAGAATACTTCTCCCATGCTTTTTGTGATTTCTTGCGGGACCAAGTTATAAAGAAGCAAATCACTTGCAGGTATACTCCCAAACAAAATGGGGTGGCAGAGAGGAAGAGTAGGTATATTGCTGAAATTGCTAGGAGTATGGTAAATGAAATGAATGTGCCTTTAACATATTGGGCAGATGATGTATCTTCGTCTGTGTACTTGATGAATATATGTCCCACATCAGGGTACATGAGATGACACCTGAGCCGGCATAGAGTGGAAGGAAGCCAGACCTTTCACACATTAGAATCTTTGGTTGTGTATGCTACACACATGTGCCACAACAGTTGAGAGGTAAGCTGGATGCAAGAGCTTAAAGATGTATGTTTATTGGTTATGCTATGGAGCAAAAAGGTTACGGATGCTACAATCCTAATACTAAGGAGTTAAAGGTATCTAGAGATGAGTGTTCGATGAACTAAAACAATGGTATGCTTCCAAAGTTCCATTGCAGGATGAAGATATTGAAGAGGCCGAGAAAAGATATTATGAAGCTAGGTTTCAAGATAGCTTGGAAATAAGTGGTCCAAGCATACAAATGAGTTCAAGCATGGATTCAGCCTATCAATTAGTGAATAAAGGAAAGGCAAGATTGGTAGAGCTTGATGAATATGGACATGAAGTTGAGGACTTTGAAGAACCTATGTTAGAAGGGGGAGCTACATCAAACACAGAAATCAAGGCACCAAGGCAAAGAAGATTCATTCCACCAAAAGGAGAAGAAAGGAGCTCAACAAGGGTAAAACATCCAGTTTGAACGCTTGTTTATTATAGATATATTGCTAGCCATTATGCTTTCATGACTAAGGTTATCAAATATCATGAACCTTCTACTTATGAAGAGGCCAAAGACACAAAGGAGTGGCAAGAAGCTATGGAAGAAGAGTACAAAGCCCTTGAAGATTCCAACACATGGAGTCTTGTTCCAAGGCAAGAAGGGATGAAGGTAATTGGCAACAAATGGGTCTATAAAGGGAAGAGAAATTCTGATGGTTCAATTTCTAGGTACAAAGCAAGGCTTGTGGCAAAATGGATTTGCTCAATCCTATGGGATTGACTATTAAGAAACATTAAGCCAAGTTGAAAAGATGACCAGAATTAGGGCAATCATTGGGGTTGCCAATTCTAGGAGGTGGAACATCTATTAATTGGATGTAAAGAATGCTTTTCTTAATGGTGATTTGGAAAGACAATCTACATGACTCAACTATTAGGGTTTGATAACCCTAAATATTCTGTGCGTGGATAAAAAAAAAGTGATGGAGATCCTTCCTTATACCTCAAGAAGGAAGGAGGACTAGTTTTCTATGTATGCATATATGCGGATTAATTGGTTATAATAGGAAGTGATGATGCAGGTATCACATGGATCAAGGCCAAGCTCGGAAATGAATTCAAGATTTTAGATCTTGGAGTTCTTAAATAATTTCTTGGGATTGAAGTTATTTATATTGAAAATGATATTTACCTTGCTCAAAGGAAATACTTGCTAGATGTACTTTATAAGTATGGTAGGAGTTGATGTAAGCCACTCACAAAACGTGTGGATCCAAACACTAAGTTATGTGCACGTGATGGACAACCTCTTGAAGATATTTTAGCATATAGAAGCATAATTGGAAGCCTTAATTATGCTATCATCACAAGACCTGACTTGTCTTATGTTATAAGAGTTCTTTCTCAATTTCTAAACTCACCAACTGATGTTCATATGAATGTAACCAAGAGAGTGCTTACGTACATCAAGCACACTATCAACCAAGCATTGTACTACCCTTATGGAGATGGATTACAGCCTCAAGGCTTTAGTGACGCTGATAGGGCTGGTTCAGAGGAGGATTGAAGGAGCGCATCTGGCTATGTCTTCATGCTAGGTCAAAGAGTCATTTCATGGATGTCCAAAAAGCAACCTACAGTTGCATTATCATCTATTGAGGTTGAGTACAGAGCTTTAGCACTTGATACATGTGAGATCATGTGGCTCAAGAAGCTCTTCAAAGACTTGGATGTGGAGGTCAAAGCGTTCACTATATTTGGAGATAATATGTCAAGCATTCATCTAGCAAGCAATCCTATGTTCCATGCAAGAAGGAAGAGAAAAGGTACTAGCAAGAGAAGTGGACATCAAGTACATCAACACCAAAGATCAGCTAGCAGATATCATGACCAAGTTTATCGATGCAAGGAAGGAGATCAACCTCAACTTGAAGGAGATCAATGGAGACTAACACTTGAGCTTGAGGGGGAGTGTTAGAATTTTAGCAATCTCAAATGTGGGAACTCATGCTAGTTTGAAGTGCCACATCACTCAAGCTTTTTGATAGGATATACAAGCACTTTTCCACAAGTTTTCTCAGCTCTTTACTCAAATAATTGATGGAGAAAAGTCGGGATCATTTGGAGGGCATTGTTGAATAAAAATTTACAACCACCCTTTTGAGCACTATATAAGCAAAGACATGGAGCAAAGTCATTGCCATCCTCCTCTACCATTTGAGCACCCGTAGGCCCTCATTAGGAGTGTTTACTCTAGGTCTAAGCTAGCCCCTACCTAAGCAAGCCCCTTGCTTGCTGGAGTTTTCTCATTGGAAGTGATCTTTGATCACCCATAGCTCTTTGTGTGGTATTCCAAATCATTTGCAAGATAGCTCATTTTGTTCCTATGATTGTGCACTTTTTTTTTATGTAATCTTAGTATCACATGTTCATTAACCTTGAGTATATTGAGCTTGAAAGCTCTCTGGTTTGAGCTCTACATATTCCCAAATATATGTGTGTTGGAAAGTACACATAGGTGCAAGCTATGAGTTTGGGAAGATTTTGGTCTGTCTTATGCAAGGAGTTTGGCATAGCCCACATTCTCCAAATTGAGTGATCTATGACTTGTTGGAAATCTTAGAGTGTCTATTTCTAGTTTGCAAAATTGTATAGGTTCGGTGTGCAGGTCGAGAGAGCAATCCAATTTTTGGTGGACTGCGGTAGTGAACTATTTAGTCCTAGGAAGGGCCTATCATTGTTTTGCTGCAACTAGAAGTAGATATAGTCCATCAGTAAGACCAATCATCTATCTCATTTATGTTGTCTTAATAATGAAAGCAATGGTAATTATAATCAGAATTTTAATTAAAGAGGAAGATGTAGCAGATATCAGAGAGGAAATTTCAGAGGTAGAGGTGCTAGGAATCTCTTTGGAAGCAGTGGAGGAAGAAACTTCCAAAATCAACCCTATAATAACATCTACTACAATTGTGCATCAGATCAGAAAAAAGATTCAACTCTGATTATGAATGCAACATGTGAAGCCTCACATGAAGACATGAGAGTATTCTATATTGACTCAGGATGTAGCAATCAGCTTAGTGGAAACATTGCTTTGATGACTAATCTAGATCATAAGGCAATCAATCACACAGTTCAAATAGGCAATAATACAAAGCACAAAGTGAAGTCAATTGGTTCAGTTAAAGCTAAGGATGGCAGTAGTCTTTTGAGTAAGGTTTTGTATGCTCCTACAATTCCAAAAAGTTTGATTAGTGTAGGATAGATTGTGGAAAAAGGATATGAGCTAAGGTTCACTGATGATGGAGTTTATGTTGAAGATCCTAGCCAAGGGTATAAGAAAATTGTTGTAGGTAAGAAGGAAGGAAGGCTCGTCACATTAAGGATACAAGGTAATGTTGGACATGCTATGTTTACATATGGAGAGCAAAAGGTGTCTGAATTGGATCTTTGGCATAAAAGGCTTGGACATTCAACGAAAGAGGTATCAAAGAGATGATTAATAATGGTTGAGTACTTGGACTACCTAATGTTGTAGGTCAACACATGACATACAGATGTGAAGCATGTCAGTTAGGTAAGGTTCATAAGCAATCATATAATAAGCATGATTTTATGTATTCAAAAAGACTTGAATTGGTACATAAAGATGTGTGGGGTCCTTCAAAGGACTTTAGTATAAATGGTTCAAGATATTATGTCATATATGTTGATGATGCTACCAGGTGGATCACTATCTATGTGATCAAAGAAAAGTGAAAAGTGTTTAATACATTCAAACACTATCATGCTTATGCAGAAAGAATTACAGGACAAAAATTGAAGAGGTTAAGATCAGATGGAGGGGGAGAGTATTTTTCAAATGAATTCAATGATTATTTGTGGAATGTAGGTATAAAGAGAGAGGTTACTTATAGGTACCCTCCTCAACAAAATGGGGTAGCAGAGAGAAGAAAAAGAACTCTTGTTGATTTTGCAAGATGAATGATGAAGGAGAAAAATTGTCCCAATTATTTGTGGGTTGAGGCTGTAAATATAGCCACATACTTGGTCGATAGGCTACCGCGTAAAGCCTTGCAGGGTATGACATCATATGAAGCTTGGTGGGGTAAGAGACCTACCATGGATCATTGCAAAGTATTTGGATGTTTGGCTTATGCATGCCTACCTTTGGCAATGATGACAAGCAAATGGGTTATAGGTTGTGGAGTCCATCCACAAAGCAATTCCTTGTGTCTAAGGATGTTACATTTGATGAACAGGGTACTTGGTATGCAAGTACACTTAATGTTCATGCAAGTGATGAAGAAATTTTGAATCAAAAGAAAGGTAAATCAAAGTTTTTGTGAGCCGCCGGAATGGAATTCATAATTTCTGTAAATTAATTCTAAAAAGTCACACACATACCGAAAGGGCGTAGCGCAAACAGTTGTAACCATGTTTCGATTAATGTAAGAGGGGTGCGCATGAGAAAGAGGGTGAGAATGCTAGACTGTTAGTCTAGGCGAAGTGCCTGAAGTGGAGCATGTAGCATTGACCATATCATGTGTATTCTGAGTATTCAGAGTATTCAGAGTATTCTGTAATTTTATTAATTGAATTCAATCTATGTTGAAGTGTTCAGTTAAAGAGATATTGCGGTAAACTAACGAAGTTGCACATTTACACATATTGCGATGAAGAATGTTGTAATGTGCAGAATAGCTACATATTTGAAAGATAGTTTAATTTGGATCATTAAGTTGGTGCAGTAGTATACATTGAATCTATAGATTTGGGAAAATACAAACAGGGCCTGTGTTTTATAGACCCCTAACCATCCCAAGAACCCTCATTTGATAAACAATGTAAATCTTTATTTAACACTAGCGCCGTCTATGGAAAATGGAGTAGCCAATTGAAGAAAAGATTAAGGTTTGAACAAGAATTCCTTGATATATGCCAGTAACACGTTCCGGTGAATGTTATCCTAAATATCGAAGTGATCAACATCCCTGGACAATTCCAAGTTCGTTAGGAACAACCTCTCATGGTTGAAGTGAAGAACAATCAAGTTCAATTGAATAAGGTTCAATCCAACAAGCTAGTGACAATTTTGGTGGCAGTTCAGTGCTGTGCAAAAGCAGTTCAGTAGCTCCTGATGGTAATCCGGTGCATTCCGGTGAAAGTCCAGTAGATTTTGAAGACAGTACGTTAGTTTCTGGTTGTACTTTGACACTGGTTGCTGACAATTCATCATTGCTCGGTGACAATTTGGTGATCTTCGATGAAAGTTTGGTATTGTCCGGTGATAATTTGATGATCTCTGGTGACAATTCGGTGATCTTCCATGATAGTGCACTACTGTTCGGCATGAATTTATTGCATTTACCATTGATAGGTGAAATGTTTAGCCAATTTTGATACTAAAGTCGAGAAAGGGCTGTTAGATTTTGAGCTAAGTAATTGGTTCAGAGACATCACTCGAACCTACTCCTACAGGGAATACTGTTACATGCACCAACTCCTCCTATCCTCTTATGGGAGTTGGTAAGATCATTTTGACTACTGTCGATGGTACTTCTTTCACTTTGTTAGATGCTTTGTTTGTGCCACGGATCAAGAAAAATCTGTTATCAGTTTCTGCATTAGCCAAGATTGGCCGGGTTGTTAAATTTGTTGATGACAGATGTAGAATTCATGATTTGTCAAACGGCGATGTCACTATTGCTTCTAGGATTTTTATGGCATGGGCTATATAAGCTCATAGAATATCAAAGATTTGTAAATGATTTGGCATCTCCAATACATGATTCTCAAGCTATGTCAGATGCAAAGCTTTGGCATGCATGCTTTGGTCATCTGAATTTCGCTAGTTTGCTACGCCTATAGAAATCTCAAAGGGTGTCCTCTTTGGCCAAACTTGAGGCACCCGATAAACATGTATCCGAAGACTATATTTTGGGCAAAATGCAACGTTCTTCCTTTCCAAAAGATGGTTCAGTTCGGGCTACTCAGAAATTGTAGCTTGTACATAGTGATGTCTATGGTCTTATGTTGAAACCTTCTTTTGGGAACTATCTTTACTTTGTGACTTTCATCGATGATTTTTCTAGGCATGCATGGGTATATCCATTGAAGGCAAAGTCCTAATTGTTTATGTGCTTTAATAAATTTTTGGTTTTGGCTTAAATCTATCAGCATGTAAAATGGGCACCCTCCATTCTGATCGAGGAGGGGAATATATGTCTTCTATCTTTAATGCATTTCTGGCTTAACATTGTCATGGGGTTTCAGAAAAGAGCGAGTAAACAAGAAATTTACCCAACTAGGTGAAACTTCGTATTCTTTAGTTTGTATTGTGCATGGGCTATTATTCCAAGAATTTTTCCTTCTATACCAAAAACACGTGGAAATTCCAAAACTCTTGCCTTCTTTCATTTCAATATTAATGAATGTACTCTATCACCTGTAAGGGGACAATATTGTCTTATATCTCAGAAATGATTCTTAGTTTTTTTGGTTTTAGTTCAATAATCAGCTTTCCTTTTTTTTATTTTCATTTCTCTCATAACAGTTAGACGAACATCCACATAATTGTATGTTGTCACATAGAGCCCCTCTCTCTCACACATACATACACAACATATTGTACCACCAGTCCATAGATCTCAAAAATGATATCCATATACATCGAATAGTCTGTTTTCATTCCCTTTGGAGGAAAAAACACTCTTCTATTACATAATCATTGCAAACAGGTTCTACTCATGCCTCGACTACCTCACACACATTGCCAGCTACATAACTATAATAACAACAATGATGCTCTATATTTAGAGAAACAAGAGTGGACATTGATATTCACATGAAAGAATATTCATACACGAGTAGAGATCCAAACAATTCATGCATAATACATGATAATAATCTAGCGTGGCTAAACTTGTTCTATAGCCCAGTTTCTTCAGAGCACATCAGATCTTGTTTCTTTTACAGACACACCAAAGATAAATTTTGGGAAAAACCAAATGAAGTATAGGGTCATATGGTTATAGCTCTCCTCGGCAATATGCTGACTGAACACACTACTTCCTCCATTTGATTGTTAATATCATTCTCGTCTTCGATCCAAATAGCCACCTCAACTTTTTTATCAGCAAATTCTTTAAGGCCATCAATACACAAGTTCTAGTTAGTCAAAGCCTACAGCGAACGACTTCATTTCCTATTGTGGAATTGGTTCTTCTCTGAATTCATATGAAGTTCCCTTCCCTTCATCAACAGAAATGGATGTGTGCAGCACTAGCGATCTACATCTCAGATAAGAGATGCATCATTACAAACTTCTGAGATAGAGATGCATACTCATTGATGTAGGCAAGGCAAGGAGAATATCTCCAAACTAATACAACTTTTTGTTTTAATGACTTCCCTTTGTCTGCATAGAGTTTGCACAGTAATCCAGTATTGTGCACAAGATATATCTGATTTGAAACAACCTCAATAACACTTGGCTTTTTTCAGCTCATTGGCTTATGATGGTATAAGCTTAGCTTAAAATCCATTTATTATCGTCGTATAACTGTACCAAAGTGCTGCTCTACATTGCTCGCTGATGTTGCCCCATTAGATGCCCAAAATGCTACCTCAAAGAAACTTCCTCTGAGCCAACCTTGAGATCCGCGGACTATTCAAGAGAAATCATCTTCCTCCACTTTACTCTCACCTTATTGAAGCATGGTCGTTTGTGTTATTTAGGACCTCATTAACATATGTCTCCAAATGTACCATGAAAAGGACTAGATGGAGCAACCTTGAAACAAACAAAAACCAAAATTGAAGCTTAATGAAAACTTCCCTCGGTATCAAGAAGTCCTGGGTCCATTCCACACATGTGATGGCAAAGGTAGCACTAAGCTTCCCCAAAATTGTACTCCACCAGTGTTTCCTTCAACACTAGAACTCTTCCCTTGGTAAGGCCCTACTTGCTTTGAGACATTGGTTGTAACAAACAGGATGACCATGGGTTTGATCCACAATACTAATGCAAATATAGGAAGGGCCATGTTTACATACAATAGGAAACCTACAATTACACACTGCTTTGTCATAGGTATGTTCCAGTGCAGCTGGTGTGTTCCTTGGTCAATGTAGGTGAGAGCATAAAAAACCCAAGGTACTGCCTTTCATTCCCTACACTCGGAATAGGCTGATTCATACTGATAGAAAAAAGTCTCCATCCCATAATCAAAGATGCTGGATGATGCAAATAAAAGCAAGCACAAGGCTACAATAAATCCAACAAGACCTACTAGAAAGTTCCAACTCAGTTCAAGTATGCTTGTGGCACTACCATGCCAACTTGCTTGAGCTAGAAGCCACAAAACCTTGGTTTGCTAAGATGTTTTCAATGCCAATTAAAGCATACATAACCATCTCATTATATTCTGCAAAGTATACTCTTCCTGTCAAGTGTGTGTTTGACAACGTGAGGTGATAAATTTGGGAAGAGCCTTCTTCCCAGTTGAACTTGTCTCTTGCTCTTTCTCTTCATTTTTGCTATGTTATCTTCAAAAATAGGAGGGGCTGCTCACTACTATTCTTGTTACCATTGGAGTTTTCTTCTATGTGAGATGATGCATAGAAATCCTCTTGTGCTCCTTCACCTACTTTATTCATCGATACGTCATTCAATCATGTTATTATTTGACCTACCTCCATTCTGCATTACCTTGCAAGAACAGGAATCCAGGTAGAGGTATTAATGAAGGCCTCTCAATAAACATGTTGATACCTGTAGGAATGAGGTGTAGAACCTTGCAAAAAGGGAAGCGCACATGTATGCCAATAGATTGAGATATGAAATGATAGACATAGTGCTGAGCACATCTGGCTCCATTTTCTATTGTGTAGGCCATGCGATATTGGAATCAGTGTGATGATGAACTTCTTGAACGCATTGTTTAGTGAACAATTACAATAGTGAGCTTTGCTTTGGTTTTGAAATTGTAGCCCATATCTAGTGATTCTAGAACCCATAGCATCACATGATGGAAAATACATGGAATCCTTTTATATTTATAGTAAGAGGGAACAATACAGAAACATTCTATCTGTAATCATAGAATTGTTTCAAGACATATCAAAAGGCGACATGCATTGAGCAAAAATGGACCACAAGTCCCGTCAGCTTTGCTGCTGAAACTACAACAATTAAATTATTGTCTTCTCTCATTTTCATAGCTTCACCATGCTCTTCATCCTGCATCTCACTACATATCGTGCACTCCAAAAGTTCTCAAATGTCACCGAGTAGCTTTTCCTAATAGTAGCTACATCTTACATTTCCCTGTAGTAAAATCACCGCCCGTTGCTTGACAAGCATGCGCTTCCATTGCCACTTGCTTCTGTTTAGCCTTCCATATGTTCTCAATGTTCGGAAGGCTTCCAGTATGCCATCTTTTTTCTGTTCAAAAACTCTACTGCCATGGTTCTCGCTCTGCCCGGTATGGTACTCTAGCAAGGAATGAACCATAGTGAGAGAGAGATTTCCCAATTTCTCTTTCATTGATTTCTTTATATAGTCCATTTTCATCGGATGATTTCGTATCCTTGAAAGAGTAGCTTGTTCTTGTTGTCTTTTCAATAGGAGAGGATCTGTATGAAGCTTGCACCACACATCATTTCTAGAATATGGCTTCTCTTCAACAAAGAGGGAACCAAGAGTTGTTGCCACCTTCGCCACAACATTCTCCTCTTTCTTCTCCTTTTTAGGCTTGCTTGAGCTCCAAGAAATCTTCCAGTCCAACCCTTTTATAGAATCTTCCCCCCAAAGAGCATGGAGTCTTGAATCCCCTCTCGTCTGGGTGGATCTCCTTGGATTTTCCAATGGCTTGTCTCCCATACAAAACCTTCCTCAGAGATAAACATGGCTCATGTCGAAAACATATCTTCTTCAGCTCACTGGATCATAGAATGAGTTAGCACACTTCAAACATGCTTCTCACATGACAGCGGGATCGTGCAAAATGTTAGCTCCTTAGCAAAAAGGAATACATCCCAGATGGAAAGAGTAGGAGGTAAAGGAAAAGAATATGAGAACACTCTAATGAATCATTGGCTTGCATCCATGTGATTGACAATCTCTCCAAATCATTTGGATCTCAATTGAATCATCGATTGGTGCCTCGAGACATTTTGTCGGCTTGAGTGCCAAATCGTGACCACATCCACACCCTCTAGACTTGTGCATCCTCTGAATGCGCGACCATTGATCTCGGTATCTAGAAATCATTGTGAAAGTTCAAGTGCATGGGTTAAAACAAATGTGCCTATGCAAGGCCATGTAATGGGCCCTACATATGAATACTCTAGGTGCATGGAAAAATGGCATGGTGCAAATAAGGGAGGTATGAGGCATTTGATGGTGTGGCTTCACACTCAAATTAAACTCACCAACTTCACATATATATACAACTCATTACAAATGCAATCAAGCGTGCACCTACGGGTTTAAAAATACTCTTTCTCTTTACATTTCATCTATGCATGTGTTAGGTGCATGAAGGGAAACAAAATGGTGCAAAAATTCGAGGTTTTATGCTATCTAAGCAAGGAAGCTCACATCACTCACAACTCCACTCTCTTACAGACGCAATCACTCTTCCTTACTCATTACTATTCTCTATTATCACTCAAAACATCATTTGTTATTTTTATTTACATTTATAAAATGTAAATTTTATAAATTTCATTCATTATTTTTACGTATCTAATTAATGTGCAGATGGATGTGCTTCTATTGGAATCAAAAGACTTGCTTTCTACACATTTTTACATGCATATTTGGCATGCAATGCATCTCAAAATGGGTGCCAAAAAGATTTTGGTTAACAGGATAACTAAGAAAAAAGATAAGGCTTTTTTGAACTTTGCTTTACTCTTCATCGCCTTCCTTCGATCTTTTCCTACATTCAAGCACTAAACACATGATGAGAAATGTCCATCCATCAAAATACTCATGTGTACACATGCAATCCAGGATAATATGTTGGAGATAGACGTCTGCGAAAGCACGCGAACAGCACAAGGAAGAAGAAGAAGCTTGGAGCACAAACACACAATACAGGATGTATTACTAGAGAATGTACAAAGATAAGTAGCCCATTAGGGCAATAGGCGTATATACAAGCCGGGGGAAAAAAACCTCCTAAAGAGGGAAAAAAGTGCCCCGGCGGTCCTAGTGTGTTCACACACATCACTACCTAAATATATCAATAAATCCCCCCTGGGAGTGATGCGGTGAACAAGGAGCTGGCACTCATGTATAAGGAAGTGCCAAGCTATGTGGAAATCACTCCACAAAAGGAAGTAAGCCCAAAGCTTTGCGGAAAGTTTCAAACTTCTCCCTAGGCAGAGCCTTCGTGAAAAGGTCTTCAATGTTCTCCTGCGTGGGCACATATGCCAAGCTGATCTCCCCAGCAGAGAACCTCTCCCTGACATAGTGATAATGCACCTCAATGTGCTTAGTGCGAGCATGGAACACAGGGTTCCTCGCAACTTCCAATGCGCTCTAACTGTCAGTGAAGATGGTGGTGGCAGAAGACTGGCCAACACCCAAATCAGACATAAGGCGTCTGAGCCACATACACTCAACAGTCGCTGTGAAAGCTGCCCTATACTCAGCCTCACAACTGGAAGTGGCCACAGTAAGCTGCTTCTTGCTGAACCAAGATATACATGAGCTACCAAGCATGAAGCAAACACCACTAGTGGACACACGAGTGTCATAGCAACTAGCCCAATTTGAGTCAAAAAAAGCATGCAAATCTGGCGGTAGTGATCCCCCCTTGGGATAAAACAACCCAAGTAGCCGAGTACCACTCAAGTAGCGAAAGATGCGCTTAACCGCCTTCTAATGCGTGACTCCTAGGCAATGCATAAACCTGCTCATCTATGAGACAGCAAACTGAATATCTAGTCGAGTAATGCATAAGTAAATCAAACATCCAACAGCTTGCTGATAGAGAACAGCATCAAATGCATCTCCAGCATCATGAAGACTCAATCGTAAACCTGTCTCCTTAGGAGTGGCAATAGGCTTATAGTCTTCAAGGCCAAAACGCTGCAATAATGTGTCAATATATTTCGTTTGACACAAAGCCATTCCACCATCAACTTGCATAAATTGAATGCCCAAATAGTGATGCAAATGCCCCAAATGAGACATCTCAAATGAGGCATGCAAATCAGCCTTCAAATAAGCAATATACTTCTCAATAGGACCAGTGAGAAGCTTGTCATCAACATAGACAACAATGATCAGAAGCACATCATTAGCACGCTTAACATATAAGGTGCTTTCAGTTGGACTGTTCACAAAACCATGTGCAACCAGATAGGCATGTACTTCTCATACCAAGCACGTGGTGCTTGCTTTAAACCTTATAATGCCTTCTTTACCCTGCATACCTGGTTTTCATGCCCTTTCTGCACAAAGCCATGGGGCTGAAAAACATACACTTCTTCATGTAAGTCACCATTCAGAAATGTTGTTTTAATGTCCAACTGATGTACATTCCAACCATGATGGGCTGTAAGTGCACAAATGCTCCGAACAGTAGTCGTACAGCATGTAGGTGCAAAGGTCTCATCAAAATCAATGCCTCTTTCCTGCGCATAAACCTTGGCAACAAGCCGACCCTTATACCTGTCAACTGTACCATCAGGTTTATGCTTCAGCTTGTATACCCACTTAGTGCCAATGGCCTTCTTGCCAGGAGGCAAGTCACATAAAGACCATGTACCATTCTTCATTATAGCATCATATTCAGATTGCATGGCAGCCATCCAATTTTCTGAATTCTGTGCTTCATCAAAAGAAACAGGCTCATTCTCATCACAGAGACTAGACGCAGCCATAGCATAGCAATCTGATGCAAAGGAGGCACTATGAGAGCTTGAACGAGTATGATATGACAAAGGTGCATCTAATTTGCTGTCACACAAAGTCTGCACCAGCCATTTTGGCATAGTTTTTGTGTGCTCAATATCAGCTCTCTCATCAACAAGTGCATCATGTAAATCTGCATCAGAAATAGAATGATCTGTATCATCATATGAAACCTGCAAGGGCTGAGAAGTTGCCTCATTAGGACTAGCACTAAATTGTCCACCTGTAAAAAGAGGCATCAACGTATCATACACGTCTTTGGAGCTAACAGATGTCTCCTTAGTACATGAAAGCAATGGTTGAATAGCATCTTCCACAAAGACAACATCACGGCTAACCAGAATGCGTTTAGCCTGTGGATGATACAGACGATAGCCTTTACTTTCAGAACTGTACCCAACAAAAATACATTTTACTACCTTATCATCCAATTTTCTGCGATGTTGTTCAGGCACTAATGCATATGCCAAACAACCAAAAACACGCAGATGAGCAACAAACGGCTTGCGGTCATGCCAAGCCTCATATGGAGTGATAGACTACAACGCTTTAGTGGGACACCTGTTCAGTACATATGTTGCACACATGACAGCCTCAAGCCAGAAACTATGTGGTAAAGCCTGACTTTTGACCATGCACCTCGCCATCTCCATGAGTGACCTGTTCTTTCGTTCAGCAACTCCATTCTGTTGAGGTGTATACGGCACTGAACACTGGGGTTTTATCCCACGTTCAGCCAAAAATGCATTAAAATCTGAAGACATATATTCCCCCCCTCCATCAGAACGGAGGGTGCCCATTTTAGATGCTGATAGATTTTCAGCCAAAACCAAAAACTGTTTGAAGCACATGAACACTTCAGACTTTTCTTTGAGTGGATATACCCATGCATGCCTGGAAAAATCATCAATGAAAGTTACGAAGTAAAGGTAATTTCCAAAAGAGGGTGTCTGCATAGGACCACAGACATCACTATCTACAAGCTGCAATTTTTGCGTAGCCCAAACAGAACCATCTTTTGGAAAGGAAGAATGCTGCATTTTGCCCAAAATACAACCTTCACAAACATGTTTTCCAAGAGCCTCAAGTTTGGGCAAAGAGGACACCATTTTAGATTTCTCCAGGCGTAGCAAACTAGCAAAATTCAGATGACCAAAGTGTGCATGCCAAAGCTTTGCACCTCACATAGCGTGAGAATCATGAACTGCACATGCCGAATCATTCACAGATCTTTCATAGTCTATGAGCTTATACAGCCCACGACATAAAATGCTAGAAGCAATAATCACATCACCATTTGAGAGATGATGGACTGTACACCTGTCATCAACGAATTTCACAACCAAGCCAATCTTGGCTAATGCAGAAACTGATAACAGGTTCTTTTTGATCCCTGTCACAAATAAAGCATCTCACAAAGTGAAAGAACTACCATCAACAGTAGTCAGAATGATCTTACCAACTCCCATAACAGGATAAGAGGAGTTATTGGCGCATGTGATAGTATTCCATGTAGGGGAAGGCTCGGGTGAAGAGAAGAAACTTTGCTGCGAGGTAATATGTTTGGTCACCCCACTGTCAAAGAACCAAACATCTGAGTCTACTGCAGACATGCACTGATCATGAGAAGATGGGTCAAAACTGCAGATAGTAGTAAACGCCCATTCTTCTTCCTGCATAAGATTTGCAGACTCTGTTTTTGGTGTAGAGGCCTCTACAACAACCATTCCAGCCTCTTTCTTCTTTGCCTCTTTAGCAGCCAGTTTTGGACAGTTCTTTATGATATGATCATTTCCTTTACAGTACTTGCAAAACAATTTCTGCTTTTCTGATTTCTTCTCATCTTTATCCTGGTTCTTCGATTGTGCAGCATTTGCAGATTTCTGCTTACTAGTAGAAGAATTCCATTTTCCTTTGCCCTTCTGACTAGCCAGGAAAGCTTGATTTGCAACACGCATAATGGACCTGTTCTGCCTGGACTGATCTTCCTGCAACAGAATAGAGACTAACTCGTCAAATGACAAGGCATTTGGATTTCCTTTCATCATCAACCAAAGAGTAGAAGAAAAACTCTGATATGAATCAGGAAGACCATTCAGAACGGTCTGCACAAGTGAGCTATCTAATATAACCTCATCAGGAGAAATCAATTGTTCCTTCAAATCTTTGATCTTCGTTAAGAAACTGTCCATAGAATCACCTTCATTCATGTGCTCACTCTCCAACTATTTTTGGAGGTAAACAACACGAGCCTCATTCCTAACCTGGTACAAAGTGGTAAGTGTATCCCAAGCATCCTTTGTTGTTCTGCAAGAGCGAATGTGAGGAATAATGGCACGTTTGACAGACAAAGCTATCAATGCATGTGCCTGGGCATCTCTGCCATCCCAGCGAATCTGCTGTGCAGTAAGTGCAACAGAAATAGTAGCACGAACAAGAATCTGCGGAATATCATCTTCGACACCATCTTCATCAGCTCGAGCACCTGTATTTGCAGTACCTATCGTTAGAGGTGTAATAGGATGTCTTTCAACACCCTGCACAATGTTCCACAATCCTTTTGCAACCAATACATGTCGCATCATATAAGCCCATAATGGGTAGTTGGTACCATCCAACTTATCCTCAACAGCCAACATACGGAATACATCATTGCTTTCAACCATGGCCGGTGACTAAAATACCTTGATGCAGAAAATTGACTGTATCTCAAAAAGTTGAAGGGAACTGCCCAAACGAGTTCTGCTAGACCTGTAGCAGACTTCCAGACGCTTAAACTAGCGAACAGAAACTAGTATATACCTTTGGCACAAAAGGATGAAATAGCCTGCACAAGCGATGTGATAGTGCTTTCGGAGGCCGAAACGAGCTCAGGTTGCAATTTGGGCACCCTGAGTATGCTCACCAAATTTTGTGCGAATCTGAGACTGCAAACGGAGGAGTGTCGACGGCGCCCTAGAAGAAGCGACAACCTGCTCTGATACCAATTGTTGGAGATAGACGTCTGCGGAAGCACGCGAACAGCAGAAGGAAGAAGAAGAAGCTTGGAGCACAAACACACAATACTGAATGTATTACTAGAGAATGTACAAAGATAAGTAGCCCATTAGGGCAATAGGCATATATACAAGCCGGGGGAAGAAAACCTCCTAAAGAGGGGAAAAAGTGCCCCGGCAGTCCTAGTGTGTTCACACACATCCCTACCTAAATATATCAACATAATACATCACGAATATCTATTTTCAATATGTTATGTACAAGCAATTCAAAAACTATTGCTCTTTTCACGATCCATTCGAAATTCCCGATTCGCAATTGGCTCCAAATCCTTAGAAAACACATCAATTGCATTTCAAAAACATTATTTGAAACAATTTCATTTTCTTTACAACTATATGCATTTTCTTGCTCTATTTATTTATATATGTATATATCTATTTATGTATTTATATGTTTATTTATTTGGTTACTTATTTATATGTTTATGTATTTATTTTATTTATTTATTTATTTAATTTATTTATGTATGTGTTTGTTTGTTTATCTATTTATTTATCTATTTATTTATTTATTTATATTTTTATTTATTTGTTCATGTATTTACTTGTATTTCTTTGTTTATTTATTTATTTATATTTTATTTGTATTTATTTATTTATTTTATTTATGTATTTATTTATTTATTTTATTTATGTATCTATTTATTACTTTACTTATTTATGCATTTTTATATCTATTTATTTACTTATTTATTTATTTATTTATTTATTTATTTATTGTGATATTTACATTTATACATCTTTGAAAATTAAAACATAATTATTAAGTATTTACATACTTACATTTACAAAAATCACTTTCAAATTCTTGTAAATTCAAGAAATTCCTTTCCAATATATTTTCACAAATAAATGCTCTCCAAAGAAGCTATGTTTAAAAACAAGCAATCTTTGAATCGCATCAATCAAGGTTGCATTCATAATATGGTAAATATGCACACAAGCTGCCTTATTTGCTTGTCTACCTGTTGGCGGCTTGTCTGGTGTATGTTATTCTTAGAAAATTTGGAAATCCATGCTTCCCATATCTGAACATAGGTATCTTTATTTGTGATTCTTTTAAATTCACCAGATGCAGAATCAACATATGAGATTTCAAAATTAAACATGTTTTGTTTATCACTAGAACATTCTTGCAAACACACATTTTCTTCTATTTTACATTTGAAATCATTTGACGCACTTTCATCCTTCTCATCATCTTCTTTTATTTGAATCATAGTTCGGATGGAAGTGTTCATCACACTCAGACATTGATCCATATTTCATCTTTGAAATCTTGAGTGAGAGTATTCCTTTCTACCCGAGTTCCTGAAATTATAAGGTCTACTTCTTCTTCCAATCTATAGAGGAACTCTTCATCACTATCTCTATCATGATCCCAATTCATTTCTCCTTCAAGGTGAAGGGAATCCATATCTTCAAACTCAAGAAAGCTTTAATCTTCAATATCACTAGAATCTTTCTTATCAAGAACAAACTCATCATAATTTGAAGACTTTCCATGACTATGCATATAGTTTGATGACATATCAATTTCTTTATTTTCAGTGCCATCATAGAATTCTCCATCCATTTCCATCAATTCTGCTCATTTCCTTTAGAGGATGTACTTAGACCACATTTCCCATAGAGTTCATGAGTTACTAATTCTTGCTCGAATGTCTCATCATATACAAGCACTTCACTACCTAAGCTTGATTCAATTAGATCTTTATTCATTTCACAGTTTTTAGAGTCATTTTGAATATATATTCTCACGTTCATTCTCCTTAGGTAGCAATCTATCATGAATTTTTTCATAAACTTCAATAAGTGCTACTTCTATGTCTTCATGCATAATTTCTTCAGTGCATGGACTCGACTCATCATAATCATCTTTGACATTGGCATCAGTATTTAGAGGATCAATTAGTGGTGATTTCTCAACCTCCTCATGGTCATTGATATCTCCCTTTACATGGAGTGCAATCTCTTTTACATGCATATCATTATTCTCAAGCTCACTTAGTAACTCATTATTACTTCCATGAATAGGTACACACTCTTGTAGCTATGAATGCCTATTCAATATGGCACCACTCAATAGCATATCACAATCTTGATCTTGATTTGGACTTCCCATAGTCTCAGCATCATCCTTTCGATTAGCATCATGTGTGCTTGGAGTCTCTTCACATGATTTAGTTCTTGGATCATATCCTATATTTGATTCATGTACTTGGACATCACTATCAACTAGCATCAAATCACACCTCAACTCTTGTTTATCATCATCGATTGACGATGCATCTAGAGCTTGACTTTTGGACAAATATATTAAATTTTCTTTTTGTAATACATCTTTTATCATCATTTGGTCACCTATAAGCCTTGTAGATTCCTCTAATTCTTTATTTCTATCTTGGATTATTTATTGGTTTATTTTTTTATCCTCCAATGGATGTGAGGGGTTTAGTAGGTCAAGGGAAGCCTCATCATGATTTCTTGTTGACTTTTGTTGAATTTTGATTTTGTTTGTATATGGTGTTTGTTTGATTTAGATTTTCTCGGCTTCCATATGCCCCTTTGCTCCTCCCATCATCAGAGTTTGTGTGTATATGGCACTTGAAGATGTGTTCATAGCCTACAAGATCTTAGCACCTTGTAGCATTAGAGGACATATCGATCCTACTTTTGGAGTTTTCTTGATAACACTTATCATTAGCATGTGTATCAAGCTCATGAATATTTGTTTTATGTCCAAGTGGGGTCTCTATAACTTGATGGACTTGAAGGTTATTCACAAGTGGTGAGCTACTTGGAGTTTGAGTACCATCTTTATCTTCATGAAGATCAATTCTCTAGTCATTTCAAAATTTCTCAAACATTTACTGCTTTCTAGCATATCTTATTACAACATCATGAACGAGTGTCCAATCCTCTAGCCCCGATTCGGAGTCTAGGTCTTGCAAAAACCAAATTAGTTCCTCTCCGGCTCTAACATCTATTGCCTGGAGGAATAAGAACATTCTTTCATGCATTATACATCTTTCGTCATACTCGCACATATCTTTGAATTGCTTATCGAACTGTTATTTAGCTTATACGATCAGTTAGTCTTTGGGCATATGAACCCACCTCACGAAAGATCTATGAGTCACTTTCTCAAGGACCTCTAGCATAAAGTGCTTGAGGAGTGTCGCTTTGCATCGAGACCATGTTGTTTGATTTATTCGCATGAGTTGGTGCTGCATGTTGTATCCCGACACATGTACAAAGTTTTCGCATAGTTTTTCATCGGTCATCATAGTCAAACCAACACCTAGGTACTTCAACTCGAGTTCCTACTCTTAAAAAAACCTAGATATGTTCTTCCCAGTCAAAAATCCGCACCGCTTGATTAACTGGTCATTAAACGATTAGATAGCTTCTTGTCATCTATCCTCTTCTTGAAAGTGATGCAATCGGGCTAGAATGTCTTCCATTTTCTATTTTTTCTAGGATCTACGTCTATAGCTCTAATTCTATTCACCCCTTCCTTTCACGTCGCATTCACCAGATATGTCGTGGGGTTTCCAAAAAGAGGGAGTAAATAAGAAATTTTCACAATGCTGAATGTATTACCACTAGAATGTACAAAGGAAAGTAGCCTATTAGGGCAATAGGAATATATACAAGGGGGGGGGACTCCTAAAGAGGGAAAAAAGTGCCCCAATGGTCCTAGAGTGTTCACACACATCACTACCTAAATATATCAACAAATCCCCCCTAGGAGTTATGCGGTGAACAAGGAGTTGACACTCATGTATAAGGAAGTGCCAAGCTATGTGGAGTCAATCCACAAAAGCAAGTAAGCCCAAAGCTTTGTGGAAAGCTTCAAACTTCTTCCTAGGCAAAGCCTTTGTAAAAAGGTATGCAATTTTCTCCTGCGTGGTCATATATGCCAAGATGATCTCCCCAACAGAGAGCCTCTTCCTGACATAATGATAATGCACCTTAATGTGCTTAGTGAGAGCATGGAACATAGGGTTCCTCGCAACTCCAAATGTGCTCTAACTATCAGTGAAGATGGTGGTGGCAGAAGAGTGACCAACACCCAAATCACCCATAAGGCATCTGAGCCACACACACTCAAGAGTCGCTATGAAAGCTGCCATATACAAGGCCTCACAACTAGAAGTGGCCATAGTAGGTTACTTCTTGCTCAACGAAGATATACATGAGCTACCAAGCATGAAGCAAAAACCACAAGTGGACACATGAGTGTCATAGCAACCAACCCAATCACTGCCACAAAAAGCATACAAATCTGGCGATAGTGATCCCCTCTTGGGATAAAACAATCCAAGTAGCCATGTACCACTCAAGTAGAAAAAGATGCACTTAACCACCTACCAATGCTTGACACTTGGGCAATGCATAAACCTACTCATCTATGAGACAACAAAGTGAATATCTAGCAGAGTAATGCATAAGAAAATCAAGCATCTAATAGCCTGCTTATAGAGAAACATTAAATGCATCTCTAGCATCATGAAGACTCAATCGTTAACCTGTCTACATAGGACTAGCGACAGGCTTATAGTCTTCAAGGCCAAAACACTACAATAATGTGTCAATATATTTCATTTGACACAAGGCCATTCCACCATCAACTTGCATAAATTGAATGCCCAAATAGCGATGCAGAAACCCCAAATCATACATCTCAAATGAGGCATGCAAATCAGCCTTAAAATCAGCAATATGTGTGTCATGAGTACTAGTGAGCAACATGTCATAAACATACACCACAATTATGAGAAACACATCATTAGCATGGTTAACATATAAGGTGCTTTCCATTGGACGATTCTCAAAACCATGTGCAATGAGATAGGCATGTATCTTTTCATACAAAGCACGTGCTGCTAGCTTTAAACCATATAATGCCTTCTTTAACCTACACACCTAGTTTTCAAGCCCTTTCTACACAAAGCCATGGGGATGTAAAACATAAACTTTTTCATGCAAGTCACCATTCAAAAGTGTTTTTTTAATGTCAAACTAATGTACATTCCAACCATGATGAGCTGCAAGTGCACAGATGCTACAAATAGTATTCATTCGGCAAGTAGGAGCAAAGGTTTTATCAAAATCAATGCCTCTTTCTTGCGTATAAGCCTTTGCAACAAGCCTAGATTTATATCTGTCAACTATTCCATCACGTTTACCCTTCAGCTTGTATACCCACCTAGTGCCAACGACCTTCTTTCTATGAGGCAAGCCACATAAAGAATAGGTACCGTTTTTCATTATAGCATCATATTCAAATTGCATTGCAGCCATCCAATTTTCAGAATTTTATGCTTCATCAAAGGAAACAGGTTTATTCTCATCACAGAGACTAGAGGCATCCATAGCATAGCAATATCATGTGAAAGAGTGACTATGAGAGCCTCACCGAGTACGATATGATAGAGGCGCATCTAATTTGCTGTCACGCTAGGTCTGCACCATTCATTTTGGCATAGTCTTTGCCTGCTTAATATCAGCTCTCTCATCAAGTGCATCATGTAAATTTGCATCAGAAATGGAATGATCTGCATAATCACATGAAACCTACAAAGGCTAAGAAGTTGCCTCATTAGGACCAGCACTAGAGTATCCACTTATAAAAAGAGGCAGCAAAGTATCATACATGTCTTTAGAGCTAACAGATGTCTCCTTAGTATATGAAAGCAATGGCTCAATAGCATCTTCCACAAAAAAAACATCACTTCCACAAAACCAACATCACCACTAACCAGAATGCATTTAGTTTGTGGATGATACAGAGGATTGCCTTTACTTTCATAATTGTACCGAACAAAACTACATTTTACTCCTTTATCATCTTATTTTTTGCAATGTTTCTCATGCACTAATGCATATGCCAGACAACCAAAAACACGCAAATGAGCAACATATGGCTTCTAACCATGCGAAGCCTAATATGGAGTGATAAGCTGCAGCGCTTCAATGGGACACCTGCTCAGTACATATGCTACACACATAACAGCCTCAAGCCAGAAACTATGTGGTAAAGCCTGACTCTTGACCATACAGATCGCCATCTCCATGAGTGATGTGTTCTTTTGTTCAGCAACTCCATTCTATTGAGCTATATACGACATTGTAAACTAATGTTTTATCCCATGTTGTGGTCGTGATTTGGCACTCAAATTGACAAAACATCTCAAGGCACCAATCGATGATTCAATTGAGATCCAAATGATTTGGAGAGATTATCAATTACATGGATGCAAGTCAATGGTTCATCACACTGTTCTCATATTCTCTTCCTTTCCCTCTTGCTCTTCGTATCTAGGATGTATTCCATTTTGTTGGGGAGCTAACGTTCTATGCGATCTGGCTGCCATGTGAGAGGCATGTTTCAAGTGTACTAACTAGCCCATGCTATGATCGGGTGAGCTGAAGTAGGTCTGTTTTCGACACGATCCATGTTAACCTCTTAGGAAGGTCTCATATGGGAGAACAAGCCCTTGGAGAATCGAAAGGAGATCCACCAAGAGGGGATTCTAGACTCCATTCTCTTTGGGGGGAAGATTCTATAAAAGGGCTGGACTCGAAGATTTTCTGGATCTCAACGGAAGATTACTTGCTTGGAAAGTGTGAAAAGGAGAAGAAAGAGTTATGGTGAAGGTGGGACTAGCTCCTTGTTCCCTCTTTGTTGAAGAGAAGCCATATTTTGCAAATGATGCATGGTGTAAGCTTCATAGAGATCCTCTCGTATTCTACAGTTTCTCTATTGTCTATGAATGTACCTGCACACAAGAATGTTATAGGGTATACTTCCCTAACAAGAACCCCGCTTGAGTAGACGGAGTGCTAGAAGTGAGTAAACAATTATCTACTAGAATTGGGTACCCGAATACCTCCTCTATAGTGTTGCGTGCATGCTGGGACCCTTGCATTTTTGTGTGAGGCCCTTAGCATAGTAAATACTTGTTTCTGCATTAGTTTTTCTTTTTGCATCTTGCAAGCGGGTACATGACCCACAATGGAGCAGATAAGGAGCCTCTTCGTGTATAGAGGAAACTTAATAAATCACCTTTACCTTCCACTAGTCAACCTAGATCTCCTCTACCCTATTTGAATTTATCTATTGATTTGAGTGCGATCCCACTCTCAAAGAGGAAGCATAGGAGAACATTAGATTTCTCCTCTAATACATCAAAAGAAACACCAATGCCAATGGAGGATCTTTCTCATTTACTCTCTAGATTGAATATCAAGTTTCCTACTTTAGGGGACTAGCTTATGAGGATGCAGATGATCATGTGAGGAGATTCATCTCCTTATGCCATGGGCGAAGTCTGCAAAACCGAGAGCCCCAAGCTTGGGACCTTGGCTAGCTAGCCCTTGTCCCTCACAAACATGGATTGATCCCTGTAGATCAAATAAACTGATCCCTATGGATCACATGCACTTATCCCTGTGGATCAATGTCTGACACTCTCTCCCCCTTCTAAAGATCATTGTCTTCAATGATCAATGAGGGAAAGTACTTGCGAACCAGAGCTTTTGATTCCCAAATAGAGTCAGTAAGTGGTAATCCTCTCCAGGCTACGAAATACTCCTGGACGACACGATTCCTAAATTGCTTCTGTCTTTGATTTAATACCCTCTATGGAGAATGATCCATGTTGTTACTTTCTTGCAAGGAAACAATACCTTCTATTACACTATCCTCCGTAGAAACGTGAAACATTGGATAGAGGAAGATCTAATCGGTATGCAACTTCACCTAGCTTTTGATACCAATTGTAAGAAATTGCTTGAATGATGTGTGTGACTCTCCTCCCATCCATATATACCCTCTTGTACTCTAAAAATAGCAATGGTATACTCTAAAAATAGTAATGATCTGGAATAGTCTGGTGTGAACATGTGGCCATCATGCAACACTTATTCCCATTACTACCAAAGCAGTTCCCATTACTACCAAAGTACCTTAGGGTATCCCCCGAGCTTGGGACCTTGGCTAGCTGGCCCTTGTCCCTCACACACATGGATTGATCCCTGTAGATCAAATAGAGTGATCCCTATGGATCACATGCACTCATCCCTGTGGATCAATGTCTGACAGTTATGTTTATACCCGCATGGCTTTTGGCTTGAAAAATGCCCCATCTTAATTTAATAGAACAATGTATTTGATATTGGGCAAGTGGTTAACAACCTTTTGATCCATTTTCATGGATGACACTTTAGTGTTTTCAGACACATATAGGAGAGTATCGGTTCAAGATTTCCATGATCACTTGGAAAATCTAAAGGAGATCTTTGAGCAATTTCTTAGAACATGCTTGAAGTTAAATCCTGCTAAATGACACTTTTTGGTCACTAAAGGCACTGTTCTTGGTCACATAGTATGTGTTGAAGGGATAACTGTTGATCCGGCAAAGGTCATTGTTAACCTTTCCATTCCGATTCCACAGACTCCAAAGGAATTGCAAATTTTTTTTGGGCCATGTAGGATACCATAGAAGATGTATACAAATGTATTAAAAAATAACTAAGGCTTACCACTAAGAAGGTTCCTTTATCTTGGAGTCCTGAGGCTGAGAAAGCTTTTTGTGAACTAAAGTTGAGGCTATGTAGTGCTATACTTTTAAGTTTTCATAACTCTTGGCATTGAAGTTGTATACAAAGAAGAAGGTATTATGCTCATACAAAGGAAGTATTTTCTAGACCTACTTGAGAGGTTTGGGATGCTAAATTGCAAGCCTATTTCAAATCCCATGGAAGTTAATGTAAAGCTAAGCTCCATTGATGGAGAGCCATTAGAGGATGTAACCTTGTATCGATCTATTGTAGGATCTTTCAATTATGCCACAATAACTAGGCCCGACATAGCATATGGAGTTGGAGTGTTATCACAATTTATGCATAGTCCAAGGACTACACACTTGCAAGTTGCAAGAAGAATGTTACGATATCTCAAGGCCACTATAAATGAAGGATTGTTCTATTCATTTGATGATGATATGCAGGTCAAAGCTTATTCTGATGCCGATTGGGCCGATTCGAAGGAGGATAGAAGAAGTACAAGTGGTTACCTATTCATGCTAGGTAGCAAGATCATCTCATGGATTTCAAAGAAGCAACCCACGGTGGCATTATCTTCCACCGAGGCTGAGTATAGAGCTTTGGCTCAAGTCACATGTGAGCTAATGTGGATTAAGAAGTTATTTATGGAGCTTAATTTGCAGGTTGACACATATCCAATTTTTTGTGACAATATGAGTAGCATTCATCTAGCATCGAATCCTGTCTATCATGCTAGAACCAAGCATATTGAAGTGCACTATCACTTCATAAGGGAAAAGGTGATATTGAAGGAAGTTTCAGTACATCATATTGGTACCAAGGACCAAGTTGCCGACATGTTTACAAAGGCTTTGGATGGGATGAAGATTTCAAAATTCAAGCAATGCATCAACATGAAGGAGCTTGGATGAGGACGAAGAATTGAAGCTTGAGGGGGAGTGTTAAAAGTCAAGCTTCAAGCTACAAATTCATGGGGAATCTTTTATGGACATGTGGAGCAATCAAAGGAAGCCAAAAGCCACGAGATTCCATCAAGAAAAGTCACTCAACCACTCCCCAAGTCATCTCAACTAATTCCTCCAAGTTAGGAGGCTGATTTGGAAAGGTAGTTCCTAGATTTTAGGGGCACACTTCTCACTATAAAAGGAGCATGTATCCCGACTTCTTTTGGGCCATCTTCTTGGCGTTTTAGCTCATTTAAAGTGAGCACTAAGTGCTGGAGTTCTGATAAGCAAGCCCCTTGCTTAAGCTAGCCCCTTGCTTGCTTGTTTGTTTTCTTTTAGTAGGCATATCTATGTGTGTGCGCAAGCAGTGTTGCAACTCTCTACCCCTGAGTTGTTAGCATTGGTTCTCCCTCATATTGTATCCATTTGATGTAATTCTTGTCTCATTGGATAGCTATTAGAGTCTATTTTATGCTCACAAATTCTCTGGATCATTCTCTGAGTAATCTGGGAGCAACATTCATTTTAGTGAAGTTCTGTGATTGATATCTCTCTTAGTGTGTAGGCTCTGTTTGAAATATTTTGCTCTCTGTTGTAAGGGCTGGTTCTCCTTCTCTATGTATCCATTTTCTATGATTTTGGTGTCATTAGGTAGCTATTAGAGTCCTCTAAAGTTGACCAAATTTTGATATTCATTCTTTGTATAATCTCTGAGAAAAGCTTGCTGGAGTGAAGTGAGGTATCTGCTTGATTGGGAGTTGTGAGCATTCAACTAGCTCATGTTGTAGACACTGTTTCTCCTTGTGTAGGCATTCATTTGAAGTGAAATTTGGTTTGTTGGAAAGATCTTGGTGTCTACTACAGGTGTACAAAAGCTCACTAGAGTTCTCTGCATATGCTCTGAGTAAGAGTATTTTTGGTGTGTAGAGGTCAAAGAAGGATACCTGTGGAGGTCATTCACGCTTCGTCGTTGCTTAGGGGTTGAGATACTTCCCCCATCACCTCCAACCCCGCTCAACCCCACCTTGCGCCCCCCTCATCCCCACCTTCTCCTCCACTCAACCCCAACCCCCAACCCCCTCCAACCCTGCTCAACCCCACCTTGCGCCCCCCTCATCCCCACCTTCTCCTCCACTCAACCCCCGACCCCAACACCCTCCAACCCCGCTCAACCCCACCTTGCGCCCCCCTCATCCCCACCTTCTCCTCCACTCAACCCCAACCCCCTCCAACCCCGCTCAACCCCACCTTGCGCCCCCCTCATCCCCACCTTCTCCTCCACTCAACCCCAACCCCCAACCCCCTCCAACCCTGCTCAACCCCACCTTGCGCCCCCCTCATCCCCAGCTTCTCCTCCACTCAACCCCAATCTCCTCCACTCAACCCCAACCCCCTCCAACCCCGCTCAACCCCACCCTTGCGCCCCCCTCATCCCCACCTTCTCCTCCACTCAACCCCAACCCCCAACCCCCTCCAACCCCGCTCAACCCCACCTTGCGCCCCCCTCATCCCCACCTTCCCCTCTACTCAATCCCAACCCCCAACCCCCTCCAACCCCGCTCAACCCCACCTTGCGCCCCCATCATCCCCACCTTCTCCTCCACTTAACCCCAACCCCCAACCCCCTCCAACCCCGCTCAACCCCACCTTGCGCCCCCCTGATCCCCACCTTCTCCTCCACTCAACCCCCGACCCCAACACCCTCCAACCCCGCTCAACCCCACCTTGCGCCCCCCTCATCCCCACCTTCTCCTCCACTCAACCCCAACCCCCAACCCCCTCCAACCCCGCTCAACCCCACCTTGCGCCCCCCTCATCCCCACCTTCTCCTCCACTCAACCCCCGACCCCAACACCCTCCAACCCCGCTCAACCCCACCCTTGCGCCCCCCTCATCCCCACCTTCTCCTCCACTCAACCCCCGACCCCCAACCCCCTCCAACCCCGCTCAACCCCACCTTGCGCCCCCCTCATCCCCACCTTCTCCTCCACTCAACCCCAACCCCCAACCCCCTCCAACCCCGCTCAACCCCACCTTGCGCCCCCATCATCCCCACCTTCTCCTCCACTCAACCCCAACCCCCAACCCCCTCCAACCCCGCTCAACCCCACCTTGCGCCCCCCTCATCCCCACCTTCTCCTCCACTCAACCCCAATCTCCTCCACTCAACCCCAACCCCCAACCCCCTCCAACCCCGCTCAACCCCACCCTTGCGCCCCCCTCATCCCCACCTTCTCCTCCACTCAACCCCAACCCCCAACCCCCTCCAACCCCGCTCAACCACACCTTGCGCCCCCCTCATCCCCACCTTCTCCTCCCCTCAACCCCAACCCCCAACCCCCTCCAACCCCGCTCAACCCCACCTTGCACCCCCCTCATCCCCACCTTCTCCTCCACTCAACCCCAACCCCCTCCAACCCCGATCAACCCCACCTTGCGCCCCACTCATCCCCACCTTCTCCTCCACTCAACCCCAACCCCCAACCCCCTCCAACCCCGCTCAACCCCACCTTGCGCCCCCCCTCATCCCCACCTCCTCCTCCACTCAACCCCCAACCCCAACCCCTTCTGACCCCACTCAACCCCACCTTGCGCCCCCTCATCCCCACCTTCTCCTCCACTCAACCCCCAACCCCAACCCCCTCCAACCCCACCCAACCCTCCACTCACCCCCACTACAAATCAAGGTAATTAGAGAAGCGGTCTTCCTGTTCGGCTATTGCTCAGAGAGTGAATAAACATGCTGCTGCAAAACCTCATAAATGAAAGAACTTGGAGAAGCTTGTCGAAGGTAGAAAAGTGCGTTTCGAAGCGATGAAGTTTGGTCAAGCCAACCGGCACAAGACCAGCCCTTGAGCTTTTGGAGACTCAAATAGACCTTATAGGCATGCTATAAGTGCAAAGAAACACACTATGTACCTTGGAGCATCAAGGAGAATGAGTCGATACAAAACAGATAGGTTCGCGGGTCGACTAGCTCAAAAAACTTACTATCTATGGAAGAGATAATGAACTTCAAATGCCCATAGCGACCAGCGTGATTACAATTAGAAAAAATCCTTTTATGGGAGTGATACACATAGGGTTGAGTGTATGGAATGCACAAAAGTATAAGGAATAAGCAAAGTATGCTATAGGAATGAATGCGACATTCACCGGTGGTACCTCCTATTTTTCAGGAATACGCAGAGATTGACCCCGAGGCAGAAAAACTGAGATTTCTCCACATCTGCTGAACCAAATGCTTTGAAAATTTACAGGCATAAACTATGCACTGATACCTTTCCAATGAGTCCTCTTGCACTCAATTTGGAGCTCTGACGAGAGAGCAGCAGCCTCTGAAAGATTACTGTTGGCGAAGAAGATGATGCAGAAATTGAAGGAGCAAGACAATGATGATCACAAGTGTATGTATATTGCTTCCATGTAATGTACAAGTGATTTCAACTCCTTATATAGACTCTATGAGTGTTCCACGACTTTTACAACTTGAATTTGAATTCAAATGAAGGTGGGAATGGTTGTTGGAGGGAATCAATTCACTTCCCTACAATCTAGGAAAAGTGAAGATCTTGATTGATCTACTTTTAGGTGATTGATTGCTTGATTGAATGCAACTTCAACCACCAAAATTTCGTGGGATTTTGGCCCTATATTTGTACCTTTACATGTGTACAACTCAAGGCTTTTACAACGGTAAATGAGGCATCAAAATATTCTCAAAAAATACAATAAATGAGCATATGAAAAAGAACTCTCCAACGGATATTCTTTCGACGCAATAGCCTTTGATGTAGATCAAATCCACCTCAAGCATAGTGTAAGCTTTATGTTCCAACAGCTCCCCCTCAAGCTAAAGTATGCTTGAGTCTTCATTCTCTGATAGGTTGAATACCTGCCATAGCTTTGAATCTACAAAGCTTTATTCCATCAAGTGCCTTCGTCATCATATCTGCTACTTGCTTTTCAGTCGGAACAAAAGAAATGTCGATCTCCTTTGCCATGAGCTTCTCCCTGATGAAGTGATAATGGACTTCTATGTGCTTGGTTCTCGCATGGAAAATAGGATTTGCCGCTAGATGCATGGAACTTACAATATCTCCAAATATGTGAGGTTTGGAACTCACAAGTCCCAAATCTGTATACAATGCTTTTAACCATATTGCCTCTTGAGTTGCTATGGTCAAGCCTATGTACTCTGCTTCAGTTGAAGATAAAGCAACTGTTGGTTGCTTCTTGGAACTCCATGACACTAGCTTCAAACCTGCAAATGCTAAGTAACCAGATGTACTTTTTCTATCATCCTTAGCTCCTGCCCAATCTGCATCTGAGTAGATTTTGATATCCAAATCGGAAGAGTAAGGATAGAATATACCTTCGTTGATTGTACCTTTGAGATACTTAAGTACTCTCTTAGCCGCATCCATGTGTGGTCTTCTCGGTGAGTGCATGAACTGACTAAGCACTCCCACACTATATGAGATGTCTGCCCTTGTGTGAGTAGCATATATCAAGCTACCTACCAAGCTTTGATACTCTTTAATGTCTTCAATTTTCTCACCTTCATAAACACTAAGTTTATGATTCATCTCCAAAGGTGTACCTGCAGGTTTAGTGTTCTCCATTTTGAACTTGAGAAGAAGATCCTGAATGTATCTTCTTTGAGTCAAATACATTCCTCCATCTGTATATATCACCTGCATACCTAGGAAATATGTGAGCTCACCTAGGTCACTGATTTTGAACTCCTCTTGCATGTGTCTCTTGATCCTTTGAATGCCATTTAGATCATCACCTGTCACAATAATATCATCTACATATACACATAGATAGATAACCTCATTGTGATCCCTTTTGATGAATAGAGAAGGATCGGAGCTGCTAGCTTTGAACCCTTGATCTTGAAGATATGTAACCAACCTGTAATTCCAAGCTCTTGGAGCTTGTTTCAATCCATACAATGCTTTCTTAAGTCTGCAAACATAAGATGGATGATTAGGGTTTTCAAAACCTGGTGGTTGTGACATGTATACCTCTTCACTTATCCAACCATTTAGGAATGCATTTTTCACATCAAGTTGGAGTAGTCTCCAATTCCTTGCAGCAGCTACACTTATCAATGTCCTGATTGTAGTCATCTTTGCAACTGGTGAGAATGTTTCCTCATAGTCTATACCATGAGTTTGTGAGCATCCTTTGGCAACTAATCTTGCCTTGTACCTGCAAACGGATCCATCTGAATTTCTTTTAACTTTGTATACCCATCTGCAACCAATTACCTTTTGATTCGGCGACATTGGAACCAAATCCCAAGTGTCCATTTCCTTCAATGCATCTATCTCTTCGTTCATGGCCTTTTCCCAATTAGGGTTTCCCTTTGCCTCTTCATAGGTTGAGGGTTCCTCTGAAATAGAGTCTTTTGCCAAGTAGATTGAATGCTTTGTAACAAATGTGGAATCATATCCATACCTTTCTGGTTGTTTCTTCTCTCTTGCTGATCTTCTAGGTGCTTGTTTGGAGCATTCTCCAACCTCTTGCATCTTTGCTTTGCCTCTTGACTTCCATAGCTTGTAATCCCTTTCTCTTTCATCTTGGTCATCGTCTGTATCACTTCTTGGATCCTGGACCTGTGTATCATGCTTGCTTCCTAATTGATGAGAGTCATAATCAAGATCATATGGTCGTGTTACCTTTTGTTTGTCTTCATCATACCAAGACCTGTGTTCTTCAAACACAACATCTCTACTTGTAGTGAATTGCTTGGTTGAAGGATTGAAGAACCTATAACCCATCTGAGTTGAATCATATCCAATAAACACTGCCTTTGTTGCCCTTTCATCTAGCTTACCTCTTATTTGTGATGGTACATGAACATAAGCTAAACAACCAAAAACCTTGCAATGTCCAAGACTAGGTTTTCTTCCATGCCATGCTTCATAAGGAGTCATACCTTGAAGTGATTTGGATGGTAGTCGATTGACAAGGTACACTGCAGTTGAAATAGCTTCTGCCCATAGATAATGTGGCAACTTCTTCTCTTCAAGCATTGTTCGAGCTGATCCAACCAATGTCTTGTTTCTCCTCTCTGCAATTCCATTTAGTTGAGGAGAGTACCTGGTAGTCACTTCCCTTTTGATACCTTTATCCTGCAAGAACTCATCAAAATCTTTGGAGAAGTATTCTCCCCCTCCATCAGATCTGAGCTTCTTTAGTGATCTACCTGTATGATTCTCCACATGCGCAAGATACTTCTTGAAGCAATCAAACACTTCATTCTTACTCTTGATAAAGTATAGAATAGTCCACCTACTATGGTCGTCAATAAATGAGACATAATACCTTGATCCTGCCAATGAAGGTTCTTGACTTGGTCCCCATACATCTGTGTGTACTAAGTCCAATAAGTTGTTGTGGATGTAGCCTTTGTGGTTGAATGGTTGTCTTTGTGCCTTCCCAATCTGACATGCATCACACCTGTTGATCATGTGTTGCTTTGATATGTTCGGCAGTCCTAGAACACTTTGATCCCTGCATATATCCTTCAAGGTTCTTTCATTCACATGAGCAAGTCTCTTATGCCACACTTCAAGCTCACTTAGGGTTTGAGACCCAAAGTTGAATAGAGCTATGTTCTTGGTATCTCCTACTTCAAAAGTAAAGATCCTACCATGCTTCTCACCTCGGGCTATCTTCTTGAAGCCTTGACATGGATCTTCCACAAAAGCTCCATGTTGGGTGAACCTAACTTGCAAGCCTTTTTCAACTATTTGGCCTACACTGATTAGGTTTTTAGTGATAGTGGGTACATAGAGAACCTTACTCAGAATGTTTGTCCTGCCATTGGAAGCTTTGACATTACCAATCTTCTCCACATTGTGCTTTGTGTCATTCCTTGTTTGCACTTCATGTCTATGCTTTGGACTTTCCAAGTCAGACAGAAGAGCAATGTTGCCTGCAACATGATTCGAACATCCTGAATCTATGTAGAACAAATGATCATCTTCTTTACCTTCTTTGTGGCTTAGGTTCATAAGAAGTAATGAGTCTTCATGTGGTTGATCTTCTGAATAATTGTTGTAGTCCCTTCTATTATAGCTTCTATTGTTGTTGTTGAAGTTGTGTCCACCTCTGCCTCTATTGCCGCCATATCCACCTCTTCCACTTCCTTTCTGGGTCTTCCCATTGAACCAACAATTCTGAGTGGTGTGGTTGGTCTTATCGCATATGGCACAAGGTTGAACATTCTGACCTTTGGCTTTGTCTTGCTTTGGTCCTTTCTTCTTCCCTTTCCACTTGCTCTTGCTTGCGAAGTTGGCTTGGGAAGTCTCTTCTTCGTCTTCTTCCTTCTTCTTGCCTTTTTGCTTCTTATCCTTCTTATCTGCATATAGAGCACTAGTTGAACTACCATGATAAGAGTTACCTTCCTTTATGCTATTATTGGCTTCTTGATTGAAGAGTTGTCCAAGAAAGATGTTGAAGTCTGGAGTTTGCACATCCATGATGAGATCGTAAGCCGTCGTGAAGGATTGCCATTGCTTATCACTTCGAATGCCGTTGAGAATTTGCCTCATGATGACCTCTTCTTCAATCAGCTCTCCAATGGATGCTAACTGATCCGCAACCTCCTTGACCTTGGTAACAAACTCTGTGATGGTTTGTTTAGGTGTCTTCTTCATTTGGTTGAACTCGTTCCAAAGATGATTCTTTCTTGCTTTGGTACTAGCAGAAAAGAAAGTCTCCAGGGCATCCCAAGTCTCTTGAGATGTCTTGCATCCTCTAATATGTGGTAATAGAAAGTCAGAGATAGAGTTTAGTATGTACGACCTTGCTTGAGCATCCCTTGCGCACCAAAGTGTGAGCTTATCTGTCTCCTCTTGTGTAGGTCCTCCTTTGGATCTTGGAATAGGCATAGCTTCATCACCTGCTACAATTCCATAAAGATTTCTACCTTGCAAGTAGGCCTCCATTCTGATTTTCCAAGCCGCGTAGTTATGTCGATCAAGCTTCTCGATCATTGAGGGAAAGCCGTCACCCATCTTGAACTAGCTCTGATACCACTGAAAGAACTTGGAGAAGCTTGTCGAAGGTAGAAAAGTGCGTTTCGAAGCGATGAAGTTTGGTCAAGCCAACCGGCACAAGACCAGCCCTTGAGCTTTTGGAGACTCAAATAGACCTTATAGGCATGCTATAAGTGCAAAGAAACACACTATGTACCTTGGAGCATCAAGCAGAATGAGTCCATACAAAACAGATAGGTTCGCGGGTCGACTAGCTCAAAAAACTTACTATCTATGGAAGAGATAATGAACTTCAAATGCCCATAGCGACCAGCGTGATTACAATTAGAAAAAATCCTTTTATGGGAGTGATACACATAGGGTTGAGTGTATGGAATGCACAAACGTATAAGGAATAATCAAAATATGCTATAGGAATGAATGCGACATTCACCGGTGGTACCTCTTATTTTTCAGGAATACGTAGAGATTGACCCCGAGGCAGACAAACTGAGATTTCTCCAAATCTGCTGAACTAAATGCTTTGAAAATTTACAGGCATAAACTAGACACTGATACCTTTCCAATGAAACCTCTCGCACTCAATTTGGAGCTCTGACGAGAGAGCAGCAGCCTCTGCAAGATTACTGTTGGCGAAGAAGATGATGCAGAAATTGAAGGAGCAAGACAATGATGGTCACAAGTGTATGTATATTGCTTCCATGTAATGTACAAGTGATTTCAACTCCTTATATAGCCTCTAGGAGTCTTCCACGACTTTTACAACTTGAATTTGAATTCAAATGAAGGTGGGAATGGTTGTTGGAGGGAATCAATTCACTTCCTTACAATCTAGGAAAAGTGAAGATCTTGATTGATCTACTTTTAGGTGATTGATTGCTTGATTGAATGCAACTTCAACCACCAAAATTTCGTGGGATTTTGGCCCCATATTTGTACCTTTACATGTGTACAACTCAAGGCTTTTACAACGGTAAATGAGCCATCAAAATATTCTCAAAAAATACAATAAATGAACATATGAAAAAGAACTCTCCAACGGATATTCTTTCGACGCAATAGCCTTTGATGTAGATCAAATCCACCTCAAGCATAGTGTAAGCTTGATGTTCCAACAATAAAGGGAACGTTGGAGCTGAAGAAAGTGATACTAAGATGAGGTTAAATTGACTGACAATGCTATAGATAGGGCTGGATAAGAAGGACTCGTTCTAGAATGATCTGAAGAGCAGCCGGGAGGTGAAAAATCGCACTCTGAACAGTCCTCAAAATGGGGAAACGGTATGGGATAAAAGTGTGCAGGGTAAAAAGTAGAAGCGAAGAAAAGATTCTCCCATGTGCCAACAATCATCCAGGAAGACTACCCATTTTTTGGGACTCAATTCAAATCGAGGGAATAATTGACCTACCCTCCAATTTTGGGTAATCAACCGGCACTGATCAGTGGATGTGAAGCAAGACCCTCTTGACCTATTGAGGCCTATAAAAACAATGGATTTATGCTCATTTGAAAACATTTTTCTAGAGTTACTTTGCTGTGTGTATACGTGCAGAAGTTCTCTCTTGCACTTGGTGGTTTCAAGCCTATTGTAGGAGCTACTCTGTAGTGTGGATACAGAGGGTAGGCTTCTCAGTGGAGGGCTATGAGCACTATAGTGTAAGAGAGTGTCTTGGATTTTCTTTCTTTTCTGTGAGACACTATTGGTGTTAAGCTCTATTCTCTTGAGCAATTCCTTCATCATTTGTATTGATCTATATTTATCTACATAGAGTACCACGAAGCTCTGAGCATTAGTTTTTGAGCATTTCCTTGACAAATCTTGTAATCATCTGAATCGAATCAAGAAGCGTATGGTCTTCCTTGGTCAATTGTTGTCATATTTTCTGAAGTATGTACCACTCTGTGCAATCCGTGTTATCTACCTGCTCACAGAAATGTTAAAGGGTATACTTCCCTAAAGAGAACCCCCTTGAGTAGGTGATGTACTGGACGTGTTTAATCTTCACGCTCTACTTTTGTTAAAAGCGGATACCCCAGTACCTCCTCTACATGTACCAATGATGCCATTGGGCATGCATTCAACAGAGCTCATGAGGAGTTTGATAAGTGAATTGGAGCCCATGCTCTAAAGGGAACCAGAGGCTTCAAAACTACTCAAGTCCATGAAAAAGGAGGTTAGTGTTTTTTATTTAATAAAGATGGATGGGAAATTCAGGTCAGAACTCTTGCAGATAATTGATGAGGCTTCCACTACAAGCTTGTTAGCAAAGACTGTTGTTTTACATAAAGGAAAAATTGTAGGGGAAGCACCACTTACAAATTATAAAAGTCCTAGGCTAACAGTATCTATCAAAGGTCATGAATTTCAAGGCGTTATTATGGATGGTGGTTCTGGCATTAACTTGATGCCTGAACATACAATGCAAAAGATTGGACTCCACCCTTCAAGGCCTGCAAATTTCACTATTACTTTGGCAGATCAGAGCAAAGTAAGGCCCTTGGGAGTGATCCCAAAAGTTCCACATGAAGTACAAGGTAATCTATTCATTGTCGATTTTGTGGTTTTAAGATTGCCTCAGGTTGAAGGAGGATTTCCCCTCTTAATTGGAAGACCATGGCTGAGACATGCAAGTGTCATTCATGATTGGGGCAAGGACACTATGTGGGTACAAAAGAAAGGGCAAGAGCTGACACAGATTCATTTAGAAGAGGGCCCAGATAATCAAAGAAAAAACAGCATGATGCAAACAGTTGGCATTTGCATGGAACCAGAATCAGAGGATCAACTCGAAATAGATTTCCAGGAAGAAGAGGATATTCTAAATTGGCTCCAAGCAGGCAACTCTTCCTCTTGTTTTGGAATTTTTCTTAATGATTCTTGCACGACTGAAGGTTATGATGAAGATGAGGAAAACGTTCATATGCAACAACAATAGAGAAAGAAGTTCCTAAAGCTAAAGGCAAGGTAAAATATTCTAGTGAGGAATGTTCTTTCTCAATTCAAGAAATACCTACAGGATGGATGCAGGATAAGGAGGAATGCATTGAGATTCAAAATGCCCCTGCTTATGAAACAATGCACGAAAAGCTAATGGAAGAAAACATGGTTAGAGATGAGCAGGAAGATAATATAGTAGAGAGAAACCCTGTCAAAGAAATACAATTGGGTAGTCAAGACAATAATCGGCCAGTTTTTGTGGCCACTTGGTTGTGGAGTCACCTAGGACTCCTTGAAAAGGTAAAATCATTCTTAACCCATTATACAGATGTTTTTGCCTGGCATTATAAAGACTTAGAAGGAGTGCCTGCATATTATGGAGAGCATAGAATCCCTCTGGTTGAGGGAGCCAAACCAATATGAGGGAAGAGTTATAGACTCAACCCAAAATATGTTGAAGCTGTTTATGTAGAAATACAGAAGATGGAGGATGCAGGAATCATTATTCCTGTGGAGCACTCAGAGTGGCTCTCACGTATGGTTATAGTGCCAAAGAAGAATACCAATAAAATCAGAATTTGCGTTGACTTTAGAGCACTCAACAAAGTGACAATCCCAAATGGATTCCCAATGCCATTTGCAGAACAGGTCACTGAAGAAGTGGCTCGACATGCATCATATAACTTCATGGATGGCTTTAGTGGCTATAATCAAATATCAATACACCCAGAGGATCATGAAAAGACTGCTTTTATCACATCTTGGGGAACATATGTGTATGTAAAAATGCCCTTTAGGCTTAGAAATGCTCCAGCCACCTTTAACAGAGCGGTCAATCTCATTTTTGGCCCCTTATTGCTGGAATGACTTAGAATCTTCATGGATGACTTCTCTTTGTTTTCAGGATCTCACAAGGAGACTCCTTTAGATTGTTTGGACTATCACATGCAACAGCTACATAATGTTTTCAAGAGATGCAGGGAGGCTAAGCTAAAGCTCCATCCAAACAAATGTCATTTCCTTGTGACAGAAGGAACTCTCTTAGGACATGTGGTGTCGGTTAAAGGTATGTCACCAGATCCTCACAAAATCATTTCTATATTAAAGTTGCCTAAACCTAAATCTCCTAAAGAGATTTAGAGTTTCATGGGGCATACTAGATACCACATAAGGTTTATAAAAATGTATGCAGAGATAGCCAGACCACTAGCTAGACTTACAGGTAAAGAAATACCTTTTAAATGGGAAGAAGAGGAGGAAAATGCATATCAAACATTACGGTCAAGGTTAGTATCTGCTCCCATTCTGATCACATGTAGATGCCACCTTAATTTTTGGACAGCAAAACCATGGCTAGGGCTTCCCTTTCTGTAGTGTTGTAATTCCTTTCAGCCTTGGTCAAAATTCTACTAGCATATTGAATTGGTCTTTCCACCTTAAATTCTTCACTAGGTTGGGTAAAAAGTGCCCCCACTGCATAGGGAGTGGCATCTACATGTATATGAAAGATTTTTTACCCAACCCAGTGAAGAATTTAAGGTGGAAAGACCAATTCAATATGCTAGTAGAATTTTGACCAAGGCTGAAAGGAATTACAGCACTACAGAAAGGGAAGCCCTAGCCATGGTTTTTGCTGTCCAAAAATTTCATCATTACTTACTGGGAGTAAAATTTGTTATTATAACGGATCACCAACCACTAAAATACTTGCTCAACAAACCACAAGCCACTAGTAGAATATGGAGGTGGTTATTGTTGTTCCAAGAGTTTGATTTTTCTGTAGTCCATAAGCAAGGTAAAGAAAATTTTATGGCGGATCACCTATCCGGAATCAATATGATGGATCAAGCTAGTGGAGTCAATGACGATTTTCCAGATGCTAATCTGTTCGCTGTACAAGATCAAGGTTGGTATTATGATATCAAAAAATTCATTAAAACTCGAATGTATCCAGAGAAGGCTAGTGTTGTGCAAAGGAAGAGACTGCTAATCAAGAGCAGATCTTATACCTTCATTGAAGATAAATTATAAAGACAGGGGAAGGATGATAGGTTTAGGAAGTGCTTGGAAGAAGAAGAAGTGAGGGAAGTCCTTCAATCTGCACATGAACGAACAGATGGTGGGCACCTTCCACGGCATATCATGAGTCAGAGGATCCTTGATGCTGGTTTATGGTGGCCTACATTATTCAAAGACGCAGATGATTGGGGAAAAGCATGTGATGTTTTCCAAAGGTGTGGACCTAAGCCCACCAAGTAGAGGCATAATCCATTGATTATTTCCACTTCTTGGCAATCATTTCTGAAGTGGGGGTTAGATTTTGTAGGGCCTATCTACCCTTTGTCGATTCCTAAAAGAGAGAAGTATTTATTGATAGCCACAGACTATGCGACGAAATGGGCTGAAGCTATTGCATCACCAGACTACACCACCCAAACTGTGGCTGATTTCATTTACAGTAGCATCATTTGCAGGTTTGGATGTCCACTTGAAATTGGTACAGACCAAGGTTCTTAGGTATAGAATTCTCCATAGGACCTCTTGTGCCTACTACCCAAGAGCTAATGGATAGGTTGAATCAGCGAAAGGTATTAATTTCCATGTTAACAAAGGAATGTATGTTATAGCCTACTTCCTGGGGCATTGCTTTTCAAGGTACCCTATGGGCATACAGGTTAGCTTACAAAGAGGCCACCGGATATTCTCCATTCCAACTCGTTTATGGCATATTGCCAATTGAGCCCTTTGAGTTTTTACATGGATCCCCTAAAGTGGCATTCATGCACGATAAGAAAGATTGTGGTGTCTCTCAGAGGCTAGGAGCCCTGCATAAAGTAGAAGAGATTCATCTACTAGCACAAAACAATTGATAGAAACTCAGATGAAGAGGAATGAGGCACATTATCGACATTTGTGGAACAACAACATAGAGCCAGACATGTTAGTTCTTCTCCATAGACCCCATCTTCATACACAAGTAAGAGGAAAAAGGCTCCCACACTGGGAAAGACCGTATCGAGTTAAAACAATGCTGGATTGGGGTGTTGTGGAGTTAGAGACCCTACGAGGAGAGGCCTTGCCATTGGTCAACATATCAAGGCTCAAGCTCTATCATCAACACACTTGACGAAGTATGGATCACCTGGAACTACAAAATCTATCCAAATTGTACATAGCCTTGTCATTTCATTTTGTTTCAGTTTTAGTAGTTTTTTTTATCCATTTCATGCTTGTTCCTTGTAGTTTCAGCCAATTTAGAAGGAATTTCATAACCTTCACAGAAATACAATTTTTGGAAATTTTTGGGACTTTTTGGGAAATTTTCAAGCAATTTTTAGCAATTTTTCTAGCAGTTTTCATTAGTTTCAATGTCATTTTCTTGCCAAATTAGAAGGATATAGGAAGCTCTCTGTGGTTTTGATTGAGAAAACTACCCTCGACCCTGGAGAGAATTTTTGAGAATTTTTCTAGAATTTTTTTTTTACCCCCTTCCGTTTTCACTAGCATCATCTGGCCTGCCCTTGCCTCTTTTGTTGTTGAGACTCAGTTAGTTGGTAGGATGCATTTAGTTACCCTTTTGGATCCCCTGCCATTCATTGGCTTATCATGTACTTTTTGCTAGGAGACCCTTTGCCATTCAATGGCACTTCATGTACTTACCACTCGACAGAGGTTTCCTTGTATTTTTTTGCTATTATATATGAGATTTCGGTTTTGTGTTATTTATGTGTTCCTTGTGCCTTCTAATGTTGTTTGCTGGTTGTTTTGTTTACATGCATGTGTATTGGTTGGCCTCTCTATGGTTGTGAATTCCTTGATCTCCCACCCTCTCCCCCACCCCACCCCTCTAGCCCCCCTGCCCCCATCCCCCCCAACAACAACCGCCCCCCCACCTCTTTTGCAAACATCCACATACATTTCCCATTCAAGTACATCTACAACTCCCTTCATATCTTTCACTTTCTTCCCTACAGTTCCGTCGACCCTTCTTTGTCTATCTTCCCAATTCACCCCTTCTTTCACCCTTCCTTCCTTCATTCTTCATTCCGCCCTACATACACTACTGGTTATTCTCTGGTGTTTGTTCTCTGCTACTCGTGGTGGACTTCGTGGCTACTCAAGTCTTTTTTTGAAGTTTTGCAGCTGCATAATCATGGTGTCCTCTCTACTCAGATTCTTGGCTGTCGCTCTCCGGGACGGAGAGCACATTAGGTGGTGAGCAACTATTAAGCCCATACAAGTCAAAAGGTCAAACTCAAACTGGTCAAAGTCAACAAGGTCAAGGTCAAAATCAAGAGGTGCAAAGTCAAAGTGCTAAAGTACAGGTGTCAAAGTGCACAGATAGTGCACAATTAACTGTCCACAAAGGGTAAATTGGAGAAAGTGGGTTGCACGTTGCAGAGGTATTTCTCTAATTTCCCTAAGGTTCAGTGTTTTTAAAGTGTTTTGGAAGGTTGAGGTGAACCCTTTCTTATGTGCAAAAGTGAAGACTTACAAAGAAAAATGTGAAGGTATGTGACGCGACAGCGTATGCACAAGTGAAAGTATGGCCCCCCAATTAAATTTTTTGTTTTAGCCTAAAGTCACTACAGGACAAAACAGGGAGTCGTTGGCTGCCACTTGTGAAGACAATCTTGGGACATCAAAGTGAGCACCAAGATACTCTTGCAGTTAGGAGCATACGTGAATGGACACACTCAAATCAAGGCAAGGACTATTCTTGGACCATCCTAAGTGTAAGCAAGAGTGAGCATAGTCTAAGTGAAGCAAGAGAGAGAAGTGCAAGAGACACACAGTGTGCGATGCAGAGAAGTGAAGTGCAAGGCGTGCATGAAGAGTGACCAAGGAAGTGTGTAGAGAAGTGCTAAGCTAGTCTCCCAAAGATCCCAAGGTCTTATTGAAGTGTGCGCGTGCCGACAGAAGGTACCCATCCCTCCGCCTTAGTGGAAGCTTGGTGCAAGGTGTGCACAAGTGCAGGCTTGAAGAAGGTGGAGGTTTTGTGCAGAGGAGGCCGGCAGCAACAAGTCCCTTGGGTATTTGGTATTTTGTAATTGAGTCCTCTGTGGGATTTTGCACAGAAGCATTGGCTTGTATTGTGCTCTAATAGTGTATTTGTCTTATTGTAATCAATCGACAGAGGCTTCCAGTGTGTAATTTCTCTTCTTGTCTTAACCAATTCTCCTACAAACACTCAAATCCCCTCTAGTCCAAGAATCCCCCAACAGAAGTCTAGAAAGATTCTCCATTGTATTTCAGTATGTATTTTTGAGATCCTTATACCAGGTATTATGAAGGCTAGCACACCAAAAGAAGCTTCGGACATAGTTCATAAAATATATGGTACATCTATAGAGGCTAGAAAAAATCACTTGAAGCAAATATTGCATAGCATATGGCATGGTAATAAATCCATTACCAATTATGTGGCTGAAATTAGAAAGATAATTGATGATTTGGCTTCCTTAAATTGCAAAATGGAAGATGACAATATGGTCTTAGATATGTTGAATGGTCTAGGACTGCAATATAAGAGCTAAAACACTTCTATTTTAGTAAGAGGCACTATGATTGATTTTGATAAGCTAGTGTCCCTTTGTATGGTAGAAGAAGTAAAGCTTGGTTTGAATGCATTCCGAAGTGGCGACCTAAGAGATTATGCATTCTTTTAGAATAGTGGAAGAGGTTCTAGTGGTGGTTGCTTAAATCCTAGAAATGTAACACAATGGATATGCCAAGAGGTAGAGGATGATCAAACTCACGAGGTAGAGGAGGATCAAAGGCACCTAGGAACTATTACCATTGCAGCAAATATGGTCATTTTGAAACATTCCTATCATAAGTAGAACAACAAAAGAGGAAGAAGTAGAGGCCATTATGCATCACATGGAAACTTATCTTGTAAAGTTTCATATAGATATTATGGAGAAGATAATATATTTGCAATGTAGCATGTGTTAAATAGCATGTCAAAGCCTAGAAATGATATGGTTTGATACACAAACTCTTGTTGCACAAATCATATGACAAGCATGGGAGACGGATTTGAGTCCAAGGAGCCTTTGAGGTATGAACATTATGTGGCAAGTTATAATGATACTTTACACATGATTAATGATGTTAAAAATGTATCACAAGTACAAAAGAATGGTGTCCAAAACACACTAATTGATGTTTTACATGTGCCTAACAATACAAAGAGTTAAGTTTCGGTTGTTCCGCTCGTAGATGAAGATATGGAAGTGATCATCAATAAGCATGGCTATTTCGTACATGATTTCAAGTATGAAAAAAGAGGAAAATTGCTTGGCCATGGAAAGAAAATGGGTAGATTATTCATGTTCGACATGGACATACCTTTTTATCAAAATATGTATGCCAAGAACAATGAAGACTTAGATATACATGAGTCCTAGCATAATAGAATTGGTTATATCAACTTGAGGAAATTAGGTCTATGGAGAAACAAACGTTATTACATGGTCTACCACGATTTTTTCATTTAACTTTAGAAGATATGTGAAGCATGCTTGTTTGGAAAACATCAATGTATGAAGTTTTCACGAAGAGAGATGCATAGAAAGAGCTGATCCGTAGTGATGTCTTTGGACCTACTATAAAAAATCAATTGATGGCTCATTGTACTTTTTGATATTCATTGACGATTAAAGTTGATACACTTGGATATATTTTTGAAGCATGAGAGTGAAGTTTTAGAATGCTTTGTGAAATTCAGGATTATGTTTGAGAAGAATTTGGGCATGTACATAAAATGCTTATGATAACATTCAGTGAGGGATTATATTTCAAAGAAACTTGATCAATATCTTAGTGAGCATGGAATCAAAAGGCAACTCTCTTGTAGATATACATGACAACAAAATGGTGTTGCAGAACACAAGAATCGTGTGATTGAAGATGTTGCTAGAGCCATGTTAGATGAGAAGAGCATGCTAGATATATTTTTGGGAGAAGCTTGTGTAGAGGGGGTCATTGGGTCTATGCTTCCAGTACTCCTACTCAAGGGGCTTCTCCTTAGGGAAGTATACCCTATAACATGACTATGTGCAGGCACCACTTGAGACAAAGAGTTACAAATATGCTAAGAGATAAACCAATAAGACCAAGATTAAAGATTGTGCTAGTATGTCAAGACCTATTCTTGATAATTAGAGTAGAAAGGTCTTATTACTCCAAGAATGAACGTGGACTACTCAACACAAAGAAGGTATACAATAATGCGAGTATTCTGCACAAATCCCAAGAACTCCAACTTACAAGAGAGCTATCCTAGTATACCCAATCTCATAGTTGTTCTGACTCCATCCCAACAATGAGGCCCTCACTCCATATGTTCTCCATAGAGAAGCCTCTTCGATAGTGGGAAAAGTCACACGAGTGGGTACAGAGTAATCAAGCAGTAGCTTGATGAGAACACATTCATAGTACTAGAGTAACCCAAAAGATCTAAACTGACAAAAAGCTAGAGTCATGGAAAGAGGACACTATCTGTATCTCTCAACTTCGTAAATCTCTATATATCCTTCTGAATGGATTCTTCAGTCTCATATATCTCATATATGTCTCTTGGGTGATTCTCACATATCTTATATCTCAATTAGTGCGAAGAAACTTCTTTAATAGTCCTTCAGGTCCAGCCTAGCCAACTTCAATCATTTACTGCTCCATCATGGCTTACTTCACCACTGCAGATTGATAAAAGTGGAGGAAGAGTTGGCTAATTTTTTAGATGTGTTCAAATTCTCGTACTAACATCCAGCTGACTCAAAACTGCCTAAAGACTTCATAATATGGCCTTGAATGTGAGGCTCTTCTTTATCATGAATCAACACTTCATTTAGAAATTTGATTATTGCCACAAATTTGATAGTGGGCTTGAATCTGAATCAATGTGTGATGTTGAGGAAGAATTTTGAAAGACTATGACTAATTTTGAAGGATGAAGTTTGAATGTTATTTTTCAAGGATGAATTTGACTTTCCTTCTGGAGGACGAATTCCACGGGTTAATACTCCAAACTAGGATTTGGATGTAAAGATTTGCTCTCATAACACGATGATTTTTTACCTTGTCATTTAAATGATGATGAATGAATGACATACATCACAAGCGCTTGCTAACTTGGATAGCATGGAGAGCTATCAATGCCCCCACCCACGTTCAACTCTTGATGGCCACACTTTGGCCATGAATTTCACCTCAACAGAAAGAAAAATTCTTCTCATCACATAAAAAGATGAATTCTTCATGCTTAAAACCTAAATTCGTGTTTTGAATCCTTCATGTTCCCGGTGCAGGGCCATTCTCCTAGAACCGAGCAAAGGATATTGGTGAGCTTTCTTACTCGCATGTGTCCCAACATCTTCAATCCACAAGAATGCATCCAAGCCTTCTTTTGTTCTCCAATGGTTGGAACCACTCACAAACCAAAGCTCATCGACAGGATGATAGCATCAAGGAATGACTTTGATATAGCACAATATGGAACTGCGCATGACACAAAACCTTTTGCTCTTTGGACAAATAAAAATGCATGAGGAGAACGAGTTCTTCAATGTTGTATATTATCGGTGTAGAGGAAGTACTCGGGTACCCAATTCTCGCAGATAACTCTTACTCACTTCCAGCACTCCCTTTACTAAAAGAGCAGTTCTCCTTAGGGAAGTATACTATGTAACATTCCTATATGTATGTTAATTCATAGAAAATAGAGAAATTGTACAACAGGATTACGGGGAGAAGAGAAATGACAAGTGACAACGGTAGAAAAAGAAGCCACCTCTTAGTTCAAAAAATGATTATAGTGGGCCGAAATGCTTCAAAAAGATAATGAGGTGGGATAGCATGCCATTTAGAAAACTAAAGATAATCAATACAAGAGCTCTAACCGACACAATGAATGCAACAACATGAAGACTTGCATCAATGAATACACAAGGGTGAATACTTGCTCCAATAAATACTACTGGCTCACACCGAATGACTAGAACCAAGCCAGTCAATCACATTCTAGTACGATTATCCATCAACTCGGAATCCCATGCTCTATATCCTCACAAAAAAGTGACCTCCAATAGTATGCATGTAGCAATAGAGTGTACGGAGTAGACCAAAGAGATGTAATATGTAAGATGTAAGGTGGTAGATGTACGAGATTCTCAATGAGTGCCAAACACACTTCTATATACTTGAAGAGGCCAAGAGGGCCTTGATGAATCCCAACAATCACTGAGTATGCGCCAAAGTGGTTTTCCAAAAATGGAGGGGTAGGCCAAATAAGGCTCTAGTAGTCAACTTTGATTAAGATATCCATTTTAGCTTCTAGCATCACATGGTTTAGTGGCCTATATGAACTCATACCTTATGGACAGGAATATATTCCTCCCTAAATTTCAAGAATTTACCATGCCTCCAAAAGCTCGTAGAAGGAAGCGGTAATAAAATCGAAGCAGAAGAGTGTGAGGCCCAATGAATCCATGCCCATGAGACCGAGGAGTCAAAAAGAACGTGCCATTGATTCTCTTGAGGAAGGTACGTTGTCGAGAGGTGTGAATGGAGACCAAAGACCGATCAAAAGTGAACTTCCAATGTCCTCACAATGTGACTACACATAGGGTGTTTGTAGCATAGTATAGGAACTAAGATGTGTTTCACTGAAGTGGGAAGTTCTTAACTATGACCTAATAAATTTGCTAAGCTTATCCTAAGTGAAATATTTATCTAAGTGCTACGGGTTTAATCCTCGTAAAACCTTTAAGATCATGTTAATAGCCTATTCTGATCCATGACCATAAGGTTAAGCAACTAGAAATCTAGATTTTCAATACTTCTATGATGGAGAGATTAAAGATTCACTAGTAATATAGTCTTTAATAAATTCTTTTGCTTCAAATTCCTCTTCTTTTACTTCCTTACCAGCTACATTCTGTTTAGGTTGAGTGGTAATGTTAACAACTGGTGATAATAAACTTGAAAACAATCTCATTCCTAGACTCAGTATTCATAGACTTATTCAAAGACTCATTAGATAGCAGGAATAGATATGAATTGCCAATTGATCAATCAATGAATAATGCTAAAACTATTTCTTGCTATGCTTCTTGCTAAGGCTAATGAATGAAAACTTTTTGTCTAATACAATTATAAGTATGAATGCCAGGAAAACTCTTCGAATTCCTAATAGAAATTAAAGATAAAATGTAAGTAATAGCGGAAGAAGTGAAGCATCTCGAGTCTTTGGATCTTAGTTGCTCGTAAAGGCTCGTCACTGTTCTTCACTGCTTTTCAATATTTTTCAATCTTCGTCTAAAAAACAATCCTTAGGAAACATAAGTATATCTTGTAAAACATAAAATACACCTACATATAACATTCTTATACATGCTATCTCACTCTCATAGATGCATGGTAACATGTTTTATGCACACTCACATACATGCATATACAACATGCTTACATGTACATCACATGTATATGCATATAAATAAGCTCTTATATGCATGCTAAGACACAATCATATGTTCATACACATACATTCATACAAATGCATGCATAAAATACATAAGTATACCCATTGATCTAAACACACTCCTTCATAAAAACCATACTCATTAGTTAACTTATTCAATTAGATATCGCTTAGCTTAAATAGATCACTCTCTCTCTCTTTCTCTCTCTGTCTCATTCCAATCTCTCTCTCTCTCTCTAGCATCAACAACAGCAAGAAGTGTATTCTCTCTCTCTCTAGCTTTGTTTCTAAAGTGTGCATTTAGAAATCCACCAAGAGGAGGGGAAATGCCTTTACTCTCTAATGCAGAACAGAAAAAGAAGTAGAAAGGAGAAAAAAAATATACCTGAAAACAATCATTAGGAACTCACTATACATACATATATATAGATCCACACATGTATACACCTTTTTATGCACACCACTCTTTTAATTCATTCCACTTTAATCACACATTTCATTCACACCACACTTTTAGTTCACTTTTCTCACACAACCAAACTTAACATACATACTCACTCACCACACTTTAAACACACACTTTATCAAACTTTAATTACACATTTCATTCTCACCACACTTTAAGACTTACCCACACACACCACACATGTATTTATTTTATTTTTCTTTTTATTCTATCATTTTAATATAATTAAATTAAATACTTTTTTATTTAATACTATTTAATTTAAGCTTTACTGAAGTATAATGTAATTAAATACTTTTTATTTTCACTTATATTAGGTTAGATAATTTAATCATAATATAAGATATATTAATTAAATATACATTTGGTTTTAATATTTATTAACTCAAATGATTATACACATATGCATCCATTAGGTTTATGCCCATACCCCCACATAGAAGTGGGTTCCATACACACAATCAGACAACTTCATAGGCTTTTAGGGTAAACCCTAATGCACATAATCACATATAGGGTATATATGTCATCACATGTTAATTAAGTGGTCACGCTCTTTCATACACATAGATATCTAAACACTCTTTCCCATACAAGAATTCAGAAAAGGTTTGAACATTCTCTATCTTCATAAATTTTGTTGCGTGCAGGTACTAGAGAGATTAGTCAAATAAAAGAAATTTATTAAAAATGTTTAAGAGAGTTTTGGAGATAACCAATCTTAATTTTTTTTTTTTGAATGTCAATTTGAATGTGGAAATCGTTTTCAAATCTGCCCCTACCAAACTTGCACATCGTTTTGATGGGCCAACCTGTAGATCATGGAAAGCAACATCAAATTCTTTGGAAAAAAACTTATAAATTCACTTTAAATAAGAAGATAAAAAATGCTTCTAAATTCAAATTAAGTTTTGGATAATAAAGGAAATCTTTAAAATTATGTAACTGTGCGTTGGAAATCATTTCGTTCGATGCATGTAGTCAAAAGACAAATTTAGAAAATCCTATAATACTCATTTAGATAGACATGGTACTTAGCATTCCATTAACCCTATTCACAAGTAATATTAATTTTATATAAGTATTCTATCCTTAATCTCTTAGTCACCTTCCATAAGATACATCTAACTAATTCTTCAATAGCATATCTCCATCTCATAAAGCCCGTAATATATTTTAGGAGTGATTTCGAGACCATAATTGAATCGTGATAATTTTCTTTCTTATTCTTTTTGTTGTTTTTTGTTTTCTTTTTCTATCTTGTAGCAACCATTAATATACTGCTTTATGCATTTATTTTTCTTTCTTTTATCTTTGCAAATTTTTTGTTAAAGATGAAAGGCTTAACTTCTATTAAGGGCTGAGGTTCTAGAAGCATGCTACACTCAAAACTAGGATCTCATCAGCTATAGGTTTCAGAAAATAAGAAAGCTAGCTTGAATAAAGTAAATTTGCCTTCACTAAGAGTCATAAGTCAAGTTTTTCCCTCTCCTATCCTTATAACAAATTATAAGTTCCCTAAATCTGACCTTTAACTCGCACACACATTCCTACTTTGATGTCTTTTTCATTATCTACATAGTTTTAATAACTTTCCTTTTATACCAAAAACATATAATTTCCTAATTATGAAATGCACAAAAGGAAATTTTTATATTAAAAATTAAAGAACAATTAGAATTATTTCAGATGATCATGGTTCATCTTCATCTTCATCTTCATCCACCAAAAAGTCTTCTTCTATCTCATAATCATTGCTCGACTTTCTTTTGAATAACTTAATTCTTTTCCTTGTAATCACATTTCTTAAAGGAGAGTCGTCAAGTTCTGAATATTTTTCCTTTCTTTTCCATATGTTTGTTAAAGTTTTTCTTTTTTACAAAGATGCAAACTAGTAGTAGTAGTGCAAAAAAAAAGTTTCAAATTTATATACATCATTAGGAGAGACATCAAATCGTTGTCCACTATTGTCTTGCTCAATAGTGGACTCTAAGAGAAATTTGGATCCTAATAAAGCCCCTAATTCTCTAATAGGGAGTGAATCTTTACACACATGATGGTATGAGTCATTGGGGTCATCATAGATTTTTCCTATTTCTTGAGTGATTAGGATAGACTTTCATGACTTGCAAGGAATCCATCCGAGATTTAGACCGAATTATTGCATATGCTGATCCATCATTCATAAGCTTTGTTTCCATCCTCATTTCTGCTATAAATGGTTGTTCCAGAACTACTTCTTAAGAACAATTGTCTTGAACAAAGAAATGAAATTATTCTAGAATACATCTTATCATAATAGGCACATGTGCGCATGCACCTAGTAAGATCCCTGATCCATTATCCACTATTCTCATTCTCAAACCATGCTCTTTGTCAATAGGCCATCTAAATTTATCAAATAATTTCTTTGAGATTATGTTTATCTCTAAGCCCTAGTCAATCAGGGCGAGTGCTAAACAAGAATATTTCTCCTCACCAATCGGAATTTTTACCTCCGGAGTTCCTCGTGTCCTGAAGGATGTACTAAATTGACTTTCACTTTTCATCATTTCATCATAAGATTGTATTGGACCTAAAAAGTTATTGTTTACACTTCCATTCCTAAAATCCTCTTCCTCATCATAGTTGCTATCACTAGACGTCACAACATCATTCATCGCTATCGTTTCCTTTGCTACATCTTGCATATCCGCATGGTGTGGCAATGAAAATTGTCTTCTTCTAATAAGCCTTATAAAGCTATCCTTGAACTCGGGTTTTGCGATCAAAAACACTTGCAAGGGACATATTGACTTGACTTTTTAGAAGTATATCATTAAGAACCTATCTTGCATAATTTTTTTTTCTCAAGCTTTGAGATCATTATTGCTCATGAAGCTCTTCTTCCTTTCTTCTTCCCTTTCTCCTCACCTTGTTTCTATTCCTCTTTTTGCTCATTTTTAATATTTTGATTTTGATTATTTTCATTTTAAGTTTTCCTCTATTCATCTTTAGTTGGGGTATTTTGATTTTCCTATAAGTGAATATTTTCTTCTAATGGTTTCTTTCCTTCTCTAATTAATCTTCTTTTCTCTTCCTAAGACAATTTGTAGTATCTTCAAATTACACTCGTTTTTCAGTGTTAGTATTTCTCTTCTCATTTTCTCTAGTTTGCTTTCTTGTCACTCTCCTATCTCCCTCTTCTACATCATCTTGCATGTCATCTCATCTCTGTTTCTCCTCAACACTACTAATGTATGAATATACAGAGTCTTGGTCAAGAGGAGATCGCCATGTAGTTTTGCACATGATTTCATCTTTAGCTCTTACCAGTGCCTCTATAGAATAGGAATTTTCGCTTGCAGTAGAGAGAGTCCTCTCATCTGATGGCTCTAATCTAGTAGTTGTGGTACAGGCACTTGCATTAGAAATTGTTAAGTTTTCATGTAATTTCTTCATGCCTCCTTTGCCCCAATTAAAGGCTCAAGGCAGTCATGTTCTAAAGTCACATAATTTCCCATCAATCTCAACTATCAACTGATTATCTTTCACATTTTTTAATTCATCAAAGGCATACATGGCATGTTCTTGACTATCATACCAAACAAACCTTTAACTGCCAGCCTGTCCTTTCTCAATATTTCTTTGAGCACTAGAATGAGTAGGAGGAACCGCTCGATAAACTCGCTGAGGAGAAGTATGGCATAACAGGTTCTATGGGTGTTGTAATATGTGCTTGGCTTAAGCCACTAGTGGTAGCTCCAGGCTCATGCAAACCCATGGAATACACTTTATTATTTAATTGAGAAAACTCATTGGAAAGAGATGTCTGCATATTCATTACATTTTCCATTTTTTTCACAAAATATCTAATTTAAATTTGATTGGAGCCTTAGGGGTAACTGCAACATTAGTCGTAGTTGCAGTTGCAGGCATTGGCATATTAGTGTGCCCTATTGTAGGTAACTCCCTAGGATGAGTAGAATTAGGTTTTGCATACAATACACATAGCCATTGTTTCATTTGAGATACAACCTCTATTTCATGTTTTAATTTTTACCAATCATCAATCATTCTTCGATTCTTTGCTCTACTTCAGCTCTACTTCTAGACTCAATATCTTGAGGAAATGAATAATCAGGTCAGGATTTAATGCATTCCTATCTTCCTCAGGAAGGTGAGCAAATTGTCTCATAAGCTCACCATGAAGATGAATTAAAGGCTCATTAGCCTTAGGGGAATTCACCCGTCACAAAAATACTTCTCGGTTGTGTTGACTAAAATCCTCAAGATAGAACATTTTATGTAGTTCTTTCCTAAACACCTACCAAGGATTACTAGCATGTACTTGGATGCTTTCAAGTATGGATCTAATAACTACATGGCTGAAGTACTTTATTAGTACATCACCAGGTAAACCTTGGATCTGCACTTGCTCTTCAAATGCATCAAGGTATTCTATGATATTCAATCCGGTGAATTTACCGTTTTCTCAGAGGACTTGTATATTTCGTGTCCCTTGTTCCACTATCATCATATTTCTAAAATTTCCTCCATCTTGTGTTCTTGATATCGCCTAGAATGGAGTAGTAAGTTTCTAATAGCGGGTTCTAATCTCTCCCTAAATTGCCTAAAAATATCTCTAGATGATAAAGCCAGGAATATTGACTTTACTAAGACCTAGGCTTTTCTATTTATATTTTTGTTTATCAATACAAATGTTCAAGTTTTTTACATTGGTTTCAAGATTAAAATTACTCTAGTCTACCTTAATATTTTGTTTTTGTAGATTTGTTTTCTGACCTTTGACTTTTTAACCCCAAAGTTTACTTTAATGGAAATCGAATGTTTTTATATTTTTATATAAATTTTCTTAATTTATATTTTTTTGCTTTTATGTACTACCAAAAAAAGGGGAAAATAGGAAATAAGAGTAGATAACTAAATGAAGAAAGTAAAACTAACTTTCTAGAACAAATATCTTTTTGTGCAACAATTTAGTAAATTCTAATGCAATTATAAAGCTTTCTTCTGTTTTGTACAAAAAAGACCTATGATCTATCATGCAGTTGCTATCATTCCTACTTCAATGCTAAAAATTATTTTTAAGTTGATTTAATAAATTGAAAATGCAAGTGAAATTACTCTTGCCTAATGCAATATGAGATGAAAACAACCCTTTTTGTTTATAAAGGCAAGTAATATATGTAAACTTTTGTGCAAATGTAAATGAACCTCTTTCCTAATGTAATGTAAAATGAAAACAATCCTTTTATGAAAGCAAGTAATGTATGTAAACGTTTTGTGCAAATGTAATAGAACCTTAATAACTGTTACCTTTAGGTTTGTTATAGGAGAAGTTTAATCTTCTAAAATTATGAACTAAATACAAAATTTTCTTCTTGTCGATGGGCGAAAAGAAGTATTGAGGCTCCTCCTTCTTGATTGTCCTTCTACCCATGGAGGCGCTCAGTTCCCTAGGGAACAACCCTCAACAACCAAGTAAAAGGAACTGTGCTTGCAAATTCTCCACTTGTTGTTGATGCTCCTTTCACTCACCTGCAAACAAGGAGAATATTAGGTTAAATATTTTAACCAATGCTGAAAATAGACCTACGAATCCTAAGCATACTAGCATCATGATTCGCATCGGGTTCATCAAATGTCGAGGGTTGTGAATGGAGACCAGTGGCTGATGAAATCTAAACTTCATAAGGCCTCACAATGTGACAACATGCAAGGTGTTTGTAGCATACTCTAGGAACTAAGGTATCTTTTAGTGAAGTGGAAAGCTTTTAACCATGACCTAATAAATTTGTTAAGCTTATCCTAAGTGAAATATTTATCTAAGTGCTAATGGTTTAATCCTAGTAAACCCTATAATATCATGTTAATAGCCTATTCTGATCCTTGAACATAAGGTTGTGCAGCTAGAGATCTAGATAAACAATACTCATATGATGGAGAGATTAAAGATTCACTAGTAATACGATCTTTGATAAATTCTTTTGCTTCTAATTCCTATTCTTTAACTTCTCTATCACCTAGATTTTGTTTAGATTGAGTGGTATTATTAATAGGTGGTGGTAATAAAACTTCAAAAATAAAACATGTAGAATTACGTAACATATTTGTAACTCTTTGTCTATTTCTCTATTTAACTTTTCAAGTGGTGTCTACACATAGTCATGTTATAGGGTATACTTCCCTAAGGAGAAACCCCTTGAGTAGAAGGACTACTGGAAGCATAGACCAAGTCAACCCCTCTACACGCTTCTGCCCAAAATATATCTAGCATGCTCTTTTCATCTAACATGGCTCTAAAACCTTCTTCAATCACACGATTCTTGTGTTCTACAACACCATTTTGTTGTGATGTATATCTACAAGAGATTTGCCTTTTGACTCCATGCTCACTAAGATATTGATCAAATTTGTTTGAAATATATTCCCCAACTGAATGTTAGCATAAGCATTTTATATACATGCCCAATTTCTTCTTGACCATAATCCTGAATTTCGCAAATCATTCTAAAACTTTAATTGACTTTTATCATCAATGAATATCAAAAAGTACAATATGCCATCAATTGATTTGTTCTAGCAAGTCCAAATACATCACTATGGATCAGCTCTAGAGTTTCTTCCTATGCATTTCTCTTCTTGAAAACTTCATATATTGATGTTTTCCGAAGAAACATTCTTCACATATCTTCTAAATATGAATAAATCTTGGTAGACCATGTACTAACGTTTATTTCTCCATAAACTTAATTTCCTCAATATGATATTGTTAGATATGCTCAATACTCCACGCTCATGTGACCACAAGTGATCCATGGTGCTCTAAGTTGTAAGGCCCCCATTATGAGGAGAAGCAATTATGAGAGCCCAGACATTTGTGAAACCCTAACTTCCAAGGTAGATGAGGTCTATGTGTGACCATTGATGGTTATCGATGATCTTTGTGAGCCTAGCTGTTAGGCTAGGTAGGGCATAAACTTCCAAGCCGCTGGGTTGGTATTTAAGGTGAAAATAAAGGCCCTGTGGTGTCGCACAATTTCCCCATACAACCTTAATGGCGGGAGTGCAGAGGGGGGCTTGCCCCCTTCTGCTCGGTCTGGGGGGCCTATCCCCCCAACCCATAGGGCCGAGATGATAGGAATTCCGATTGTGGAGATCTTGTGAGATCGTATATTTTACGGACTATTTTGTATCTCCCGACTACGTTTATCTATACAGAACCGCCTTGTAAAAGATATATAAGCACAGCCCAGGTTGAGCTTTACATAACATTGCGCACTAGTAAGCCCTTCATCTAGATTCTATCTAGATCGCCATCTAAGCTCCACATTGGGAGCGCAGGGCTGAACAACACCATCATTGTAAGTCTATTATGCTCGGCAATCTGAGAATTTGAGTTCTCTATCTCTTAGTCTGTGTCTATCTTTGTGAGCGTTTTTCTCTCAACTTTTTCTATAGGTCTACTTTGTTGTGCTCTTATTTTCTTACAGATATAACCAATTCTTTTCTGCCACAATGCAGATATATCTGAATGTTTATTGTTCTTGGCATACATATTTTGATAAAAATCTATGCCCATGTAAAGGTGAATAATATACCCATTTTCTTTCCATGGCCAAGCGATTTTCCTCTTTTTTCATACTTGAAATCATGTAAGAAACAGCCATGCTTATTGAAGATCAGTTCCATATCTTCATCTACTAGCTGAACAACTGAAACTAAATTCTTTGTAATGCAAGGCACATGTAAAACATCAATTAGTGTGTTTTGGACACCATTCTTTCGTACTAGTGGTACATTTTTAACATCATTAATCATGTGTAAAGTATCATCACCACTTGCCACATACTCTTTAGATTTCAAAGGCTCCATAGACTCAAACTACTCTCCTATGCTTGTCATATGATTTGTGCAACAAGAGTCTATGTATCAAATCATATCATTTCTAGGATTTGATATGCTAATTAACACATGCTACATTGCAAATATATTACCTCTTCCATAATATCTATATGAATTCTTAGTAGAGAAATTTCCATGTGGACTACTCAATTCAGAGAAGGTATCCAATAATGTGAGTCTTCTGCACAAATGCTAAAAACTCAAACTTACAAGAGAGCTATCCTATTATACCCAATCTCATAGTCGTGGTGACGACCTCCCAACAGTGAGGCCCTCACTCCATATATTCTCCACAGAGAAGCCTCTTCCACAGTGGGCAAAGTCACACCAGTGGGTAGAGAGTAATCAAGGAGTCTTGACAAGAACACACTCATAGTACCATAGTAACCCAAAAGGCCTAAATTAAGAAAAGCTAAAGTCATGGAGAGAGGGCCCTATGTGTATCTCTCAACTTCATAAGTCTCTGTATATCCTTCTGAATGGATTCTTCACTCTCATATATCTCATATATATCTTTTGGGTGATTCTCACATATCTTATATCTCAATGAGTGCCAAGAAACTTCTTTAATAGTCCTTCAGGTCTAGCCCTACCGACTTCAATCATTTACTACACCATCATGGCTTATTGCATGCGTGCTACTCGAGACTGACAAAAGTGGAGGAAGATTTGGCTAATTTTCGAGATGTTTTAAAATTCTTATACTAACATCCAACTGAATCAAAACCACCTAAAAAGACTTCAAAATATGGCCTTGAATGTGAGGCTCTTCTTTATCATGAATCAACACTTCATTTAGAAATTTGATTATCTCCGCAAATTCGATAGCAAACTTGACTCTGAATCGATGTGTGATGTTGAGGAGGAATTTTGAAAGACTTATTCTACTAATTTTGAAGGATGAATTTTGAATGCTATTTTTGAAGGATGAATTTGATTTTCCTTCTGGAGGTCAAATTCCAAGGGTGAATACTCCAATCGATGGTCTTAATTGGAGTGATTTGCTCTCATAACAGGATCATTTTTTACCTTGTCATCTAAATGATGATGAGTGAAAGACATACATCACAAGCACTGTCGGAAAGATTTTATTCCTCCTAAAATATTATTAAATTTAAAGATTAATTGATTGAACTAATTTTGAATAATTTATGAAAATTTCAACTTATGTTTGATTTTAAATTTTGCAGGATAAGAAGTTTTCATGATCATTACAAAGATAGAAAGTATTTAAAAAGGTGTTTTCAAATGTAGTTGTGGGTATAGATTAAAAATCAAGGGTTAGTTAAGGGTTTTTTAAGGTTTTAAAGTAAATTCAAGGGTCAAATGTAGGGTTTGATTATGTTGTATAGGGTAAAAGCTTAATTCCAAGGTTAATTAAGGATTTAAATAAGAAATCTAAAGGGTTTTGATAGGGTAGAAGTTTAGTTTATGGGTTAGTTGAGGGTTAAAAACATTGTTTAAGGTTAGTTTAAGGTAAACCTATGGTTAAGAGGTTAATTAAGTAGGTTTTAGTCTCTAAAGGAGTTGATGAATAGGGAAAAATGTATTAAATGACACCTTAGCAAAATATTTTAAATATAAATGAATAATTAAAGATGTTAATTAGTAATTGACATTATTTAAATAATATTAAGGGTATGGAAATATATTTAAATTTAATAATTGATAGGTTTAATCTAATTAATTCTAAAGTGAATAAATAATTGAAAAGAATTGAAAGATTGAATTTATTTAATTCCCAATGGATGATATACGTAAAGGGTCAAGTGAATATTTATTTTTAATAGAGATTGTGTAGTTTTTGGAAAATTAAATAGGAGAAAAATCCACATCTTTTTTTTTGTTCAAAAGAGTTGAGTCGATGTGGAGTTATTGTAGGCTGCATGATTGAGTTAACTTAGGGAGAATGTGGGCTAAGGTGGGCTACTCTCATGTATATAAGGAGGGGAGTCATATTCAAAAGCTCATGTTATTTTTGCAGGTAATTTATTTACTCTATGCTCTAGGCTATGGTTATTTGTGCACTCATTTCCATGTTGTCCTTTCTGGCACGCGGAGAGAGAAGGACAACTCTCTTACTTTTGCATTTCATTTAATGTAAAGCAAATTTTTGTTGCTTTTTGGGTCAGTTTGCTAAGAGAAAAGAGAGAGGTCGTTTGATTTTTTTCCTTTCATTATTTCTATTTTTTTTCTTCCTTTATTTTTTTCTCCTCACTTCTTCCTCTTTTTCCCCTTTCTTTAATTCTTTCCCACTCTCTTTCTCCCTCTCTTTCCCTCTCATCTCTATCGGTGGTGCAGCACATTGCGCACAACACAGAGAGAGAGAGAGAGACAGAGAGAGAGAGAAAGAAAGAAAATTTTTCTTTTTTATTTTATTTTTTTATTTTAATTCTCTTCTTTCCCTCCCTTTGCAGCCCACGGATAGAGAGAGAGAGAGAGAGTATTTTTCTTTTTTATTTTATTTTCTTTTTTTAATCTCTTCTTTCCCTCCCCCTACAGCCGACGGACACACACACACACACACATAGAGAGAGAGAGAGACAGAGACAAAGAGAAAGAGAGAGAGAGAGAGAGAGAGAGAGAGAGAGAGAGACAAAGAGAGAGAGAGATAGAGAGAGAGGTTTTTTTATTTTTATTTCCTTTCTTTTTATTTTTTATTTTATGTTAAAGATTTTATTCCTTTCCTTTTTTATTTATATTATGTTTATATATATTCTATGTTTTACTTAATATATATTTTATATGTTTATTTTCATATATTAATGTAAATAATATTTATTAAATATATATTAGAAATATATGGAATAAATATGATTTATGAATGTATATTATGAATATATATGATTTATTTATGTATGAATGTATATGATTTATATATGTGTGTGTATATGTATTTTGTATGTGTGTGTGTTCATATAACTAAATTGATTACATAATAAATGTATGACTTGATTACCTAAACCTCTTTTCTGTTTCCCAGGTTAACAAAAGAAGCAGCCATTTAGCCAATTTTTCTTTATCTTTTCCAAAGATTTCATTATACTCATCCAACTTCACCATTCCAATTATTTAACCTATCTGATTTTATCTTTTCATTTCCTTTTCTTATCCATTAGCCAAACTTCTCCAACCCATACTTAGTTTATGATATAAGATTATGATAAGTGCATTAGATTAACATGAATGTTTGTATGCATATTAAATGATGGTGTATGTATCCATATTAAATGTTAGTGCATGTATATGTTAATGTATATTAATGCATGTTAGTGCATGTATATGTTATTGCATGTTAGCTGTTAGTAAATGTATGCATAATTAGTGCATAGATGTTAGATGTTTTGCATATATATGTTAATGCATGTTAATATAAGTTAATGCATGTAAGTGCATATATATTTTAATGCATGTTAGTGCATGTATAAGTTAATGCATGTTAGTGCATGTATATGTTATTGGATGTTAGATGTTAGTAAATGTATGCATAGTTAGTGCATGCATGTTAGATGTTTTGCATGCATGATAGGTAAGTATATATGTTTACATATTTGAATTAGTATTTATGCATGTTAGTTAGATGCATGTTTATGTATGCCTGTTTGTGTATGCATGTTCATGCATGTCTGTTAGTGTATGCATGTTATGTATGCATGTTTATGTATGCATGTTCATGCATGTGTGTTAGTGTATGCATGTTATGTATGCATCTTTTGTATGCATGTTATGTATGCATGTTTATGTATGCATGTTTGTGTATGCATGTTCATGCATGTGTTTTAGTGTATGCATGTTATGTATGCATGTTATGTATGCATGTTGTGTATGCATGTAAAGTGTTATGCATGTATGCATGAGAGAATTGTATACATGTATGTTAGAGGTATATGCATGTATGAGTAATGATGCATGAATGCATGAGGCATGTATATTAGAATATGTACATTAAGATGAATGTATGTATAAAAACGTTATTGAATTTATGTTATCATGAGTTTTTAAATATATTAAGTTTTGAATATTAATACTATGAATGAGAGATTTATATCTATGAAAGTATACTTATGGTTGTCATGTTATTTTTGCAGATGATATATTGCAGCTCATGTTGATGACGGATTGAAGAAGTGAAGAGTGGGAAAAGAAAGTTTACTAGCCAGAATTCTATTGTTTAGCTTTTGTATAGGATATCATTCATATAAACACTTAAAAAAATTAAAATAATATATATTAATCTATCTGAATTTTATCTCTGACAAAGCTTCATCTAGTAGTACTTCTTTACCTTCATCTTTGTTTGAATTACTTTTTCCTAGTCCACTAGAAGTTAATGATACACAAAATATGAAAATTAAAGAATTAGTTAAGGATAATATTGTAGAGGAAACTTTGCATTCGTTAGAGTATGATCATAGATTGTCTAGAGTATTACCTTTAATTTCCATTGTTTTACCTAGCCCTGATAATAGTGAAATTCTATTCCCTCCATCTATAGATAGAAAAACTGATAGTTCACATATAGACTTAAATGTAACCCAAATTATTAAAGATAAAGTAACTAGTGAAGAATTGATCCTACCATCTTATATAGATGCAACCAATAGATATAGAAATGCTCTACCTTACGGTCCTTAGTAAATACTTGTTCTGCCATAGACACCCTACGTGCGTCATTAGCGAGACGATTGACTTGATCCACGAGTCGTCACGAATCGCTCCCACAACGCTTGCTAACTTGGATAGCACCCTAGATAGGTTCAACGTTCATGTTCCCGATGGAGGGCCATTCTGCTAGGAAACCGGCAAGGGATATTTGTGAGTTTTCTTAGTCGCATGTGTCCCACCATCTTCAATCAACACTAATTCAACTAGACCTTCTTTTGTTCTCCAATGGTTGGAACCACTTAGAACCCAAAGCTCATCGACAGGATGATAGCATCAAGGAATGACTCTGATATGGCACAATATGGAAGTGTGCATGACATAAAACCGTCAGCTCTTTGGACAAATAAAAATGCACAATGAGAATGAGTTCTTAACTATTCTATACCATGGGTTTAAAGGAGGTACTGGGGTACCCACTTCTAGCAGATAACTCTTAGTCACTTCTAGCACTCGGTCTACTCAAGGGGGGTTCTCCTTAGGGAAGTATACCCTATAACATTCCTCTATGTAGGTACATTCATAGACAATAGAGAAATTGTACAATAGAATCATGGGGAGAAGCGAAATGATAAGTGACAATAGTAGAGAAAGAAGCCACCTGTTAGTTCGGAAAATGATAACAGTGCGCCAAAATTCTCCAAAAAGACATTGGGGTGGGCTAGCATGCCATTCTAAAAATTAAACATAATCAAAACAAGAGCTCTAACCGACACAATGAATGCAACAACATGAAGACTTGCATCAATGAATACACAAGGGTGAAAACTTGCTCCAAATAAATATTACTAGCTCACACCGAATGACTAGGACCAAGCAAGTCAATCACGCTGTACTACTATTAGCCATCCACTAGGAAGCCCACACTCTATATCCTCACCACAGAGTGACCTCCAAAAGTATGCATGTAGCAATAGAGTGCAGAGAGTAGACCAGAGAAGATGTAAGATGGTAGATAGTAGATGTATGACATTCTCAATGAGTGCCCAACACACTTTTATATACTTCAAGAGGCAAAGAGGGCCTTGCCAAATCCCAACAATCAGTGAGTACACACCAAAGTGGCTTGCCAAAAATTTAGGGGTAGTACAAATAAGGCTCTGGTAGCCAACTTTGATTAAGATCTCAATTTTAGCTTCTTGCACCGCCTAGCTTGGTGCCCCATATGAATTGACACCTTATGGAAAGGAATATATTCCTTCCTAAATTTCAAGCATGTACCATGCCTCCAAAAGCATGTAGAAGGAAGCGGTAATAAAATCGAAGCGGAAGAGTGGGAGGCCCTATGAATCCATGGCCATGTAATTTATTTAAGCTCACACAAAGAAAAATATAGGAGTAGGGGTAAATTGAATGGTGAGATAGAGCTCTACTCTATAGATGCCCACATCAAGTCTTTGCACCATCCTAGTGCAAGTGCTCTTTTATTTGTTCATTAAATCAAACCAAAATGAACTACAAGAATTTGGATGAATTGAATGAAATATGGTATGTACAGTGAGTGAATTTCTTCCAACTTGAATTATTTCAGGTAATTCTCTGTAACATAATCCTAGTAGGAGATGGTTGAACCATGCTCTAAGAGAGAGGATTAGGAAGTAATCCTAAACCATGGCTTTTGGGGCAAGTGGTTAGCCCATCACATTCCTAACAAGAGGTTGTGAGTTCAATTCCTTACATTGGTATCAGAGCCTAGGAAGTAGGCTTGGGAAAGGTGGAATGATCCAATGGCCTCTAAAAAAGGCGTTTGGGCATCCTCTATGTGAAAGGGTAGGAATTGTGGAAGGCTCGTGCGTCGGTTTCAAGCATGGACCTTACAATGATTGGGGTGTATCTCTCAATCCGTAGGTCGGATTGAGGCATGTAATATACCGTTGGAAAGCTCTCGGAACGAGCTTTCCAATAAGCTAGCTTGGAAGTTTGAATTCCTTGTAAATCCTTGGGTGGCACTTGATTGAGTGTTCAAGATACCAAGCATGGGTGAGAACAAGGTTCAAGACTGAGGTTGAGAACAAGGGCTCGAGACACCAAGGTTGCGAACAAGAAGGTTCAAGAAACCAAGGTTGAGAGCAAGGGTTCAAGAGACCAAGGTTGCGAACAAGGTTCAAGAAACTGTGCGAGGTTGAGGGACATCAATTCAAGGGCACCTAGGGAGTTCAAGGGACTGATCACTGAGGCTAGAGGGATACAAGAGTAGATCATTGAGGACAATGATCTACCAAGGGGGGAAGAATGTAACATAATCCTAGTAGGAGATGGTTGAACCACGCTCTAAGAGAGAGGATTAGGAAGTAATCCTAAACCATGGCTTTTGGGGCAAGTGGTTAGCCCATCACATTCCTAACCAAGAGGTTGTGAGTTCAATTCCTTACATTGGTATCTTGTGGTTGGATGATGTTTTTGATTTACTTTGAATCTTTTTGAGAATCTGGATTTTTCCTCTTAAAGATAGAAATAATGCTTTAATATCCTGTTGAAATAGATCTTTGACAAGTTGAAGTCTTGAGTCATCTAGTCTTTGACTCATAGTAAATTTACGTATCTACGAAGTATGAATTGGTTGTACAGAATTTTAGTTTTTTCTTTTCGCTTTCGGAATCTTTTGGAATTGACTCAGATATGGTATCTAATTTCTTTTGCAAAAGACCAGGGTTAGCCGGCTAGAATTAGATAACTAACTTGAACATCCTAGATAGATGTTATGTACAAGAACCTTTTCAATCTTCAAAAGATAATAAGTCTAAGTGGACTTGTTCATTTGAGTTTGCTTCAAGTTATAGCATAAATAATTTCCTAGAGTCCAGTATACTCTAGAATAAAGAAGTTACGAATTGCTCATTAGATTGACAATTCCCAAGAACTTTTAGTTAAAGTCTTTGAGAAAAGTGTCCTAAGTTGGACAAATTTCATTATGGATTTGTATTGGGCAAGTTATAGTATGGTTGACTCAAAGAAAATGGTAACTTTCTCTTACAGTTTACATAGGATTTTTTCAACTCATTAGGACAAAGTAGTCCTCTAGTTGGGTGAAAAAATCAAGTAACTGTTGGATCAAAGTAAAACATTGTATAAACATCTAAGTTAGATGTTTGAGACAACCAAACTTCAAGTTCTCCAAAAAAAATTTAAGTGAATCAAGAGTTCTCAAAGTCTTGTGAGGGATAAGAATCCCACCTTCGTTACTAAGTCCATGCATCAGTTATGCCTAGAAATGGACTAGTAATTTGAATCCACCCAATTCACATGTTTGTGCCTAGATCGTACATCTAGACTCTATGAATTGGCCAGGGATGTTTTTAGATCCACCCTCATTATTCTTTACTAGTTTGTACTTTGTCCCGTTCATCAAAGTACAAACCCAGATAGTGTTTTGAATCATTTGGGCAGGGATGCCACCACAAAGATGAGACATGTTCTTCCAGTTTTAGAACATGAGGCTCGGGGGTTGCCTACAGTATGTATATAGCTCTATTTTCGAGGACGAAAATATTTTCCAAGGGAGGAAGAATGTAATAAAGTAAGTCTATGATCCAAGGGTCTGGGCGGTTCAGACAGATCTGAAATCGGACACCGTTTGGTCATCCGTGTGTATGACCAAAGATCTCGAGTTTAGACTTACTAGGAGGTCTTGTGCTCTTGTGAACAAGTGATCCACTTAGCTTAGTGGTTAAGTCTTAAGGATGTGAAGGAGGAGGTCTTGGGTTCAATCCCCATGGGAGAGATGGGGAGAGTATTTTGCCCAAAGAGATCTAGAGCCTTCTAGAAGCATCCACTTGAGTTAACTCGAGTTAACTAGGACACTTGGCGCACATGTAGTTACATGGCTGACACATGGATGGTTAGTATCCACCTGCCCAAGAAGGCAGTCCCCTGGAGAGAGCTACATATAGAGGCATTTGGTTGGGAGGAGAGTCATCTCTCTAGTATGTGGTAGTCGTAATCCTTGTTCTCTTGCATTCTCCACCCTGGAGATGTTGACTAGGGGCATCCTCTCACCCTCCAAATCCTCTAGATGCACTGCTCCTTGTGGTAATACCTTTATCACCTTGTATGGTGCCATCCATTTGGGTCCAATTTGGTTGAAACTGATGGGATTTGATGTATCAAAACCAAAGATCCTTTGTGTTCTTCATTAGACCTAAGATACCTTTCGTGCAATCTTTTGCACTCTTCTTGTGTTAATTCAAGTTTTTCCATAGGGCCTTCTTTGTATTCTTCTAATGCCACGAGTCTCCTAATGGGAGGTTCAATTCCAATGGTTATGGCTCCAATTTCTCTCTTGATAATCAATTTGAATGGTGTCAATTCCTCTTCACCATATCCTAAGTAGAACGGACTCTCGCCATTGGTTCCCCTTCATGAAGTTTTAAAAGCCTAAATTGCACCGATCAATGCTTGTGGCCAAGAGCTTTGATGATGAAACGATAGTTTGCGTAGCAACCCAATAAAAACTTGTTGGATCTTTCTACTTGGCCATTTGCCCTTAGATATCACGCACAAGATGTTTTGTGAAAAACCTTCTACGTGTCAAAGATAAATTGGAGCAATTGATTTACAAAGTGTGTTCCCCTATCACTAATGATTTCAAGTGAGCAATGGAATCTTGAGAAAATACGTTTATACAAAAACTTAGCCACAATCAAGGCTCTCAAATCAGTATTGGGTTTAGCTTCTATCCACTTAGTTGCATAACATGTGGCCATCATAATATACTTCTCACCTGTATCTTGACCAATTGGACTGATTGGTCCAATGAAATCAAGCCCCATTGTTTGAATGGTAGCTATCCTGTGGAGATGACTAGTGGTTGAAAATTCAATCTTGTTCGCCTAGGGGCACATCTCTGAAAGATGTTGCATTCTTTAGCAAACGTGATGTCATCTTTGTAGATATGAGGAAAAAATAGTCCTTTGCGGATGATTTTGTGAAGTAATTCTTCTCCTTTGAGATGCCCTTAAGTGTGTGCTGCTTCAAGCAAATGATTTACCTCCTCTGGATAAACACACTTCCTCAAGATTCCATCTTGAAAATATTTATACACACTTCCATTTATGAATGAGTAAGTTTTGGCTTTCAAGAGTAATTTCCTCTTTTCTATTGGTTTTAAGGGTTTTGGAAATTTTCCAATCGTGAGAAAATGGAGAATTCCATCATACAATCAGTTTGGGTTGCTAATACAAAGAGATGACTATCTGTCGATTCATCATTAATACATGTTGCCTGTAGCTATCCTATGGAGATGACTAGTGGTTGAAAATTCAATCTTGTTCGCCTAGGGGCACATCTCTGGAAGATGTTGCATTCTTTAGCAAATGTGATGGCATCTTTGTAGATATGAGGCAAAAATAGTCCTTTGCGGATGATTAACCGTGAGAAAATGGAGAATTCCATCATACCAATCAGTTTGGGTTGCTAATACAAAGAGACGACTATCTACCGATTCATCATTAATACATGTTGCCTTCTCCGTCATGGCAGTCCTACACATCTGATCAACCATGTAGTTCTTTTTTCTTACTCTAATATGAATAAAAAAATCAAATCCTTGAAACAGAAGTAACCATCGCCAAGCTCTTCCCGCCACTCTAGGCTTCTTAATCAAGTGCTTTAAAGGTTGATGATCACATATGACAATAAAATGCACACCTAAGAGGTAATGCTGAAATTTTTAAAGAGCAAATATGATAGCCAATCCTTCGCTTTTGATAGTGTTGTAGTTCCTTTCTGCTTTGGTATGTAATCTACTAGCATAGGTGATGGGTGAGCCTACCTTGTGTGATGATGGCTGAGCCAAGATTGCTACAATAGCATGAAGACTAGCATCTGTATGCACATGAGACTCTAATAGGAAATGAACATAGATGGAAGTTCAACTAAAAGCAAGGATGCACAAGTTTTCTATGCACGTAATCAAAGGGGCAAAGGAAGACGAGGACAAGGAAGGGGCACAGGAAGGTTTGGAGGAAGGCAAGGCCACTCAAGCAATCAAGGACATGACCAAGGCACCTCATCACAAAGAGGGAGAGGAAGAACAAGAGGAAGAGAAGGACGACATCAACAAAACAGGAATCAAGATGGTGAAGGATGTTACATATGTGGCAAGTTTGGCCACTATGCTAGAGATTGCTACCAAGGAGGAAACCAAAGGAGCTATAATCAAGGTTCTTCATACAAAGGCCAAGGTAATTATGCTTCTACAAGTTCAGAAAATGACAATCTCTTGATGATGCACATGAATGGGAATTCAAACAAAGTAGATAACACTTGGTATATTGATAGTGGATGTAGCAACCATATGAGTTGCAATGCTTCTTGGTTTACTAATCTACATGTTCCCAAAGGTAAAGGACATGTAGAAACAGGTGATGATACAGCCCATGAGATCTCCCATGTTGGAGATGTAGCTTTGGATGACAAGGAGGAAGGAAGATGTCTCAAGGATGTCTTGCATGTACCTACTATCACAAAGAACTTGGTGTCCGTTGGGCAAATGGTTGAAAGAGGCTATCAAGTAAAGTTCAACAAAGGTGGATGCTTTGTGGAGAACCCTAAGCAAGGTTACAAGGTCATAGCAAGAGGAAAGAAGTAAGGGAGACTCTTCTTTTTGGAGGTAAATTCTCATTCCACTCAACATGTCTACTTCACATATGGAAACAAGAGGATTTCGGAGTTGGACTTGTGGCACAAGAGGATAGGTCACATCAACATACAAAGAATGAAGGAAATGCAATTCAAGAGGCTGGTTGAAGGTCTTCCCAACTTCCAAGGACAAGGTATGAAGCATTTATGTGAATCTTGTCAACTAGGGAAGCAAGCGAGACTTCCATTCAAGAAGAGTGGCTACATAAGCCAACATCCATTGGAGTTGATACATACAGATGTGTGGGGGCCAACCAAAGAGCAATCCATTGGAGGTAACAAGTACTTTGTCACTTTTATAGATGATTGCACAAGGATGGTTTGGGTTTATTTCATCAAAAACAAATCAGATGTGTTTACATGTTTCAAAGCATTCAAGGCAATGGTAGAGAAGGAAACAGGTACATATATCAAGAAGCTAAGGTCCGATGGAGGGGGAGAATATTTCTCAAATGAGTTTTCTGATTTTTTAATGGATCAAGGCATCAAGAGGCAAGTAACATGCATGTACACCCCCGAACAAAATGGAGTAGCAGAGAGAAAAAATAGATACATTGCCGAGATCGCTAGAGCAATGCTTAATGAGATGAATGTACCTAACATGTTTTGGAGTGATGCAGCAAATACCGCCGTGTATCTTATGAATAGGGCTCCTACCTCAGGGATCCATCGCTTGACACCATATCAAGCCTATTATGGTAAGAAACCTGATCTTTCCCACTTGAAGATATTTGGATGTACTTGTTATGTACATGTACCAAGTGAATTGAGGCACAAGCTACAACCAAAGGCAGAAAAGTGTGTGTTTCTAGGATATTCAAATGATCATAAAGGTTACAGGTGCTTCAACCCAAACACAAAGGACTTGAGGATATCAAGGGATGTAGCATTTGATGAGCTACTCCCTTGGTATAAGAAGTATGATTGTATGCAGGACTATGAAGAAGAAAAGCATGGACATGATGAAGAACAAATCGACCTAGAGCTAAGCGGCCCAAGGTGTTCCATCAATGAAGATAGTTCAAGCATGAACTCACCATGGAGGGGGAGATCTTCATCAAGCTATGAAGAACAATCAATCAACAAAGGCAAAGCAACATTGGTGGAGTTGGATGAAGAAGGTAATGAAGTTGAAGATGATGAAGGACACATGATGGAGAAAGAAGCCATGTCAAAGAAAGAGATCAAGTTCCCAGGCAAAGGAGGTTTATTCCTCCAAAAGGTGAAGAAAGGAAGTCTTCTAGAGTTAAGTATCCAACTCAAAGGTTTACTTATGATTCATACATGGCAACTCATTATGCATATATGAACAAAGTAGTAGAAGATCATGAGCCCCATTGCTATGAAGATGCAAGCAGGTACACCGAATGGAAAGAGGCAATGCAAGAAGAGATCGACGCACTTGAGGAGAATCAAACATGGACTCTAGTGCCCAAGAAGGATAACATGAAGGTAATAGGTAATAAGTGGGTGTATAAAGTAAAGAGGAATTCAGATGGATCTATTTCTAGGTTCAAAGCAAGATTGGTGGCCAAGGGTTTTGCACAAACATATGGAGTGGACTTTGAAGAGACATTCAGCCCCGTGGCAAAGATGAGCACCATTAGGACACTCATTGCAATGGCTGCTAGCAAAGGATGGAAGCTTTTCCAATTGGATATCAAGAATGCCTTTCTCAATGGAGACTTGGAAGAAGAGGTATACATGGAGCAACCACTAGGTTTTGTTCATAAAGAGTTTCCACATCATGTTTGTAGGTTGAAGAAGGCACTTTATGGCCTAAAGCAAGCTCCAAGGGCTTGGAACCAAAGATTGGTGGACTATTTGATCAAATGTGGTTACAATCAATGCAAGGCGGATCCATCTCTCTTCATCAAACAAAGAGGAGAACTTGTAGTCTACATGTGCGTGTATGTAGATGATCTTATCATTACAGGTAATGATACAAAGGGCATTGAGGAGATCAAGGCAAAGCTTGGAAACGAGTTTAGGATCTCTGATCTTGAAGATCTTAGGTATTCGGTGACCATGAGAGCAACCAATTGCTCAAAATCGGGAAGATTATCCCTTACATATACTGAAGTGGTAAAGGGCTTCCACTTCTCATCATCTCTCAAACCATTGAGAGTATAAGCCACAAGATCATCATCGTCTACGTGGCTTCCAATGGATCCCAATGCATCTAATAACTCCTTGACCTTAAGTATGTAGTCATTTATGCTACTCCCTAAGCTCTTCCTAAGGTTGTTGAGCTCATTCTTGAGTTGGATCTTCCTTGCTTTGGTGCTTGTTGAATAAAGCCTTTCAAGTGTCTCCCATACCTTCATGCTTGAATCCAAGTCTTGGATATGGCCGATCATGCTATTGCTAATGTGTTGGGAAAGGATAAAGATAACCCTCTTGTCTCTTTCATTCCATTCCCTAAAGGCCCTTCTCTGATCATTGGTTGGATTCTCATCCAACCTAGGTCTTGGTTCACTTCCACTAATCAACCCCCAAAGGCCCTTGCCCATAAGATAGTTGGAGACCCTAAATCTCCATGGTTGATAGTTCCCTTTGTCTAGCTTTTCCATTTGAGTGTTGAAGTCTCCCATATCTAGTCTTTGATACTTGACCTAGCCCTTGGATAATGCTCCAATGTGTGTAAAATGAAAATGAGGCTCTGAGGTTACCTCAATCCAAAGCTTTCCTTAGATGGACACCTTGTGCTCTTTGAAACTTTGAGTAGAATAGCTCCCCCTTGATGTGAGCTACCTCCAAGAAGCTTTTGTTGATGCAAATCTTCAACCACCAACTCCAAGAGGTCTTCGTGCTTGTATGTGATGCCTCCAAGATGCCCAAATGCTCTGATACCACTTATGGGGGAAGTATCTCAACCCCTAAGCAACGACGAAGCGTGAATGACCTCCATAGGTATCCTTCTTTGACCTCTGCACACCAAAAATGCTCTTACTCAGAGCATATGCAGAGAACTCTAGTGAGCTTTTGTAGACCTGTAGTAGACACCAAGAGCTTTCCAACAAACCAAATTTCACTTTAAATGGATGCCTACACAAGGAGAAACAATGTCTACAACATGAGCTAGTTGAATGCTCACAACTGCCAATCAAGCAGATACCTCACTTCACTCCAGCAAGTTTTTCTCAGAGATTATACAGAGAATGAATATCAAACTTTGGTCAACTTTAGAGGACTCTAATAGCTACCCAATGACACCAAAATCATAGCAAATGGATACATAGAGAAGGAGAAACAGCCCTTACAATAGAGAGCAAAATATTTCAAATAGAGCCTACACACTAAGAGAGATATCAATCACACAACTTCACTAAAATGAATGTTGCTCCCAGATTACTCAGAGAATGATCCAGAGAATTCGTGAGCATAAAATAGACTCTAATAGCTATCCAATGAGACAAGAATTACATCAAATGGATACAATATGAGGGAGAACCAATGCTAACAACTCAGGGGTAGAGAGTTGCAACACTGCCTGCGCACACACATAGATATGCCTACTAAAAGAAAACAAACAAGCAAGCAAGGGGCTAGCTTAAGCAAGGGGCTTGCTTATCACAACTCCAGCACTTAGTGCTCACTTTAAATGAGCTAAAACTCCAAGAAGATGGCCCAAAAGAAGTCGGGATACATGCTCCTTTTGTAGTGAGAAGTGTGCCCCTAAAATCTAGGAACTACCTTTCCAAATCAGCCTCCTAACTTGGAGGAATTAGTTGAGATGACTTGGGGAGTGGTTTAGTGACTTTTCTTGATGGAATCTCGTGGCTTTTGGCTTCCTTTGATTGCTCCACATGTCCATAAAAGATTCCCGATGAATTTGTAGCTTGAAGCTTGACTTTTAACAGGAGGGGGTTGGGGGTTGGGGTTGAGTGGAGGAGAAGGTGGGGATGAGGGGGGCGCAAGGGTGGGGTTGAGCGGGGTTGGAGGGGGTTGGGGGTTGGGGTTGAGTGGAGGAGATTGGGGTTGAGTGGAGGAGAAGGTGGGGATGAGGGGGGCGCAAGGTGGGGTTGAGCGGGGTTGGAGGGGGTTGGGGGTTGGGGTTGAGTGGAGGAGAAGGTGGGGATGAGGGGGGCGCAAGGTGGGGTTGACCGGGGTTGGAGGGGGTTGGGGGTTGGGGTTGAGTGGAGGAGAAGGTGGGGATGAGGGGGGCGCAAGGTGGGGTTGAGCGGGGTTGGAGGGGGTTAGGGGTCAAGGGTTGAGTGGAGGAGAAGGTGGGGATGAGGTGGGCGCAGAGGTGGGGTTGAGCGGGGTTGGAGGGGGTTGGGGGTTGGGGTTGAGTGGAGGAGAAGGTGGGGATGAGGGGGGCGCAAGGGTGGGGTTGAGCGGGGTTGGAGGGTGTTGGGGTTGGGGGTTGAGTGGAGGAGAAGGTGGGGATGAGGGGGGCGCAAGGGTGGGGTTGAGCGGGGTTGGAGGGGGTTGGGGTCGGGGGTTGAGTGGAGGAGAAGGTGGGGATGAGGGGGGGCGCAAGGGTGGGGTTGAGCGGGGGTTGGGGTCGGGGGTTGAGTGGGGGAGAGAGAGAGAGAGAGAGAGAGAGCGTTAGGGGAAATGGTGCCATGGCATGCAAAAGGGGGCCATGGCTTTGGCACCCACTGCGGAAAGCTCTACTCCACGTGGCTATAGGGGTGCCAAGAACAAATGAAGTTTCATGTGGAACAGGTGCAAGGAAAGACCATTGGCTCCTCAAACTCCTCATGAGCTTACTCCCATCAATATGTGAAAGAAGGAGCTTGCCCGACCCAAGTGGAAGGCAAAGTGAGAGAGGAAAAAAAAAAAAGGACTACTACAGACCCCCACATCAAGCTTTTGCACCGTCCCTGGTGCAACTTCTTCCTTATTCTGCTTATTTCAAAGAGATCTAGTTATACTGTAATTACTGTAAAGAAATACGGTATGTACAAGGGGTGGAGTGCTTTCATTTTGACCTATTTTAGATACTTCTTTACCCTAGAGATGTTGACCAGGGGAATCCTTTTACCCTGCAGATCTTCCAGATGCACTGCGCCATGTGGCAATACCTTAATTACCTTATAAGGTCCTATCCACTTGGGTGCCAATTTAGTTTGAATTGGTGGAACCTGATGCACTAAAACCATAGACCCTTCTTGAACTTCATTGGATCTCAGATACCTGTCATGCAATCTCTTGAGCTCTTCTTGTGTCACCAGAAGTTTCTGCATTGCCCCTTCTCTGTACTCTTCTAATGCCACCAATCTCTGAATGGGGGGTTCAATTCCAATGGTTTTGACTCCTATTTCTTTTCTTATGATAAACTCAAATGGTGCCAATGCCTCTTTCCCATAAACTAAGCGAAATGGAGTCTCGCCTGTGGTTCCCCTCTTCGTGGTTCTGAAAGCCCAAATTGCACCAATTAGTGCTAGTGGCCAAGAGCTTTGATGATCAAAAGTTCATTTGCGAAGTAGTCCAATCAAAATCTTATTGGAACTCTCTGCTTGGCCATTTGCTCTTGGGTAATAGGCACAAGATTTTTTATGGAAGATTTTGTACCTGTCAAATATAAACTAGAGAATTGATTCACAAAATGTGTGCCCCTATCACTAGTGATTTCCAGTGGGCAACCAAATCTTGAGAAAATACATTTATACATAAATTTAGCTACTGTTAAAGCCGTGCAGTCCACAGTAGCTTTAGCCTCTATCCATTTAGTGGCATAGCATGTGGCCATCAAAATATACTTTTTCCCTCCAGGTTGACCTGTTGGATTAATCGGTCCTATGAAATCGAGACCCCATCGTTCAAATGGGAGCCATCCTGTAGATATGACCAATGGTTGGAAGTTCAATCTGGTTGGCGCGGGAGCACACCTCTGGCAGATGTGGCATTCTTTAGAAAACTTGATTGCATCCTTGAAAATATGAGGCCACCATAAACCTTTGTGGATGATTCTATGAGCCAATTCTTCCCCCTTTTGATGTCCTTCATTGTGTGCAGCCGCTAGCAGAAGATTTACCTCCTCTCGATAGACACACATACACAATATATCATCCTGACAGTATTTATATAAATTTCCATTTATAAGAGAATATGCTTTGGTTTTCAAAAGTAATCTTCTTTTTTCTACAGGTGTCAAATGTTCTGGGATCTTCGAGTAGTGAGAACATGGAGAATTTCATCATACCAACCAGTCCGAATTGCTACCAGGAAAAGACTGCTATCCACCAATTCATCATTAATACCTGTTGCCTTTTCGCTCATTGCCGTCCTGGACACTTGATCTGCCATGTAGTGCTCTTTTCCTGGCTTAATATGAATATCAAAATTAAATTCTTGAAATAGGAGTAACCATCTCCAAATCCTTCCAGCTACTCTAGGCTTGTTTATCAAATACTTCAAGGGCTGATGATCAGAAATAACAATGAAATGTATACCAAGGAGATAATGTCGGAACTTCTGAAGAGCAAATACGATAGCCAAACCTTCTCTTTCCGTTGTACTGTAATTTCTTTCAGCTTGGTTGAGTAGTCTGCTTGCATAAGAGATAGGTCTATCCACTTTGTGAGATGATGGTTGAGCTAGAACTGCACCAACAGCATGAAGACTAGCATCAGTGTGTACATGAAACTCTAGTGACCAATTAGGAACACTTAAAAGTGGAGCAGTACATAGCCTCAACTTTAGTTCACAAAATGCTTTGTCAGCTTCAGCACTCCATGAGAAAGGGATCTTTTTGCTGGTAAGCCTTGACAAAGGCTTAGCAATTTCTGAATACATCCTAATGAATCTTCTGTGATACCCTGCATGTCCCAAGAAACTTTGCACTTCCTTTGGGTTTTGTGGAATCGGCATGGAAAGAATAGTTGTAACCTTTGCAGGGTCAACAGTTATACCTTCAGCAGATACTATGTGACCAAGAAGAGTGCCCTTAGTGACCAAAAAGTGACATTTATCAGGATTCAATTTCAAACCTGTTTTGAGACATTGCTCAAAAATTTCTTCTAGATTTTCCAAATGGTCATGGAATCTTGAACTGCTTCCCTTCTATCTGTACCTGAAAATATTGAAAAGTCATCCATGAAAATGTGTAGAAAGGTTGTTAACCATTTGCCCAATATCAGATACATCGTTCTATTAAATGAAGCCGGTGCATTCTTCAAACCAAAAGCCATTCGAGTATAGACATAAGTGCCCCAGGGAGTGACAAAGGTTGTTCTGTCCCTATCATCAGGATGAATTACTATCTGATTGTAGCCACTAAAACCATCCAAGAAACTATACAAAGTGTGACCGGCTACCTCTTCAAGTACTTGCTCTGTGAAGGGCTGAGGAAATCCATCTTGAATAGTCACTTTATTCAAAGCACGAAAATCAACACATACCCTTATTTTTCCACTATTTTTCTTCGGCACAATAACCATAGAAGAAAGCCACCTAGAATGTTCTACTGGCACAATTATACCTGCTTCTTCTAATTTTGTAATCTCTGCTTTTACCGCTTCTGCATACTTCGGATTGAGTCGATATGGCCTACTTCTTACAGGCGCAGCTCCCTCAACCAAGGGTATCCGATGTAATCCAAGCTCTTCTGGTATTCCTGTTAGATCTTTGTAGGACCATGCAAAGACACTTTTGTAAGTAAAAAGCAAAGAAGTTACCTTCTGTAGCAAAGGAGGATAATGCCACAACCAGGATGCCAAATGGACTACTTGAGGGTTTTCTTCATTTCCTAAATTTACTTCTTGAACCAATGTTTCAGGAGTATTCTTGCTTGAGAAATCATCTCCGCTATATGCAGGAGTGGATTTTAAGTTATATTCTGCAACATGTTCTTCCATCCATCCTTGAGGTATATCTGCAAAAGGAAGATCTTCTCTGCTCTTTGGTTCATATTCTTCCCTCTCTGATACTTTTATATTGGTTGCATCTTCAAAGCTTGTAGTTTCCTTCAACTGTTCATTCTTCAACACCTTGTGGTCTTCATTGCTATTTCCTGTAATTACCTTATCTGCAACTTCTTCCACAATTTCATTGATCTCCACCGTGCAACACTCTGCACTTCCCATCATCCAAATGAGCAATGTATCTTCTTCTTGGGGTAGAGTGGGCATTACCTGAGTATCCACAGTATATCCAGTGGTTTTTCCTGAGTCAAATCCCTCTTCCAAATGTAATTGTAGTTGGCTATTGGTGCTTGTTGAAATCCATAGTTTGTTTTTCCCCCAATCTTGCAAAGCTTTTGCTTGTCTCAGCCAAGGTCTTCCCAGGAGTAAAGGGTAAGAAGTCTCCTGTGGAAGTGCAATAACAACAAAATCTAGAACAAAATGGAAGCCTTGTACTATCATCAGTACCTTCTCAATAATGCCCAGTGGCGCAACCCGATGTTGATCTGCCAATGTAACCGTGAATGGTGCCAACTTGGTGGGGTTCAATTTTAGCTTCTTCATTGTAAAATCTGGCATTAAATTGATACCAGAGCCTCCATCTATGATCACACCTGTGAGAGCTTCATCCTTTATACAAACAGATAATCTTGAGCTTTGGTAGTCTGCTAAGGGTGCAGGGGGAAAATCAACCATGAAAGCATCTATACTAGGTGATTGGACCAAGTGAGCAGAGTGTATAATCTTCAGTAAATCACTTCTTATTTTTGAATCCATCCTTATAAGTTCATACAGACTGACCTTGTGATGAATACCTTTCAAGATCTGTTCAATGTTTACCTCCTGAGTGTTTTCTTGCAGACTTGTTGGTTGACCCTTTAGAGAAGTAGTCATCTTATCATAAGCTCCTTCAATTTCTACTTGATCATTCCATCCAGACTCCTTTTCTTCCTCTTTATCCTGAAATCCTTGTTGTCCATCTCTTTGGGTTGCAGCTGCTTGCCTAGCTCTAGTCATCATGGGCATTGTAGAGGATGAAACAGCATAAGTCAGAGTGGTTTTTCCTTCTTCATGTGGAGAGACTGCAATCATGTGGATTGGAGTAGGACGACCTCTTGGGCAATCCTTGGTATAATGATCTTTGGCCTCTGGACAATGTTGACAGGGAGGTGCATCTTCTGGAAGAGAACACCTATTTTGCATGTGGCCATACTCACCACAACGATAGCACATCAAGGGTCTATTATATCTAGGCTTTGCAGGCCTACTCTCCTCTCTATTAGATGTATTTGAAGTACTAGCATAATATGAATCCAAAGTTTGAGGGTTACCTCTCTGCTGTGTACCCTTGAGGTAATAACAATCTCTGGCTTCATGACCATCTTTTCCACAAAATTGACAGCTTACCTTAATAGGGCAATTAGCATTGGAATGTCCATTGTTGTTACAGATTGTACACCAAATTTGTCTCCTTATATCCTGAGTGGTCTTCAAATCTTCTAACTCTCGGTGAAGTTGAGCTACTTCATCATCAGTGCGACGCAGTGGTGGCAAAACCTTCTCTTTTTGTTGATTTTGTTGCATTTTCAATGCTTCCAGTTCCTTCCTCAGTTGCTCAACAAGATCCAGGTCTGCAGCATACCTTGAATGTGTATCTCCTTCAAAATGTTGCCTTGCTTCTTCAATGTGTGATGCCGCTGCAACAAAATCATTGAGGGTGGCATCCAATCTAAGAGACTCACGAAGCTTCTGCTGAGATGACCTGGGCAGAGCCTTCTCTATCCACTTTTTAACCAAAAAGTCACCTGGAGCATGTGGCAGACGGGCAACAAGTGCTTTTGTTCTAGTATGAAGTTCATGAAAAGATTCACCTGATCTTAGCTTCAAATTCTCTAGCTGATCTAGAGCTCTTTCCGAGGAATCACTTGGTCGGAATGTCTGTGAGAACGCCGCCTTCAAAGCCTCCCATGTAGTGAAATGGCCATCTGCATATTGACTATACCATTTATCTGCAAGACCCTCCAATGTGGATGGAAAAAGTGCCAACATTGCATCCTCTCTATTTTGTAGACCTCTTCCACGACATAAAGAGATGAATCTCCTCACATGATCATCAGCATCCTCATAAGCTTGTCCCTTGAAGGTAGGGAATTTGATGTTTAATCTGGAGAGCAAATGAGAGAGGTCCTCCATTTGTACATTGTGTTCCTTCGGACGTATCTGAGGAGAAGTCTAGGGTTCTCCTATACCCCTCTTTTGACAATGGTGTCGCACCCTGATCAATAGATAAATTTAGGGAGGGCAGAGGGGAGGTAGACTTACTAGCCGTGGTTATTGTTAACTTGTTAAGGCTCCTTCAAACACGAAGAGATTCCTTATCTGCTCGTGTATGGGTCATGTACCTATTCGCAATTGCAATAGGGAAAAACACCTCTCACACAAATGCAAAGGTCCCACCGGGCGTGCCAAACTGTAGAGGAGGTACTGGGGTATCCGCTTTTAACAAAAGTAGAGCGTGAAGATTAAACACGTCCAGTACATCACCTACTCAAGGGGGTTCTCTTTAGGGAAGTATACCCTTTAACATTTCTGTGAGCAGGTAGATAACACGGATTGCACAGAGTGGTACATACTTCAAAAAATATGACAACAATTGACCAAGGAAGACCATACGCTTCTTGATTCGATTCAGATGATTACAAGATTTGTCAAGGAAATGCTCAAAAACTAATGCTCAGAGCTTCGTGGTACTCTATGCAGATAAATACAGATCAATACAAATGATGAAGGAATTGCTCAAGAGAATAGAGCTTAACACCAATAGTGTCTCAAAGAAAAGAAAGAAAATCCAAGACACTCTCTTACACTATAGTGCTCATAGCCCTCCACTGAGAAGCCTACCCTCTGTATCCACACTACAGAGTAGCTCCTACAATAGGCTTGAAACCACCAAGTGCAAGAGAGAACTTCTGCACATATACACACAGCAAAGTAACTCCAGAAAAATGTTTTCAAATGAGCATAAATCCATTGGTTTTTATAGGCCTCAATACGTCAAGAGGGCCTTGCTTCACGTCCACTGATCAGCGCCGGTTGATTACCCAAAATTGGAGGGTAGGTCAATTATTCCCTCGATTTGAATTGAGTCCCAAAAAATGGGTAGTCTTCCTGGATGATTGTTGGCACATGGCAGAATCTTTTCTCCGCTTCTACTTTTTACCCTGCACACTTTTATCCCATACCGTTTCCCCATTTTGAGGACTGTTCAGAGTGCAATTTTTCACCTCCCGGCTGCTCTTCAGATCATTCTAGAACGAGTCCTTCCTATCCAGCCCTATCTATAGCATTGTCAGTCAATTTAATCTCATCTCAGTACCACTTTCTTCAGCTCCAACGTTCCCTTTATGAGGTTTTGCAGCAGCATGTTTATTCACTCTCTGAGCAATAGCCGAACATGAAGACCGCTTCTCTAATTACCTTGATTTGTAGTGGGGGTGAGTGGAGGGTTGGATGGGGTTGGAGGGGGTTGGGGTTGGGGGTTGAGTGGAGGAGAAGGTGGGGATGAGGGGGCGCAAGGTGGGGTTGAGTGGGGTCGGAAGGGGTTGGGGTTGGGGGTTGAGTGGAGGAGGAGGTGGGGATGAGGGGGGGCGCAAGGTGGGGTTGAGCGGGGTTGGAGGGGGTTGGGGTTGAGTGGAGGAGAAGGTGGGGATGAGGGGGGCGCAAGGTGGGGTTGAGCGGGGTTGGAGGGGGTTGGGGGTTGGGGTTGAGTGGAGGAGAAGGTGGGGATGAGGGGGGCGCAAGGTGGGGTTGAGCGGGGTTGGAGGGGGTTGGGGGTTGGGGTTGAGTGGAGGAGAAGGTGGGGATGAGGGGGGCGCAAGGTGGGGTTGAGCGGGGTTGGAGGGGGTTGGGGGTTGGGGTTGAGTGGAGGAGAAGGTGGGAATGAGGGGGGCGCAAGGGTGGGCTTGAGCGGGGTTGGAGGGGGTTGGGGGTTGGGGTTGAGTGGAGGAGATTGGGGTTGAGTGGAGGAGAAGGTGGGGATGAGGGGGGCGCAAGGTGGGGTTGAGCGGGATTGGAGGGGCTTGGGGGTTGGGGTTGAGTGGAGGAGAAGGTGGGGATGAGGGGGGCGCAAGGTGGGGTTGAGCGGGGTTGGAGGGGGTTGGGGGTTGGGGTTGAGTGGAGGAGAAGGTGGGGATGAGGGGGGCGCAAGGTGGGGTTGAGCGGGGTTGGAGGGGGTTGGGGGTTGAGTGGAGGAGAAGGTGGGGATGAGGGGGGCGCAAGGGTGGGGTTGAGCGGGGTTGGAGGGTGTTGGGCTCGGGGGTTGAGTGGAGGAGAAGGTGGGGATGAGGGGGGCGCAAGGTGGGGTTGAGCGGGGTTGGAGGGGGTTGGGGGTTGGGGTTGAGTGGAGGAGAAGGTGGGGATGAGGGGGGCGCAAGGTGGGGTTGAGCGGGGTTGGAGGGTGTTGGGGTCAGGGGTTGAGTGGAGGAGAAGGTGGGGATGAGGGGGGCGCAAGGTGGGGTTGAGCGGGGTTGGAGGGGGTTGGGGGTTGGGGTTGAGTGGAGGAGAAGGTGGGGATGAGGGGGGCGCAAGGTGGGGTTGAGCGGGGTTGGAGGGGGTTGGGGGTTGGGGTTGAGTGGAGGGGAAGGTGGGGATGAGGGGGGCGCAAGGTGGGGTTGAGCGGGGTTGGAGGGGGTTGGGGGTTGGGGTTGAGTGGAGGAGAAGGTGGGGATGAGGGGGGTGCAAGGGTGGGGTTGAGCGGGGTTGGAGGGGGTTGGGGGTTGGGGTTGAGTGGAGGAGATTGGGGTTGAGTGGAGGAGAAGGTGGGGATGAGGGGGGCGCAAGGTGGGGTGGAGCGGGGTTGGAGGGGGTTGGGGGTTGGGGTTGAGTGGAGGAGAAGGTGGGGATGAGGGGGGCGCAAGGTGGGGTTGAGCGGGGTTGGAGGGGGTTGGGGGTTGGGGTTGAGTGGAGGAGAAGGTGGGGATGAGGGGGGCGCAAGGTGGGGTTGAGCGGGGTTGGAGGGTGTTGGGGTCGGGGGTTGAGTGGAGGAGAAGGTGGGGATGAGGGGGGCGCAAGGTGGGGTTGAGCGGGGTTGGAGGTTGGGGTTGAGTGGAGGAGAAGGTGGGGATGAGGGGGGCGCAAGGTGGGGTTGAGCGGGGTTGGAGGGGGTTGGGGGTTGGGGTTGAGTGGAGGAGAAGGTGGGGATGAGGGGGGCACAAGGGTGGGGTTGAGCGGGGTTGGAGGGGGTTGGGGGTTGGGGTTGAGTGGAGGAGATTGGGGTTGAGTGGAGGAGAAGGTGAGGATGAGTGGGGCGCAAGGTGGGGTTGAGCGGGGTTGGAGGGGGTTGGGGGTTGGGGTTGAGTGGAGGAGAAGGTGGGGATGAGGGGGGTGCAAGGTGGGGTTGAGCGGGGTTGGAGGGGGTTGGGGGTTGGGGTTGAGTGAAGGAGAAGGTGGGGATGAGGGGGGCGCAAGGTGGGGTTGAGCGGGGTTGGAGGGGGTTGGGGGTCGAGGGTTGAGTGGAGGAGAAGGTGGGGATGAGGCGGGCGCAAAGGTGGGGTTGAGCGGGGTTGGAGGGGGTTGGGGGTTGGGGTTGAGTGGAGGAGAAGGTGGGGATGAGGGGGTCGCAAGGGTGGGGTTGAGCGGGGTTGGAGGGTGTTGGGGTCGGTGGTTGAGTGGAGGAGAAGGTGGGGATGAGGGGGGCGCAAGGGTGGGGTTGAGCGGGGTTGGAGGGGGTTGGGGTCGGGGGTTGAGTGGAGGAGAAGGTGGGGATGAGGGGGGGCGCAAGGGTGGGGTTGAGCGGGGTTGGAGGGGGTTGGGGGTTGGGGTTGAGTGGAGGAGAAGGTGGGGATGAGGGGGGCACAAGGGTGGGGTTGAGCGGGGTTGGAGGGGTTTGGGGGTTGGGGTTGAGTGGAGGAGATTGGGGTTGAGTGGAGGAGAAGGTGAGGATGAGTGGGGCGCAAGGTGGGGTTGAGCGGGGTTGGAGGGGGTTGGGGGTTGGGGTTGAGTGGAGGAGAAGGTGGGGATGAGGGGGGCGCAAGGTGGGGCTGAGCGGGGTTGGAGGGGGTTGGGGGTTGGGGTTGAGTGAAGGAGAAGGTGGGGATGAGGGGGGCGCAAGGTGGGGTTGAGCGGGGTTGGAGGGGGTTGGGGGTCGAGGGTTGAGTGGAGGAGAAGGTGGGGATGAGGGGGGCGCAAATGTGGGGTTGAGCGGGGTTGGAGGGGGTTGGGGGTTGGGGTTGAGTGGAGGAGAAGGTGGGGATGAGGGGGTCGCAAGGGTGGGGTTGAGCGGGGTTGGAGGGTGTTGGGGTCGGGGGTTGAGTGGAGGAGAAGGTGGGGATGAGGGGGGCGCAAGGGTGGGGTTGAGCGGGGTTGGAGGGGGTTGGGGTCGGGGGTGGAGTGGAGGAGAAGGTGGGGATGAGGGTGGGCGCAAGGGTGGGGTTCAGCGGGGTTGGAGGGGGTTGGGGTCGGGGGTTGAGTGGGGGAGAGAGAGAGAGAGAGAGAGAGAGAGAGAGAGAGAGAGAGAGAGCGTTAGGGGAAATGGTGCCATGGCGTGCGAAAGGGGGCCATGGCTTTGGCACCCACTGCAGAAAGCTCTATTGCACGTGGCTATAGGGGTGCCAAGAACAAATGAAGTTTCATCTGGAACAGGTGCAAGGAAAGACCATCGGCTCCTCAAACTCCTCATGAGCTTACTCCCATCAATATGTGAAAGAAGGAGCTTGCCCGACCCAAGTGGAAGGCAAAGTGAGAGAGGGAAAAAAAAAAGGGACTACTACAGTACATATGAGATCTCCTTTTTGCCTTGTATCTACACATGCGATGGCTTTGTCTTCTTCAGATGTCTCTTTGCCTTTGTTCAATCCATGAATTCTTGATTCTTGAACTATATCTACTTGAGCCTTTCCCTTGTTTCTTGTCTGCATTATAAAAGACTCAATTTCTTCTAACTGCACCACCCTAGTAGATGGTGATGGCTCATTGACTTGATCTAACATTTCTTCTTTGTGCACAGAAATCATTTGAATATGGGGCCTGGATGAAAAGGCTTGATTCTTAGGACAACAATTTGTATAGTGGTCTCTGGCCTCTGGGCAGTTTCTGCAAGGAGGGGCATTTTCTGGTAGTGTGCATCTACTTTGATAGTGCCCACATTCTCCACATCTGAAACAAAGGATTGGCCTTCTATGCCCATTCCAAAGTTATTCCTCTGTCTAGGGTTGTAATTGTTACCTTGATTGGGTGCATCCACAATTACATTTGCTGGTGGTAGGGGTCCTCCTTGTGTCCAATATGTTGTTGAAGGTATTCCCCTTGATTGCCATTCCTGGGCCTCATGACCAACTTTCCTGCATAATTGGCAAGTCACACTTAACAGAGGACATTCACTTACTATATACCCTTGCTTGCTGCACATGGAGCACCAAAGTCCACTCTTGATGCCACCTCCTTTGAGTTCCTGCAACTCTTGTCGCAGCTGAGCCAATTCCTCTGCTAGGGCCTTCTCTTCCTTTTGGAGCTTTAATGCTTCAATCTCCCTTTGCAATTGAGTAACAACATTCTCCTCCTCTTTGTGGGGCTTATTCCTTTTTAAGCCCTCCAGCTCCTTCCTTAGGTGGATTACTGGATCTTCCATTTCTATGGAATATTGTAGTTAAGAAGAGGTTTCTCCATACAGTTTCCTTATCTGCTCCAGTCGAGTAGCTGTGTTGATGAAATCCTCTATGGAGGCTGTAGGTAACACTAGTTCCTTAATTTTGCATTGGGTGGCAACTGGAAGTGGCTTAGCTAGCCATTTCTTAACAAAAAAATCATGTTGTGGATCTGGCAATTTAGCCATTAGTGCCTTCGCCCTAGTCACAAACTCTGGGCTCACCTCAACCCAATCTCAAATTTTCTAGTTCTTCTATGATGATTTCTGCAGTATTTCCATGCTGGAATTGATTTTTGAATGCATCTTTCATCAAATCCCAAGTTGTAAAATGGTTCTCACCAAATTGGCGGAACCATTTATCTGCTAATCCTTCTAATGTGGCAGGGAAGAGTATCAAGAAAGCATCCTCCTTGCCCATTAAGCCTCTAGTCTTGCATAGTGCCAAAACTCTTCTAATATGCTCGTCTGGATCCTCCTGAGCTAGGCCTTTGAAAGAAGGTAATTTTATATTTAATCTTGAGAGTAAAGTTTCCAAGTCTACCTGTCCCGCCATGCTCTTTACTGATGAGGTTGAAGATAGTGGACTGGAGGATCTTCTAACAACCGTCCTTCTTGTTTGCTTGCAGGTGACCCTCAATGTTTGGGACCGGGTTGCGGTCATGAGCTATTCATAGTCCACTTAATATGCGACACTTGATAAGAATATTTACCTTTTGGTTAATGAAGGAGCACTGTAGTACTATCGACACTTGATCTCTTCTATACTTTGCACTTGGTCTCTCCTAAGCTCAAATCTCCTTGGATGTCCCACAGTGCATGCCAAATTTTGTTGGGGGATTCTTGGACAAGAAGGGATTTGAGTGTCTGTAGGAGAATTGGTTAAGACAAGAAGAGAAATTACACACTGGAAGCCTCTGTCGATTCATTACAATAAGACAAATACACTATTGAAGCACAATAAAAGCCAATGCTTCTGTGCAAAATCCCACAGAGGACTCAATTACAAAATACCAGATACCCAAGGGACTTCTTGCTGCCGGCCTCCTCTCCACCAAACCTCCACCTTCCTCAAGCCTACACTTGTGCACACCTTGTACAAAGCTTCCACTAAGGGGGAGGGATGGGTACCTTCTGTCGGCACGTGCACACTTCCATAAGACCTTCGGATCTTTGGGAGACTAGCTTAGCACTTCTCTGCACACTTCCTTGGTCACTCTTCATGCACACCTTACACATCACTTCTGTGCATTGCACACTGTGTGTGTTTTGCACTTCTCTCTCTTGCTTCACTTAGACTATGCTCACTCTTGCTTACACTTAGGATGGTCCAAGAATAGTCCTTGCCTTGATTTGAGTGTGTTGATTCACGTACGTTCCTAACTGCAAGAGTATCTTGGTGCTCACTTTGATGTCCCAAGATTGTCTTCACAAGTTGCAGCCAACGACTCCCTGTTTTGTTCTGTAGTGACTTTAAGCTAAAATAAAAATTTTAATTGGGGGGCCATACTTTCACTTTTGCGTACGTTGCCGCTTCACATTTTCCTTTTAAGTCTTCACTTTTGCACATAAGAGAGGGTTCACCTGAACCTTCCAAAACACTTTAAAAACACTTTGAACCTTAGGGAAATTAGAGAAATAGCTCTAGAACCTACAACCCACTTTCTCCAATTTACCCTTTGTGGACAGTTAATTGTGCACTACTTGTGCACTTTGACACCTGCACTTTAGCACTTTGACTTTGCACCGGTTGATTTTGACCTTGAGCTTTTTGGCTTTGACCAACTTGACTTTGACCTTTTGACTTTGATGGGCTCAACAACTTCTCTATCCATGTTTTATATTCCTTTTATTGATCTATGTTAGGGTTATTTGGCAATTCAAGTCACTCATCCTCTCCATTCACTAAACCCCATAGTCCTTCTCCCATCAAGAAATTCACCATCCTATATGACCATATATGGTAGTTGTCTTTGTTAAGCTTATCCCCCACTATTTCTGCAATGTCATCATCCATTCTTGTGATTTAAGCACTTGTCTATGCTATGGTAGTCTTATGTCAAGACCTAGAAAATATTCCACAACATTTCGCGTGTATTTATTGATATGTGCACCAAAAAACGGAATGTTTCCAACCAATATCAATCGTTTTCCTCTTGTTTCAAGCACTCCCGAGCATGTTCCTATGCATTTATATGCTCATTTACGACCGCTTCGAAAACTTTTTGGTAGAGTATCCTTTGTCCAAAGTGTTCATGATCCAAATCGACTATAATAAATGCACTCCAAAACCCAAACTCTAGGAAAAAGCATCAATAATAGCAGGTAATGTAAGTGAATTCTTTCTGATGGGAGGCCTAAATCTCATACATCGATCCCATGATTGATGCACAAGGTCTTTGGATTGTTTTCTCTTTTTTCTTCCACATATATCCCCAAGTATTTCCATGCGATGAGAATACCCTAGTTAAAAACCCCACCATTTTTGGTAGACCTGATATACACCCTTGAAAAACCAATTTATTACCAATAAAAGAGCTCTATTATAAGAGGAGGATCTTGCAGGTTATGAACGTCTTCTACTCTTAAAGAATCCATTAGTGATAATCATCAAGTATTAGTGAACATGAAGAATATCGACAAGGATTGGGCTACCTTCATGTCAGTAGCTCGTCCTCTGTTTTACTTCTTTCACTAATAGTTGATGATTTCTGGTTAGTCCTGTTCATCAAAGTATTAACAATGTCCTGTCCATCCTGCATGTTCAACTTCTGTGAGTTTGGCCAATACTCGTCCGTTGTTAGGACCTACAAAAAGATTATACGGTGAGAACAAAGGGACCGAGCATTGGAAGAACAATTTTTTTTATCATTTATAATCGCTCAGTTATATAAGTGGCTCTAATTATTTTTACTGTTCGAGCTTCGCCAGGAAATTATATGTCTCATACTAAACTCATGAAGACCAATGCAATGTCAACTTCGCACCTTGACTTGCAATTGCAAGAATTTGACATAATTTATGGCTTTTTCTAGCATTGTTACGAAATCCACCTGCAAGGTAAGTAACATTGCAGGTTCTTGAGAGTAATAAAATTTGCTAACGAAGTCAAAATGTCCACGACAAAGTACTCAGTTCACCTTGGTACCATTTGGAATAAGCTGTTGCAGTATCCTTATTCGCTGACTTATTCTTTCTCTGCGGTTCTGTATTATAATGAAGCGAGTTATATTGATGCGAATGTAATGTAGAAAAGAGTGACTGTTAAAAGGTTTCGCATGATTTCGCGAGAAATGATGATGACAATACCCTTGCGGCAGCGCTCTGAGAATGGGGTGATGTAGATTTCTTCACACGAGAGTTGGATCTCTTCTGTACACTTCCTAATTGCAGAATGGGACTTTCTTTTTTGTCTATGGCTTCGTCTTCTTTGAATGACAGAGTGCGTTGATCGGCCGGACTGTCTTTGCCACGCGGCGAGACAGGTACGCATGTTGTTGCGGCATCACTAGGGTCTGTAAAAGCCTTCACAAAGTTTGTGTCCATTACTTTAAGGTTTTCATGACGAATACGTTTGAATTCGGAATTTGCGCCGCCCTCCATACATAAAACGTCCGCGCTGTTGCTTGTGGTGACTTGCTTGATTGTTGCAGCTTCTATGTTATCGAGGTCATTCATGTCGATGGATTCGAGCGCATCTATTCTCCACAAGAAGGCCGAACCCAGCTGCTCTGACTGATAAGCGGGTATCTTCCTCGCTCTCGTGATGCGGTGCATATCCCGCTTCTGCGCCCAAAGCCGCCAGACATGTACATATGATTATAAAGTTACGATACTCTCGTTGGGTGATCTTCTTCGTTTTCGGAACACTATATATATATATATATATATATATATATATATATGTGTGTGTTTGTGGCTTCTTTGTATGCCCATGTAAAGATTCACAAGCAACTCTTATTGTGAATTCACTGATATATACTCTCTCTCTTTCTCTCTCTCTCTCTATATATATATATATATATATATATATATATATATATATATATGTGTGTTTGTGGCTTCTTTGTATGCCCATGTAAAGATTCAGAAGAAATTCTTTATGTAAATTCGCTGTATATATATATATATATATATATATATATATATATATTCATGCATACATCCATGATTTCGTTCAGTCATTCCTACGCACATGCGAACTAACATATATGCACGTATACAAAAAAAATTCAAATATTATTTACTAACGTATTACATATGCGTAGAAGTACATGTCAGGATAGTTCTCAGGCCCTAGTGCCATCGCACATATGCACTTGTACGTAAAAGGAACTACTATTTACTCACGCATCACTTAAATGGTGTGTGAAATCTATGTCACGAAAGCTCGCAGACCACAATATGACTAGAGGAATGGTGTGCTGTCATAGACAATGTGTGGAGGCAAATTTTTTTTTTTTTATATAAAGGAAGTTCGGCCTTAGCCTAATCTCCCGGACTTTAATTATATTAAAGAGAAAAAGTTACAAGTGAATGGGACTAGTGCCCATGGGACCCCCCAAATCCCACAACGCAGGGGAGGAGTACGGCAAGCTACAGGGCATTACAAATGAGGCGGATAACATTACCATCACCCTCATGTGGGACCCATTTGGGTTTCAACTTGTTGTTTTCGAGGAGATAGATACAGTGATGTCTAAACGGTGGTGATCTCTTGACTCGGGAGATTCTTTTACCAAGGAGAAATAAGGATTTCTCGATCGACCATTCCTTGGGAGTTTGGCCGAAATTGACGGCACAGCGCTCTCTCCAAATCTTCCAGAGAGCCTCACCTCTGATGGCATTCCATAGTCTTGATGAGCATCCGATCGCCTCACCCAACATCACTTGTTGCCAGTTGATTTGACTCGTTAGTCTCAAAATGCGGTATACGTGATGCCAGATAACACGGGACTTGGGGCAGTCAAAGAACAGGTGGGCTAAATCTTCGATGCACCGATGACAACGCTTGCACCATGGCGGCACACCACAGATTTTGTTAGCCCTTGCATTAGTCCAGATTCCCTTATGCAAGACCTGCCACATGAGAACGGACTTTTTGACCTCAATTAGGGGGTGCCAAAGAGACATGAATTTTAGCTCCCACCGAAGTTTGGTCCAAGTAAGGCACCACCTCTTGTTAAGGGTGTGGTGAACATCCAAATCCCCTTTGAAGTTTGGGATTTCGGAAAGCTTCTTACCATTGCTCCATTTGAGGCCCTCCGAGCAAGGAAGATCCTGACCGCATAGAAGGCGGGTAGTTGAGCGGTCCCAGGCTAAACACCTGCTTTGAAGAAGAGTCCATTCCTCAAAGGTAACGCTAATTCTCGGATCCAAATCTTCGAACCTAATCCACTGGCTGGTCTCTTGTTTCCAGAGCTGTTTCCATTGTTTGAACCCCTTGTTCCATAACCGCCTTGCAGTTTGGAGGTTCCAAGATTCCACTCCCCTAATGCCACTGATCGGGAACCAAATAGAGTCATTTTGTCTTATGCCAGCTGCCCACTTCCAGTCATCGCTGATTCTGATGAACTGTTTGGCCTTGTTCCAATTCTTCCATAAGGAACACACGAGGCTAGAGCCTTTAGGGCAGACCGGGTGGGGGGAGAACAAAAGTGATAGAATCCCTATGTCCTTCCAACCAGGGAGGCCGACGAAGGTAAAGTCTTCCGTGTTTCTGAAGATCAATTTAGCCCAAGAGGACTCCCTATTGCTCCAGGCCTTGATAAGCCATTTAGCCGCCAGCTTGTCAGCAAGTCCAGCAATATCCAAAATACCCAAACCCCCTGAGTCTTTAGGGCTAATGCAAGTTTCCCATTTGATTTTGGGAACCCCCCTTCTGTTGGGGTCCCCAGTCCAAAGGAAGTTCCTGCAGATTCTTTCTACTTTGGCCAAGTCTTTCTCCTTAGGTCTCCAGCACGAGATAAAGTAAATAATTGTAGACAAGATACACCTGCTCTGAGAATGGGGTGATGTAGATTTCTTCACACGAGAGTTGGATCTCTTCTGTACACTTCCTAATTGCAGAATGGGACTTTCTTTTTTGTCTATGGCTTCGTCTTCTTTGAATGACAGAGTGCGTTGATCGGCCGGACTGTCTTTGCCACGCGGCGAGACAGGTACGCATGTTGTTGCGGCATCACTAGGGTCTGTAAAAGCCTTCACAAAGTTTGTGTCCATTACTTTAAGGTTTTCATGACGAATACGTTTGAATTCGGAATTTGCGCCCCCCTCCATACATAAAACGTCCGCGCTGTTGCTTGTGGTGACTTGCTTGATTGTTGCAGCTTCTATGTTATCGAGGTCATTCATGTCGATGGATTCGAGCGCATCTATTCTCCACAAGAAGGCCGAACCCAGCTGCTCTGACTGATAAGCGGGTATCTTCCTCGCTCTCGTGATGCGGTGCATATCCCGCTTCTGCGCCCAAAGCCGCCAGACATATACATATGATTATAAAGTTACGATACTCTCGTTGGGTGATCTTCTTCGTTTTCGGAACAATATATATATATATATATATATATATATATATGTGTGTTTGTGGCTTCTTTGTATGCCCATGATTCACAAGCAACTCTTATTGTGAATTCACTGATATATACTCTCTCTCTTTCTCTCTCTCTCTCTATATATATATATATATGTGTGTGTGTGTTTGTGGCTTCTTTGTATGCCCATGTAAAGATTCAGAAGAAATTCTTTATGTGAATTCGCTGTACACATATATATATATATATATATATATATATATATATATATATATATATATATATTCATGCATACATCCATGATTTCGTTCAGTCATTCCTACGCACATGCGAACTAACATATATGCACGTATACAAAAAAAATTCAAATATTATTTACTAACGTATTACATATGCGTAGAAGTACATGTCAGGATAGTTCTCAGGCCCTAGTGCCATCGCACATATGCACTTGTACGTAAAAGGAACTACTATTTACTCACGCATCACTTAAATGGTGTGTGAAATCTATGTCACGAAAGCTCGCAGACCACAATATGACTAGAGGAATGGTGTGCTGTCATAGACAATGTGTGGAGGCAAATTTTAGTTTTCTCAAAACTGTCAGACATAAAGAGAGCAAGACCTTCCACGCGCATTACGGGGACATAGATGATTGAAACCCATCAGAAATGTCATTTCTGCAGTCTCAAAGTGCTGGTTGACAAAGACTTGTGTAATTATGCTTTTCAAATACACCGAGAAAAGTATAGTTATTTTCAAAGCGAGAAAGGGGTTCTAATGCAAGAGGAAAGCTCACAACCTCCGATCACACTTAGTTACTTCTTGCAGCTATTTTGCATCATATCTGAAACAATGATTTTTGCATCCTTCTTGTTTCATTGTTTACCAATTGGTATAATGACTACTACACAAATGGATTTTGGTGAAGCAAAAAAATAGTTGTATGTTTGGTCTCTTCTATATATTTTTAATGTGATTTTCTTCTTTTTCTTACTCTTTCTCACTCTCTCAATCACTATACCGAACTCTTTCACTCTAATTCATGGTTTTTGTTGTCTTTGAGAAACACATCAAGCGCAATTAGGCCTAGTGAGATTTGCATCTATGCAATTAGACTTAGGAAGCTTGTTATATATCATATTTAGCTTCATATCCACACAACACGTACAAGAAAATGAAATTTTACTTTCAATTATACAAACATACAGACATAGACACATGTACTCATACAAAGGCATAGAGAGTCACATACATACACACACATACATACACACACACATACATACACTTACACACATACATATACACATATAAACACATAGACATACAAATATACATACATATACACACATATAGAGACACTAACAAACACATACGTACATAGAAACAGTAGAATGATTTTTCATAATAGAGCGTTTGTTTTTGTTTTTTCTCTACACTTAAAATGTCGTTTTGTAGGTGGATTTTCCTTTTCTAGGTGGGCAATTCGTTAGCAACTTCTTTTATCGCCGAGATCGCAATTTTTGTTTATAAGTGGTTTTTCTCATTATGGGTTGCTCTTCCTATTTCCTTATCACCCCCATGTCTTATAATCACTTTTTTATGTTCTCTTTTCTATTGGAGATGTTGTTTTTCTCCATATAGAGAGTTTGTTTTTGTTTTTTCTCTACACTTAAAATGTCGTTTTGTAGGTGGATTTTCCTTTTCTAGGTGGGCAATTCTTTAGCAACTTCTTTTATCGCCGAGATCGCAATTTTTGTTTATAAGTGGTTTATCTCATTATGGGTTGTTCTTCCTATTTCCTTATCACCCCCATGTCTTATAATCACTTTTTTTTGTTCTCTTTTCTATTGGAGATGTTGGCGGAATGTTTTTCTCCATGTGGCATTGCATATCACATGCATAGTTAAATATATGTGTGTGTTCATACATACACACACACACACACACATATATATATATATATATATATATATATATATATATATATATATATATATATATATATATATATATATATACATGACGTAAAAACATACCTGCATCTTTAGGTACATACATACACCAATACAAAATACATACATGAATATGTACATAAACACACACATACATACCAACATGTTTAGTTAAATACATGAATACACAGATATGTCTATGTATGCATACATACGTACATACACACATACATGCATAGAGATATACATACATTTATTCATATATGCATGCATACTTACATAAATACATACGTACCTAGATACATACATACATACACACATACATAGAAACAAACAAATATACATAAATGGATGTTTACATACATACATACATAAATAGATGTTTACATACATACATACATGAATAGATGTTTACATACATACATACATGAATACGTAAGTACTTATATGCATAAATACATACATACATACATGCTTAATACATACTTACTAACATACATCTACCACTACATATTTACTTATACACATACATACGAACATACATACAAATTCCTAAATACTTGCATACATACATATATACATACATAAATGCATCATGGAGACTTACATCATGCATACATAGATACATACATACATAGATACACACATACATATATACATATAGACATACATAGATACACGCATACATATAGACATACATACAAATATACATACATGCATACATACATTCATATATACATGCATACTTACATATGTCCAAAAAAATAACCATACATAAATACATACACACACACACACACATATATATACATATCTACATACATACATTGCATGCATACATACATACATACTTGCTTACTTACCTAGTTAGTTACTTGCATACACACATAAATAGGTATATGGAATGCTTTTGTTTAATGAAGCTAGAATGTTTCATTTTGTGGGGGGACGTTTTTGGGATTTGGACTATCTTTTTTAGGGTGTAGCAATTTCTTTATAAGTAATTGTTCTATACTTTATCAAAAGTAATAATGAAGTGCACATGTGGAAAATCATACAGGTAGATCACTCGAGAAGTTCAGATCTGATGGAGGGGGAGAATACTTGTCCAAAGAGTTTGATGAGTTCTTCCACGACAAAGGTATCACAAGGGAAGTGACTATCAGGTACTCTCCTCAACTAAATGGAATTGTAGAGAGGAGAAACAAGGCACTTTTTGGATCAGCCCGAACAATGCTTGAAGAGAAGAAGTTGCCACATTATCTATGGGTAGAAGCTATTTCAATTGTTGTGTATCTTTTCAATAGACCACCATCCAAATTACTTCAAGGTATGTTTCCTTATGAAGCATGGCATGGAAGAAAACCTAGTCTTGGACATTGCAAGTTCTTTGGTTGTTTAGCTTATGTTTATGTACCATTACAAATAAGAGGTAAGCTAGATGAAAGGACAAGAAAGGCAGTGTTTATTGGATACGATTCAATTCAGATGGGTTACAAGTTTTGTAATTCTTCAACCAAGAAATTCATACAAGTAGAGATGTTGTGTTTCAATAACATAGATCTTGGTCTGATGAAGACAAACAAAAGGTAACTCTACCATATGATCTTGATTCTAATTTTCATTAATTAGGAAGCAAGCATGAAGCACAGGTCCAGGATCAAAGAAGTGATAGAGATAATGATCAAGATGAAAGGGAAAAGGATTACAAGCTTTGGAAGTCAAGAGGCAAAGCAAAGATGCAAGGGGTTGGAGAATGCTCCAAACAAGCACCGAGAAGATCAAAAGGTATGGATATAATTCCACATTTGTTACAAAGCATTCAATTGACTTGGAAAAAGATTCAATTTCATAGGAACACTCAACCTACGAAGAGGCAAAGGAAAACCCTAATTGGGAAAAGGCCATGAAAGAAGAAATAAATGCATTGAAGGAGATGGAAACTTGGGATTTGGTTCCAATGTCATCGAATCAAAAGGTAATTCAGATGGACAAAAAGCTAAAAGAAATTCAGATGGATCACTTTGCAGGCACAAGACAAGATTACTTGACAAAGGATGCTCACAAACTCATGGTATAGATTATCAGGAAACATTCACACCAATTGCAAAGATGACTTCAATCACGACATTGATAAGTATAGCTGCTACAAGGAATTGGATACTCCTCCAACTTGATGTGAAAAATGGATTCTTAAATGGTTAGATAAGTGAAGAGGTATACATGTCACAAACACTAGGTTTTGAAAACCATAATCATCCATCTTATGTTTCTAGACTTAAGAATGCATTGTATGAATTGAAACAAGCTCCTTGAGCTTGGAATTACAAGTTAATTGTATATTTTCAAGATCAAGGGTTCAAAGCTAGCAACTGAGGTCCTTCTCTATTCATCAAAACTGATCACAATGCGTTTATCTATCTATGTATATATGTAGATGATATTATTGTGAAAGGTGATTATCTAAGGATTAAGAGACACATGCAAGAGGAGTTCAAAATCAGTGACTTAGGTGAGCTCACATATTTCCTAGGTATGCAAGTGATATACACAGATGAAGAATATATTGACTTAGAGAAGATACATTCATGATCTTCTTGTTAAGTGGAAAATGGAGAAGACTAAACCTGCACGTACACCTTTGGAAATCAATCATAAACTAAGTGTTTATGAAGGTGTGTAAATTGAAGACCTAAAAGAATATCAAATCTTGGTAGGTAGCTTGATATATGGTACTCATATAAAGGCGGGCATCCAATATAGTGTGGGAGTGCTTAGTCAGTTCTTGCACTCGCGGAGAGCACCACACATGGATGTAGCTAAGACAGTACTTAAGTATCTCAAAGGTACAATCAATGAAGGTATACTCTATCCTAACTCAGATTTGGATATCAAAATCTATTCAGATGCAGATTGGGCAAGAGCTAAGGATGATGGAAAAAGTACTTCTGGTTACTTGGCATTTGCAGGTTCAAAGCTAGTTTCATGGAGTTACAAGAAGCAACCAACAGTTGTTTTGTCCTCAGATGAAGTAGAGTACAGAGGTTGACCATAGAAATTCAAGAAGCAATACAGTTAAAAGCATTGTACACAGATTTGGGACGTGTAAGTTCCAAACCTCACATATTTGGAGATAATGTAAGTTCCATGCATCTAGCGGCAAACCCTATTTTTCATGCAAAGACAAAGCACATAGAAGTCCATTACCACTTCATCAAGAAGAAGCTCATGGCAAAGGAGATTGATATTTCTTTCATTCCAACATAAAAGCAAGTAGCAGATATGATGACAAAGGCACTTGATGGAATAAAGCTTTGTAGATTCAAAGTTATTGCACGTATTCAACCTATCAGAGAATGAAGACTCAAGCACACTTTAGTTTAAGGGGGATTTGTTGGAATATCAAGCTTACACTATGCTTGAGGTGGATTTGATCTACACCCAAGGCTATCACGTCGAAAGAATATCTGTTGGAGAGTTCTTTTTTTATGCTCACTTGTACTTTTTAAAAATATTTTTCATGGATCTTTCACCATTGGAAAAGCCTTGAGATCTACACAAGTAAAGGTAGAAAGATAGAGCCCAAATTCCAAGAATTTGTTCTAGTTGATTTGCATTCAATGAAGCAATCAATCATATAAAAGTTGATCAAACTAGATCTTCAAAATCTACTTGTAGAAGTCATTGAACAGTCATAGAGTCTATATAAATACTTGAAATCACTTGTACAAGGGACACGAAATATACAAGTCCTATGAGAAAAGGGTAAATTCACCGGATTGAATATCATAGAATACCTTGATGCATTTGAAGAGCAAGTGCAGATCCAAGGTTTACCTGGTGATGTACTAATAAAGTACTTCAGCCATGTAGTTATTAGATCCATACTTGAAAGCATCCAAGTACATGCTAGTAATCCTTGGTAGGTGTTTAGGAAAGAACTACATAAAATGTTCTATCTTGAGGATTTTAGTCAACACAACCGAGAAGTATTTTTGTGACGGGTGAATTCCCCTAAGGCTAATGAGCCTCTAATTCATCTTCATGGTGAGCTTATGAGACAATTTGCTCACCTTCCTGAGGAAGATAGGAATGCATTAAATCCTGACCTGATTATTCATTTCCTCGAGATATTGAGTCTTGAAGTAGAGCTAAAGTAGAGCAAAGAATCGAAGAATGATTGATGATTGGTAAAAATTAAAACATGAAATAGAGGTTGTATCTCAAATGAAACAATGGCTATGTGTATTGTATGCAAAACCTAATTCTACTCATCCTAGAGAGTTACCTACAATAGGGCACACTAATATGCCAATGCCTGCAACTGCAACTACGACTAATGTTGCAGTTACCCCTAAGGCTCCAATCAAATTTAAATTAGATATTTTGTGAAAAAAATGGAAAATGTAATGAATATGCAGACATCTCTTTCCAATGAGTTTTCTTAATTAAATAATAAAGTGTATTCCATGGGTTTGCATGAGCCTGGAGCTACCACTAGTGGCTTAAGCCAAGCACATATTACAACACCCATAGAACCTGTTATGCCATACTTCTCCTCAGCGAGTTTATCGAACGGTTCCTCCTACTCATTCTAGTGCTCAAAGAAATATTGAGAAAGGACAGGCTGGCAGTTAAAGGTTTGTTTGGTATGATAGTCAAGAACATGCCATGTATGCCTTTGATGAATTAAAAAATGTGAAAGATAATCAGTTGATAGTTGAGATTGATGGGAAATTATGTGACTTTAGAACATGACTGCCTTGAGCCTTTAATTGGGGCAAAGGAGGCATGAAGAAATTACATGAAAACTTAACAGTTTCTAATGCAAGTGCCTGTACCACAACCACTAGATTAGAGCCATCAGATGAGAGGACTCTCTCTATTGCAAGCGAAAATTCCTATTCTATAGAGGCACTGGTAAGAGCTAAAGATGAAATCATGTGCAAAACTACATGGCGATCTCCTCTTGACCAAGAATCTGTATATTCATACATTAGTAGTGTTGAGGAGAAACAGAGATGAGATGACATGCAAGATGATGTAGAAGAGGGAGATAGGAGAGTGACAAGAAAGCAAACTAGAGAAAATGAGAAGAGAAATACTAACACTGAAAAACGAGTGTAATTTGAAGATACTACAAATTGTCTTAGGAAGAGAAAAGAAGATTAATTAGAGAAGGAAAGAAACCATTAGAAGAAAATATTCACTTATAGGAAAATCAAAATACCCCAACTAAAGATGAATAGAGGAAAACTTAAAATGAAAATAATCAAAATCAAAATATTAAAAATGAGCAAAAAGAGGAACAGAAACGAGGTGAGGAGAAAGGGAAGAAGAAAGGAAGAAGAGCTTCATGAGCAATAATGATCTCAAAGCTTGAGAAAAAAAAATTATGCTAGATAGGTTCTTAATGATGTACTTCTAAAAAGTCAAGTCAATATGTCCCTTGCAAGTGTTTTTGATCGCAAAACCCGAGTTCAAGGGTAGCTTTATAAGGCTTATTAGAAGAAGACAATTTTCATTGCCACACCATGCAGATATGCAAGATGTAGCAAAGGAAACGATAGCGATGAATGATGTTGTGACGTCTAGTCATAGCAACTATGATGAGGAAGAGGATTTTAGGAATGGAAGTGTAAACAATAACTTTTTAGGTCCAGTACAACCTTATGATGAAATGATGAAAAGTGAAAGTCAATTTAGTACATCCTTCAGGACACGAGGAACTCCGGAGGTAAAAATTCCGATTGGTGAGGAGAAAGATTCTTGTTTAGCACTCGCCCTGATTGACTAGGGCTTAGAGATAAACATAATCTCAAAGAAATTATTTGATAAATTTAGATGGCCTATTAACAAAGAGCATGGTTTGAGAATGAGAATAGTGGATAATGGATCAGGGATCTTACTAGGTGCATGCGCACATGTGCCTATTATGATAAGAGGTATTCCAGAATAATTTCATTTCTTTGTTCAAGACAATTGTTCTTAAGAAGTAGTTCTCGAACAACCATTTATAGCAGAAATGAGGATGGAAACAAAGCTTATGAATGATGGATCAGCATATGCAATAATTCGGTCTAAATCTCGGATGGATTCCTTGCAAGTCATGACAGTCTATCCTAATCACTCAAGAAATAGGAAAAATCTATGATGACCCCAATGACTCATACCATCATGTGTGTAAAGATTCACTCCCTATTAGAGAATTAGGGGCTTTATTAGGATCCAAATTTCTCTTAGAGTCCACTATTGAGCAAGACAATAGTGGACAACGATTTGATGTCTCTCCTGATGATGTATATAAATTCGAAACTTTTTTTTTGCACTACTACTACTAGTTTGCATCTTTGTAAAAAAGAAAAACTTTAACAAACATATGGAAAAGAAAGGAAAAATATTCAGAACTTGACGACTCTCCTTTAAGAAATGTGATTACAAGGAAAAGAATTAAGTTATTCAAAAGAAAGTGGAGCAATGATTATGAGATAGAGGAAGACTTTTTGGTGGATGAAGATGAAGATGAAGATGAAGCATGATCATCTGAAATAATTCTAATTGTTCTTTAATTTTTAATATAAAAATTTCCTTTTGTGCATTTCATAATTAGGAAATTATATGTTTTTGGTATAAAAGGAAAGTTATTAAAACTATGTAGATAATGAAAAAGACATCAAACTAGGAATGTGTGTGCGAGTTAAAGGTTAGATTTAGGGAACTTATAATTTGTTATAAGGATAGGAGAGGGAAAAACTTGACTTATGACTCTTAGTGAAGGCAAATTTACTTTATACAAGCTAGCTTTCTTATTTTCTGAAACCTATAGCTGATGAGATCCTAGTTTTGAGTGTAGCATGCTTCTAGAACCTCAGCCCTTAATAGGAGTTAAGCCTTTCATCTTTAACAAAAAATTGCAAAGATAAAAGAAAGAAAAAATAAATGCATAAAGCAGTATATTAATGGTTGCTACAAGATAGAAAAAGAAAACAAAAAACAACAAAAAGAATAAGAAAGAAAATTATCACGATTCAATTATGGTCTCGAAATCACTCCTAAAATATATTACGGGCTTTATGAGATGGAGATATGCTATTGAAGAATTAGTTAGATATATCTTATGGAAGGTGACTAAGAGATTAAGGATAGAATACTTATATAAAATTAATATTACTTGTGAACAGGGTTAATGGAATGCTAAGTACCATGTCTATCTAAATGACTATTATAGGATTTTCTAAATTTGTCTTTTGACTACATGCATTGAACGAAATGATTTCCAACGCACAGTTACATAATTTTAAAGATTTCCTTTATTATCCAAAACTTAATTTGAATTTAGAAGCATTTTTTATCTTCTTATTTAAAGTGAATTTATAAGTTTTTTTCCAAAGAATTTGATGTTGCTTTCCATGATCTACAGGTTGGCCCATCAAAACGATGTGCAAGTTTGGTAGGGGCAGATTTGAAAACGATTTCCACATTCAAATTGACATTCAAAAAAAAAAAATTAAGATTGGTTATCTCCAAAACTCTCTTAAACATTTTTAATAAATTTCTTTTATTTGACTAATCTCTCTAGTACCTGCACGCAACAAAATTTATGAAGATAGAGAATGATCAAACCTTTTCTAAATTCTTGTATGGGAAAGAGTGTTTAGATATCTATGTGTTTGAAAGAGTGTGACCACTTAATTAACATGTGATGACATATATACCCTATATGTGATTATGTGCATTAGGGTTTACCCTAAAAGCCTATGAAGTTGTCTGATTGTGTGTATGGAACCCACTTCTATGTGGGGGTATGGGCATAAACCTAAATATCTAGCTATCTATATCAATATTTAATTAGGTATGTGAGTACGATGTGAGATCAATTTGAGGGTTAAGATGTGTATATGTATCTATGGATGCATATGTGTATAATCATTTGAGTTAATAAATATTAAAACCAAATATATATTTAATTAATATATCTTATATTATGATTAAATTATCTAACCTAATATAAGTGAAAATAAAAAGTATTTAATTACATTATACTTCAGTAAAGCTTAAATTAAATAGTATTAAATAAAAGAGTATTTAATTTAATTATATTAAAATGATAGAATAAAAAGAAAAATAAAATAAATACATGTGTGGTGTGTGTGGGTAAGTCTTAAAGTGTGGTGAGAATGAAATGTGTAATTAAAGTTTGATAAAGTGTGTGTTTAAAGTGTGGTGAGTGAGTATGTATGTTAAGTTTGGTTGTGTGAGAAAAGTGAACTAAAAGTGTGGTGTGAATGAAATGTGTGATTAAAGTGGAATGAATTAAAAGAGTGGTGTGCATAAAAAGGTGTATACATGTGTGGATCTATATATATGTATGTATAGTGAGTTCCTAATGATTGTTTTCAGGTAGATTTTTTTTCTCCTTTCTGCTTCCTTTTCTCTTCTGCATTAGAGAATAAAGGCATTTCCCCTCCTCTTGGTGGATTTCTAAATGCACACTTTAGAAACAAAGCTAGAGAGAGAGAGAATACACTTCTTGCTGTTGTTGATGCTAGAGAGAGAGAGATTGGAATGAGACAGAGAGAGAAAGAGAGAGAGAGTGATCTATTTAAGCTAAGCGATATCTAATTGAATAAGTTAACTAATGAGTATGGTTTTTATGAAGGAGTGTGTTTAGATCAATGGGTATACTTATGTATTTTATGCATGCATTTGTATGAATGTATGTGTATGAACATATGATTGTGTCTTAGCATGCATATAAGAGCTTATTTATATGCATATACATGTGATGTACATGTAAGCATGTTGTATATGCATGTATGTGAGTGTGCATAAAACATGTTACCATGCATCTATGAGAGTGAGATAGCATATATAAGAATGTTATATGTAGGTGTATTTTATGTTTTACAAGATATACTTATGTTTCCTAAGGATTGTTTTTTAGACGAAGATTGAAAAATATTGAAAAGCAGTGAAGATTAGTGACGAGCCTTTACGAGCAACTAAGATCCAAAGACTCGAGATGCTTCACTTCTTCCGCTATTACTTACATTTTATCTTTAATTTCTATTAGGAATTCGAAGAGTTTTCTTGGCATTCATACTTATAATTGTATTAGACAAAAAGTTTTCATTCATTAGCCTTAGCAAGAAGCATAGCAAGAAATAGTTTTAGCATTATTCATTGATTGATCAATTGGCAATTCATATCTATTCCTGCTATCTAATGAGTCTTTGAATAAGTCTATGAATACTGAGTCTAGGAATGAGATTGTTTTCAAGTTTATTATCACCAGTTGTTAACATTACCACTCAACCTAAACAGAATGTAGCTGGTAAGGAAGTAAAAGAAGAGGAATTTGAAGCAGAAGAATTTATTAAAGACTATATTACTAGTGAATCTTTAATCTCTCCATCATAGGAGTATTGAAAATCTAGATTTCTAGTTGCTTAACCTTATGGTCATGGATCAGAATAGGCTATTAACATGATCTTAAAGGGTTTACTAGGATTAAACCCGTAGCATTTAGATAAATATTTCACTTAGGATAAGCTTAGCAAATTTATTAGGTCATAGTTAAGAACTTCCCACTTCAGTGAAACACATCTTAGTTCCTATACTATGCTACAAACACCCTATGTGTAGTCACATTGTGAGGACATTGGAAGTTCACTTTTGATCGGTCTTTGGTCTCCATTCACACCTCTCGACAACGTACCTTCCTCAAGAGAATCAATGGCACGTTCTTTTTGACTCCTCGGTCTCATGGGCATGGATTCATTGGGCCTCACACTCTTCTGCTTCGATTTTATTACCACTTCCTTCTACGAGCTTTTGGAGGCATGGTAAATTCTTGAAATTTAGGGAGGAATATATTCATGTCCATAAGGTATGAGTTCATATAGGCCACTAAACCATGTGATGCTAGAAGCTAAAATGGATATCTTAATCAAAGTTGACTACTAGAGCCTTATTTGGCCTACCCCTCCATTTTTGGAAAACCGCTTTGGCGCATACTCAGTGATTGTTGGGATTCATCAAGGCCCTCTTGGCCTCTTCAAGTATATAGAAGTGTGTTTGGCACTCATTGAGAATCTCATACATCTACCACCTTACATCTTACATATTACATCTCTTTGGTCTACTCCGTACACTCTATTGCTACATGCATACTATTGGAGGTCACTTTTTTGTGAGGATATAGAGCATGGGATTCCGAGTTGATGGATAATCGTACTAGAATGTGATTGACTGGCTTGGTTCTAGTCATTCGGTGTGAGCCAGTAGTATTTATTGGAGCAAGTATTCACCCTTGTGTATTCATTGATGCAAGTCTTCATGTTGTTGCATTCATTGTGTCAGTTAGAGCTCTTGTATTGATTATCTTTAGTTTTCTAAATGGCATGCGATCCCACCTCATTATCTTTTTGAAGCATTTCGGCCCACTATAATCATTTTTTGAACTAAGAGGTGGCTTCTTTTTCTACCGTTGTCACTTGTCATTTCTCTTCTCCCCGTAATCCTATTGTACAATTTCTCTATTTTCTATGAATTTACATACACATAGGAATGTTACATAGTATACTTCCCTAAGGAGAACTGCTCTTTTAGTAAAGGGAGTGCTGGAAGTGAGTAAGAGTTATCTGCGAGAATTGGGTACCCGAGTACCTCCTCTACACCGATAATATACAACATTGAAGAACTCGTTCTCCTCATGCATTTTTATTTGTCCAAAGAGCAAAAGGTTTTGTGTCATGCGCAGTTCCATATTGTGCTATATCAAAGTCATTCCTTGATGCTATCATCCTGTCGATGAGCTTTGGTTTGTGAGTGGTTTCAACCATTGGAGAACAAAAGAAGGCTTGGATGCATTCTTGTGGATTGAAGATGTTGGGACACATGCGAGTAAGAAAGCTCACCAATATCCTTTGCTCGGTTCTAGGAGAATGGCCCTCCACCGGGAACATGAAGGATTCAAAACACGAATTTAGGTTTTAAGCATGAAGAATTCATCTTTTTATGTGATGAGAAGAATTTTTCTTTCTGTTGAGGTGAAATTCATGGCCAAAGTGTTGCCATCAAGAGTTGAACGTGGGTGGGGGCATTGATAGCTCTCCATGCTATCCAAGTTAGCAAGCGCTTGTGATGTATGTCATTCATTCATCATCATTTAAATGACAAGGTAAAAAATCATCGTGTTATGAGAGCAAATCTTTACATCCAAATCCTAGTTTGGAGTATTAACCCGTGGAATTCGTCCTCCAGAAGGAAAGTCAAATTCATCCTTGAAAAATAACATTCAAACTTCATCCTTCAAAATTAGTCATAGTCTTTCAAAATTCTTCCTCAACATCACACATTGATTCAGATTCAAGTCCACTATCAAATTTGTGGCAATAATCAAATTTCTAAATGGTGTTGATTCATGATAAAGAAGAGCCTCACATTCAAGGCCATATTATGAAGTCTTTAGGCAGTTTTGAGTCAGTTGGATGTTAGTACGAGAATTTGAACACATCTAAAAAATTAGCCAACTCTTCCTCCAAAGTTTTATCAATTTGCAATGGTGAAGTAAGCCATGATGGAGCAATAAATGATTGAAGTTGGCTAGGCTGGACCTGAAGGACTATTAAAGAAGTTTCTTCGCACTAATTGAGATATAAGATATGTGAGAATCACCCAAGAGACATATATGAGATATATGAGACTCAAGAATCCATTCAAAAGGATATATAGAGATTTACGAAGAAGAGAGATACAGATAGTGTCCTCTTTCCATGACTCTAGCTTTTTGTCAGTTTAGATCTTTTGGGTTACTCTAGTACTATGAATGTGTTCTCATCAAGCTACTGCTTGATTACTCTGTACCCACTCGTGTGACTTTTCCCACTATCGAAGAGGCTTCTCTATGGAGAACATATGGAGTGAGGGCCTCATTGTTGGGATGGAGTCAGAACAACTATGAGATTGGGTATACTAGGATAGCTCTCTTGTAAGTTGGAGTTCTTGGGATTTGTGCAGAATACTCGCATTATTGTATACCTTCTTTGTGTTGAGTAGTCCACGTTCATTCTTGGAGTAATAAGACCTTTCTACTCTTATTATCAAGAATAGGTCTTGACATACTAGCACAATCTTTAATCTTGGTCTTATTGGTTTATCTCTTAGCATATATGTAACTCTTTGTCTCAAGTGGTGCCTGCACATAGTCATGTTATAGGGTATACTTCCCTAAGGAGAAGCCCCTTGAGTAGGAGTACTGGAAGCATAGACCCAATGACCCCCTCTACACAAGCTTCTCCCAAAAATATATCTAGCATGCTCTTCTCATCTAACATGGCTCTAGCAACATCTTCAATCACACGATTTTTGTGTTCTGCAACACCATTTTGTTGTCATGTATATCTACAAGAGAGTTGCCTTTTGATTCCATGCTCACTAAGATATTGATCAAATTTCTTTGAAATATAATCCCTCACTGAATGTTATCATAAGCATTTTATGTACATGCCCAATTTCTTCTCAAACATAATCCTGAATTTCACAAAGCATTCTAAAACTTCACTCTCATGCTTCAAAAAATATATCCAAGTGTATCAACTTTAATCGTCAATGAATATCAAAAAGTACAATGAGCCATCAACTGATTTTTTATAGTAGGTCCAAAGACATCACTACGGATCAGCTCTTTCTATGCATCTCTCTTCGTGAAAACTTCATACATTGATGTTTTCCAAACAAGCATGCTTCACATATCTTCTAAAGTTAAATGAAAAAATCGTGGTAGACCATGTACTAACGTTTGTTTCTCCATAGACCTAATTTCCTCAAGTTGATATAACCAATTCTATTATGCTAGGATTCATGTATATCTAAGTCTTCATTGTTCTTGGCATACATATTTTGATAAAAAGGTATGTCCATGTCGAACATGAATAATCTACCCATTTCCTTTCCATGGCCAAGCAATTTTCCTCTTTTTTTAATACTTGAAATCATGTACGAAATAGCCATGCTTATTGAAGATCACTTCCATATCTTCATCTACGAGCTGAACAACCGAAACTTAACTCTTTGTATTGTTAGGCACATGTAAAACATCAATTAGTGTGTTTTGGACACCATTCTTTTGTACTTGTGATACATTTTAACATCATTAATCATGTGTAAAGTATCATCATAACTTGCCACATAATGTTCATACTTCAAAGGCTCCTTGGACTCAAATCCGTCTCCCATGCTTGTCATATGATTTGTGCAACAAGAGTTTGTGTATCAAACCATATCATTTCTAGGCTTTGACATGCTATTTAACACATGCTACATTGCAAATATATTATCTTCTCCATAATATCTATATGAAACTTTACAAGATAAGTTTCCATGTGATGCATAATGGCCTCTACTTCTTCCTCTTTTGTTGTTCTACTTATGATAGGAATGTTTCAAAATGACCATATTTGCTGCAATGGTAATAGTTCCCAGGTGCCTTTGATCCTCCTCTACCTCGTGAGTTTGATCATCCTCTACCTCTTGGCATATCCATTGTGTTACATTTCTAGGATTTAAGCAACCGCCACTAGAACCTCTTCCACTATTCTAAAAGAATGCATAATCTCTTAGGTCGCCACTTCGGAATGCATTCAAACCAAGCTTTACTTCTTCTACCATACAAAGGGACACTAGCTTATCAAAATCAAGCATAGTGCCTCTTACTAAAATAGAAGTGTTTTAGCTCTTATATTGCAGTCCTAGACCATTCAACATATCTAAGATCATATTGTCATCTTCCATTTTGCAATTTAAGGAAGCCAAATCATCAATTATCTTTCTAATTTCAGCCACATAATTGGTAATGGATTTATTACCATGCCATATGCTATGCAATATTTGCTTCAAGTGATTTTTTCTAGCCTCTATAGATGTGCGATATATTTTATGAACTATGTCTGAAGCTTCTTTTGGTGTGCTAGCCTTCATAATACTTGGTATAAGGCTCTCAAAAATACATACTGAAATACAATGGAGAATCTTTGTAGACTTCTATTGGGGGATTCTTGGACCAGAAGGGATTTGAGTGTTTGTAGGAGAATTGGTTAAGACAAGAAGAGAAATTACACACTGGAAGCCTCTATCGATTGATTACAATAAGACAAATACACTATTAGAGCACAATACAAGCCAATGCTTCTGTGCAAAATCCCACAGAGGACTCAATTACAAAATACCAAATACCCACGGGACTTGTTGCTGCCGGCCTCCTCTGCACCAAACCTCCACCTTCTTCAAGCCTGCACTTGTGCACACCTTGCACCAAGCTTCCACTAAGGCGGAGGGATGGGTACCTTCTGTCGGCACGCGCACACTTCAATAAGACCTTGGGATCTTTGGGAGACTAGCTTAGCACTTCTCTACACACTTCCTTGGTCACTCTTCATGCACGCCTTGCACTTCACTTCTCTGCATCGCACATTGTGTGTTTCTTGCACTTCTCTCTCTTGCTTCACTTAGACTATGCTCACTCTTGCTTACCCTTAGGATGGTCCAAGAATAGTCCTTGCCTTGATTTGAGTGTGTCCATTCACGTATGCTCCTAACTGCAAGAGTATCTTGGTACTCACTTTGATGTCCCAAGATTGTCTTCACAAGTGGCAGCCAACGACTCCCTGTTTTGTCCTGTAGTGACTTTAGGCTAAAACAAAAATTTTAATTGGGGGGCCATACTTTCACTTGTGCATACGCTGCCGCGTCACATACCTTCACATTTTTCTTTGTAAGTCTTCACTTTTGCACATAAGAGAGGGTTCACCTCAACCTTCCAAAACACTTTAAAAACACTGAACCTTAGGGAAATTAGAGAAATACCTCTATAACGTGCAACCCACTTTCTCCAATTTACCCTTTGTGGACAGTTAATTGTGCAATATCTGTGCACTTTGACACCTGCACTTTAGCACTTTGACTTTGCACCTCTTTATTTTGACCTTGACCTTGTTGACTTTGACCAGTTTGACTTTGACCTTTTGACTTGTATGGGCTTAATATTTGCTCACCACCTAATGTGCTCTCCGTCCCGGAGAGCGACAGCCAAGAATCTGAGCAGAGAGGACACCATGATTATGCAGCTGCAAAACTTCAAAAAAAGACTTGAGTAGCCACGAAGTCCACCACGAGTAGTAGAGAACAAACACCAGAGAATAACTAGTAGTGTATGTAGGGCGGAATGAAGAATGAAGGAAGGAAGGGTGAAAGAAGGGGTGAATTGGGAAGATAGACAAAGAAGGGTCGACGGAACTGTAGGGCAGAAAGTGAAAGATATGAAGGGAGTTGTAGATGTACTTGAATGGGAAATGTATGTGGATGTTTGCAAAAGAGGTGGGGGGGCGGTTGTTGTTGGGGGGGATGGGGGCAGGTGGGCTAGAGGGGTGGGGTGGGGGAGAGGGTGGGAGATCAAGGAATTCACAACCATAGAGAGGCCAACCAATACACATGCATGTAAACAAAACAACCAGCAAACAACATTAGAAGGCACAAGGAACACATAAATAACACAAAACCGAAATCTCATATATAATAGCAAAAAAATACAAGGAAACCTTTGTCGAGTGGTAAGTACATGAAGTGCCATTGAATGGCAAAGGGTCTCCTAGAAAACAGTACATGATAAGCCAATGAATGGCAGGGGATCCAAAAGGGTAACTAAATGCATCCTACCAACTAACTGAGTCTCAACAACAAAAGAGGCAAGGGTAGGCCAGATGATGCTAGTGAAAACCGAAGGGGGTAAAAAAGAAATTCTAGAAAAATTCTCAAAAATTCTCTTCAGGGTCGAGGGTAGTTTTCTCAATCAAAACCACAGAGAGCTTCCTATATCCTTCTAATTTGGCAAGAAAATGACTATTGAAACTAATGAAAACCGCTAGAAAAATTGCTAAAAATTGCTTGAAAAATTCCCAAAAAGTCCCCAAAATTTCCAAAAATTGTATTTCTGTGAAGGTTATGAAATTCCTTCTAAATGGATAAAGAAAACTACTAAAACTAAAACAAAATGAAATGACAAGGCTATGTACAATCTGGATAGATTTTGCAGTTCCAGGTGATCCATACTTCGTCAAGTGTGTTGATGATAGACCTTGAGCCTTGATATGTTGACCAATGGCAAGGCCTCTCCTCGTAGGGTCTCTAACTCCACAACACCCCAATCCAGCATTGTTTTAACTCGATACGGTCCTTCCCAGTGTGGGAGCCTTTTTCCTCTTACTTGTGTATGAAGATGGGGTCTATGGAGAAGAACTAACATGTCTGGCTCTATGTTGTTGTTCCACAAATGTCAATAATGTGCCTCATTCCTCTTCATCTGAGTTTCTATCAATTGTTTTGTTGCTAGTAGACGAATCTCTTCTACTTTATGCAGGGCTCCTAGCCTCTGAGAGACACCACAATCTTTCTTATCGTGCATGAATGCCACTTTAGGGGATCCATGTAAAAACTCAAAGGGCTCAATTGGCAATATGCCATAAACGAGTTGGAATGGAGAATATCCGGTGGCCTCTTTGTAAGCTAACCTGTATGCCCATAGGGTACCTTGAAAAGCAATGCCCCAGGAAGTAGGCTATAACATACATTCCTTCGTTAACATGGAAATTAATACCTTTCGCTGATTCAGCCTATCCATTAGCTCTTGGGTAGTAGGCACAAGAGGTCCTATGGAGAATTCTATACCTAAGAACCTTGGTCTGTACCAATTTCAAGTGGACATCCAAACCTGCAAATGATGCTACTGTAAATGAAATCAGCCACAGTTTGGGTGGTGCAGTCTGGTGATGCAATAGCTTCAGCCCATTTCGTCGCATAGTCTGTGGCTATCAAAAAATACTTCTCTCTTTTAGGAATCGACAGAGGGTAGATAGGCCCTACAAAATCTAACCCCCACTTCAGAAATGATTGCCAAGAAGTGGAAATAATCAATGGATTATGCCTCTACTTGGCGGGCTTAGGTCCACACCTTTGGAAAACATCACATGCTTTTCCCCAATCATCTCCATCTTTGAATAATGTAGGCCACCATAAACCAGCATCAAGGATCCTCTGACTCATGATATGCCGTGGAAGGTGCCCACCATCTGTTCGTTCATGTGCACATTGAAGGACTTCCCTCACTTCTTCTTCTTCCAAGCACTTCCTAAACCTATCATCCTTCCCCTGTCTATATAATTTATCTTCAATGAAGGTATAAGATCTGCTCTTGATTAGCAGTCTCTTCCTTTGCACAACACTAGCCTTCTCTAGATACATTCGAGTTTTAATGAATTTTTTGATATCATAATACCAACCTTGATCTTGTACAGCGAACAAATTAGCATGTGGAAAATCGTCATTGACTCCACTAGCTTGATCCATCATATTGATTCCGGATAGGTGATCCGCCATAACATTTTCTTTACTTGGCTTATGGACTACAAAAAAATCAAACTCTTGGAACAACAATAACCACCTCCATATTCTACCAGTGGCTTGTGGTTTGTTGAGCAAGTATTTTAGTGGTTGGTGATGCGTTATAATAACAAATTTTACTCCCAGTAAGTAATGATGAAATTTTTGGACAGCAAAAACCATGGCTAGGGCTTCCCTTTCTGTAGTGCTGTAATTCCTTTCAGCCTTGGTCAAAATTCTACTAGCATATTGAATTGGTCTTTCCACCTTAAATTCTTCACTAGGTTGGGTAAAAAATCTTTCATATACATGTAGATGCCACTGCCTATGCAGTGGGGGCACTTTTTACCCAACCTAGTGAAGAATTTAAGTTGGAAAGACCAATTCAATATGCTAGTAGAATTTTGACCAAGGCTGAAAGGAATTACAGCACTACAGAAAGGGAAGCCCTAGCCATGGTTTTTGCTGTCCAAAAATTTAAGGTGGCATCTACATGTGATCAAAATGGGAGCAGATACTAACCTTGACCGTAATGTTTGATATGCATTTTCCTCCTCTTCTTCCCATTTAAAAGGTATTTCTTTACCTATAAGTCTAGCTAGTGGTCTGGCTATCTTTGCATACATTTTTATAAACCTTATGTGGTATCTAGTATGCCCCATGAAACTCTAAATCTCTTTAGGAGATTTAGGTTTAGGCAACTTTAATATAGAAATGATTTTGTGAGGATCTGGTGACATACCTTTAACCGACACCACATGTCCTAAGAGAGTTTCTTCTGTCACAAGGAAATGACATTTGTTTGGATGGAGCTTTAGCTTAGCCTCCCTGCATCTCTTGAAAACATTATGTAGCTCTTGCATGTGATAGTCCAAACAATCTAAAGGAGTCTCCTTGTGAGATCCTGAAACAAAGAGAAGTCATCCATGAAGATTCTAAGTGATTCCAGCAATAAGGGGCCAAAAATGAGATTGACCGTTCTGTTAAAGGTGGCTGGAGCATTTCTAAGCCTAAATGGCATTTTTACATACACATATGTTCCCCAAGATTTGATAAAAGCAGTCTTTTCATGATCCTCTGGGTGTATTGATATTTGCTTATAGCCACTAAAGCCATCCATGAAGTTATATGATGCATGTCGAGCCACTTCTTCAATGACCTGTTCTGCAAATGGCATTGGGAATCCATTTGGGATTGTCACTTTGTTGAGTGCTCTAAAGTCAACGCAAATTCTGATTTTATTGGTATTCTTCTTTGGCACTATAACCATACATGAGAGCCACTCTGAGTGCTCCACAGGAATAATGATTCCTGCATCCTCCATCTTCTCTATTTCTACATAAACAACATCAACATATTTTGGGTTGAGTCTATAACTCTTCCCTCATATTGGTTTGGCTCCCTCAACCAAAGGGATTCTATGCTCTCCATAATATGCAGGCACTCCTTCTAAGTCTTTATAATGCCAGGCAAAAACATCTGTATAATGGGTCAAGAATGATTTTACCTTTTCAAGGAGTCCTAGGTGACTCCACAACCAAGTGGCCACAAAAACTGGCCGATTATTGTCTTGACTACCCAATTGTATTTCTTTGACAGGGTTTCTCTCTACCATATTATCTTCCTGCTCATCTCTAACCATGTTTTCTTCCATTAGCTTTTCGTGCATTGTTTCATAAGCAGGGGCATTTTGAATCTCAATGCATTCCTCCTTATCCTGCATCCATCCTGTAGGTATTTCTTGAATTGGGAAAGAACATTCCTCACTAGAATATTTTACCTTGCCTTTAGCTTTAGGAACTTCTTTCTCTATTGTTGTTGCATATGAACTTTTTCCTCATCTTCATCATAACCTTCAGTTGTGCAAGAATCATTAAGAAAAATTCCAAAACAAGAGGAACAGTTGCCTGCTTGGAGCCAATTTAGAATATCCTCTTCTTCCTAGAAATCTATTTCGAGTTGATCCTCTGATTCTGGTTCCATGCAAATGCCAACTGTTTGCATCATGCTGTTTTTTCTTTGATTATCTGGGCCCTCTTCTAAATGAATCTGTGTCAGCTCTTGCCCTTTCTATTGTACCCACATAGTGTCCTTGCCCCAATCATGAATGACACTTGCATGTCTCAGCCATGGTCTTCCAATTAAGAGGGGAAATCCTCCTTCAACCTGAGGCAATCTTAAAACCACAAAATCGACAATGAATAGATTACCTTGTACTTCAAGTGGAACTTTTGGGATCACTCCCAAGGGCCTTACTTTGCTCTGATCTGCCAAAGTAATAGTGAAATTTGCAGGCCTTGAAGGGTGGAGTCAAATCTTTTGCATTGTATGTTCAGGCATCAAGTTAATGCCAGAACCACCATCCATAATAACGCCTTGAAATTCATGACCTTTGATAGATACTGTTAGCCTAGGACTTTTATAATCTGTAAGTGGTGCTTGCCCTACAATTTTTCCTTTATGTAAAACAACAGTCTTTGCTAACAAGCTTGTAGTGGAAGCCTCATCAATTATCTGCAAGAGTTCTGACCTGAATTTCCCATCCATCTTTATTAAATAAAAAATACTAACCTCCTTTTTCATGGACTTGAGTAGTTTTGAAGCCTCTGGTTCCCTTTAGAGCATGGGCTCCAATTGACTTATCAAACTCCTCATGAGCTCTGTTGAATGCATGCCCAATGGCATCATTGGTACATATGAGATCTCCTTTTTGCCTTGTATCTACACATGCGATGGCTTTGTCTTCTTCAGATGTCTCTTTGCCTTTGTTCAATCCATGAATTCTTGATTCTTGAACTATATCTACTTGAGCCTTTCCCTTGTTTCTTGTCTGCATTGTAAAAGACTCAATTTCTTCTAACTGCACCACCCTAGTAGATGGTGATGGCTAATTGACTTGATCTAACATTTCTTCTTTGTGCACAGAAATCATTTGAATATGGGGCCTGGATGAAAAGGCTTGATTCTTAGGACAACAATTTGTATAGTGGTCTCTGGCCTCTGGGCAGTTTCTGCAAGGAGGGGCATTTTCTGGTAGTGTGCATCTACTTTGATAGTGCCCACATTCTCCACATCTGAAACAAAGGATTGGCCTTCTATGCCCATTCCAAAGTTATTCCTCTGTCTAGGGTTGTAATTGTTACCTTGATTGGGTGCATCCACAATTACATTTGCTGGTGGTAGGGGTCCTCCTTGTGTCCAATATGTTGTTGAAGGTATTCCCCTTGATTGGCATTCCTAGGCCTCATGACCAACTTTCCTGCATAATTGGCAAGTCACACTTAACAGAGGACATTCACTTACTATATGCCCTTGCTTGCTGCACATGGAACACCAAAGTCCACTCTTGATGCCACCTCCTTTGAGTTCCTGCAACTCTTGTCGCAGCTGAGCCAATTCCTTTGCTAGGGCCTTCTCTTCCTTTTGGAGCTTTAATGCTTCAATCTCCCTTTGCAATTGAGTAACAACATTCTCCTCCTCTTTGTGGGGCTTATTCCTTTTTAAGCCCTCTAGCTCCTTCCTTAGGTGGATTACTGGATCCTCCATTTCTATGGAATATTGTAGTTAAGAAGAGGTTTCTCCATACGGTTGCCTTATCTGCTCCAGTCGAGTAGTTGTGTTGATGAAATCCTCTATGGAGGCTCTAGGTAACACTAGTTCCTTAATTTTGCATTGGGTGGCAACTGGAAGTGGCTTAGCTAGCCATTTCTTAACAAAAAAATCATGTTGTGGATCTGGCAATTTAGCCATTAGTGCCTTGGCCCTAGTCACAAACTCTAGGCTCACCTCAACCCAATCTCAAATTTTCTAGTTCTTCTATGATGATTTCTGCAGTATTTCCATGCTGGAATTGATTTTTGAATGCATCTTTCATCAAATCCCAAGTTGTAAAATGGTTCTCACCAAATTGGCTGAACCATTTATCTGCTAATCCTTCTAATGTGGCAGGGAAGAGTATCAAGAAAGCATCCTCCTTGCCCATTAAGCCTCTAGTCTTGCATAGTGCCAAAAATCTTCTAATATGCTCGTCTGGATCCTCCTGAGCTAGGCCTTTGAAAGAAGGTAAATTTATATTTAATCTTGAGAGTAAGGATTCCAAGTCTACCTGTCCCGCCATGCTCTTTACTGATGAGGTTGAAGATAGTGGACTGGAGGATCTTCTAACAACCTTCCTTCTTGTTTGCTTGCAGGTGACCCTCAATGTTTGGGACCGGGTTGCGGTCATGAGCTATTCATAGTCCACTTAATATGCGACACTTGATAAGAATATTTACCTTTTGGTTAATGAAGGAGCACTGTAGTACTGTCGACACTTGATCTCTTCTATACTTTGCACTTGGTCTCTCCTAAGCTCAAATCTCCTTGGATGTCCCACCGTGCATGCCAAATTTTGCTGGGGGATTCTTGGACAAGAAGGGATTTGAGTGTCTGTAGGAGATTTGGTTAAGACAAGAAGGGAAATTACACACTGGAAGCCTCTGTCGATTCATTACAATAAGACAAATACACTATTGAAGCACAATAAAAGCCAATGCTTCTGTGCAAAATCCCACAGAGGACTCAATTACAAAATACCAGATACCCAAGGGACTTCTTGCTGCCGGCCTCCTCTGCACCAAACCTCCACCTTCCTCAAGCCAGCACTTGTGCACACCTTGTACAAAGCTTCCACTAAGGGGGAGGGATGGGTACCTTCTGTCAGCACGTGCACACTTCCATAAGACCTTCGGATCTTTGGGAGACTAGCTTAGCACTTCTCTGCACACTTCCTTGGTCACTCTTCATGCACACCTTACACATCACTTCTGTGCATTGCACACTGTGTGTCTTTTGCACTTCTCTCTCTTGCTTCACTTAGACTATGCTCACTCTTGCTTACACTTAGGATGGTCCAAGAATAGTCCTTGCCTTGATTTGAGTGTGTTGATTCACGTACGCTCCTAACTGCAAGAGTATCTTGGTGCTCACTTTGATGTCCCAAGATTGTCTTCACAAGTTGCAGCCAACGACTCCCTCTTTTGTCCTGTAGTGACTTTAGGCTAAAATAAAAATTTTAATTGGGGGGCCATACTTTCACTTTTGCGTACGTTGCCGCTTCACATTTTCCTTTTAAGTCTTCACTTTTGCACATAAGAGAGGGTTCACCTGAACCTTCCAAAACACTTTAAAAACACTTTGAACCTTAGGGAAATTAGAGAAATAGCTCTAGAACGTGCAACCCACTTTCTCCAATTTACCCTTTGTGGACAGTTAATTGTGCACTACTTGTGCACTTTGACACCTGCACTTTAGCAGTTTGACTTTGCACCGGTTGATTTTGACCTTGACCTTTTTGGCTTTGACCAACTTGACTTTGATCTTTTGACTTTGATGGGCTCAACAACTTCTCTATCCATGTTTTATATTCCTTTTATTGATCTACGTTAGGGTTATTTGGCAATTCAAGATACTCGTCCTCTCCATTCACTAAACCCCATAGTCCTTCTCGCATCAAGAAATTCACCATCCTATATGACCATATATGGTAGTTGTCTTTGTTAAGCTTATCCCCCACTATTTCTGCAATGTCATCATCCATTCTTGTGATTTAAGCACTTGTCTATGCTATGGTAGTCTTATGTCAAGACTTAGAAAATATTCCACAACATTTGGCGTGTATTTATTGATATATGCACCAAAAAACGGAATGTTTCCAACCAATATCAATCGTTTTCCTCTTGTTTCAAGCACTCCCTAGTATGTTCCTATGCATTTATATGCTCATTTACGACCGCTTCGAAAACTTTTTGGTAGAGTCTCCGTTGTCCAAAGTGTACATGATCCAAATCAACTATAATAAATGCACTCCAAAACCCAAACTCTAGGAAAAAGCATCAATAATAGAAGGTAATGTAAGTGAATTCTTTCTGATGGGAGGCCTAAATCTCATACATCGATCCCATGATTGATGCACAAGGTCTTTGGATTGTATTCTCTTTGTTCTTCCACATATATCCCCAAGTATTTCTATGCGATGAGAATACCCTAGTTAAAAACCCCACCACCTCTCTCAGTTCTTGTTTAATTCATGGTTCTCAATAGGGTACATGTAACCTCACAAGGTGCATGACTCGTCCAAATTAAGGACCCGCAATTGCATGCACTCATCCACAGCGTTTGAGTAATATCCACTTAAGGACCCACAAGAGTGTACATATGTCACCTGCCAAATGCACTAAAAAAAAAAAACTGAAATGAAATATGTACCTAGATAAAGCCTTCACAATTTCATATCAAGTTTCCCAAGCTTAGTTTCCATCTCCGCACGTGGTTAAGAATTGAGGTTATCAGACTCGTTCTCTCTTCCCTACTTATCTTGCTAATCATATCTCTATCTCAGAGACATACATACATAGAACGAGACATACACAGATCGTCCAGAATCCAGATTCTCCAGAACTGATATGTGTCAGACTTGTTCGTTTTCCGGGTGTTCGCACTAAATCCTGCTACGTCTTTCACAGTAAAGATGGCGTAGAATGGCAGTGCTTATCTTATCCGTGCATCATTCTACTGGATCTTCGTCGCGGTGTCAAATGCATTCTCCTCAAAAGTTGAACTTTACATTGCTTATCTACGGAGACATATGGGACGAGGTGGTCATTTTGTTACCTCAGCGAGACAGAGAAGAGATGCAGAAAATGCACGTCATAGCTCTGATACCACTGTTAGTTCTGCGCAGCTAGTGCACTGTGCATATACGCACAGCCATTGACACAGAGAGCGAGATACATTTCCGGATAAGGCGTACCACTGGGCGGTGCTCACCCGTTTAATTCATATGAGTTGTTTTACGGTTTTACAAATTAATGCCACGGCATCAAACGAAAAGGATAAATATCTTCTTTGGGAATTCTCTATGCGACCCCACCTTCATTAGCTATGTGATGCTCAAGTTTCTAATATGAAAATGCCTCATCACTTTGTTTCCGAAAATAAGAAAATACCGCATCACTTTCAAGAGATCGATTTACGCAATTGAGGGTAGTCATGCCAAGCAAAGATTGTTGTTTTTATAAGCACACCTACGAATCTAGTCATCGACAGCAATTTAGAAAACAAGAAATGAAACCATAAATGGATGACATCGCAAGTGCTGGAAATCAAAATATCATTAATGCGTTCATCAATATCTGCTTATTTCTTCGTCTCGGGACTGTGATGTCTGAAAATCATATTTGATGATATTTGATAAACATGAAAGGATACGTATTGGATAGTTCATACTAAATCATGCGAGTGTGAGCAAAGTGGTAAAAGATGAGAACTGTGCGCACAAGGAATTCATGGAATATTACATCCTTCGAGTTGAGAAGTGGACTTGTTATAATGAATGCAAGAAGTTTGGACGCAAATAGTCTCTGAGGTGAACTATCTTTAATTCATTTATTAGAAAACAAAGTAAAAACATTGTGCAAGCAGATGTCAAATGGTTCTGCTGATGGAATGAGTAAAGTATGATTAAGCTTTGATTTTATATGGACTTATTCAATTGCTTGGACACTGCAGAACGATAAGTGTATACATTTGAGCTAGTTTTTTGGTAGACCTGATATACACCCTTGAAAAACCAATTTATTACCAATAAAAGAGCTCTATTATAAGAGGAGGATCTTGCAGGTTATGAACGTCTTCTACTCTTAAAGAATCCATTAGTGAAATCATCAAGTATTAGTGAACATGAAGAATATCGACAAGGATTGGGCTACCTTCATGTCAGTAGCTCGTCCTCTGTTTTACTTCTTTCACTAATAGTTGATGATTTCTGGTTAGTCCTGTTCATCAAAGTATTAACAATGTCCTGTCCATCCTGCATGTTCAACTTCTGTGAGTTTGGCCAATACTCGTCCGTTGTTAGGACCTACAAAAAGATTATACGGTGAGAACAAAGGGACCGAGCATTGGAAGAACAATTTTTTTTATCATTTATAATCGCTCAGTTATATAAGTGGCTCTAATTATTTTTACTGTTCGAGCTTCGCCAGGAAATTATATGTCTCATACTAAACTCATGAAGACCAATGCAATGTCAACTTCGCACCTTGACTTGCAATTGCAAGAATTTGACATAATTTATGGCTTTTTCTAGCATTGTTACGAAATCCACCTGCAAGGTAAGTAACATTGCAGGTTCTTGAGAGTAATAAAATTTGCTAACGAAGTCAAAATGTCCACGACAAAGTACTCAGTTCACCTTGGTACCATTTGGAATAAGCTGTTGCAGTATCCTTATTCGCTGACTTATTCTTTCTCTGCGGTTCTGTATTATAATGAAGCGAGTTATATTGATGCGAATGTAATGTAGAAAAGAGTGACTGTTAAAAGGTTTCGCATGATTTCGCGAGAAATGATGATGACAATACCCTTGCGGCAGCGCTCTGAGAATGGGGTGATGTAGATTTCTTCACACGAGAGTTGGATCTCTTCTGTACACTTCCTAATTGCAGAATGGGACTTTCTTTTTTGTCTATGGCTTCGTCTTCTTTGAATGACAGAGTGCGTTGATCGGCCGGACTGTCTTTGCCACGCGGCGAGACAGGTACGCATGTTGTTGCGGCATCACTAGGGTCTGTAAAAGCCTTCACAAAGTTTGTGTCCATTACTTTAAGGTTTTCATGACGAATACGTTTGAATTCGGAATTTGCGCCGCCCTCCATACATAAAACGTCCGCGCTGTTGCTTGTGGTGACTTGCTTGATTGTTGCAGCTTCTATGTTATCGAGGTCATTCATGTCGATGGATTCGAGCGCATCTATTCTCCACAAGAAGGCCGAACCCAGCTGCTCTGACTGATAAGCGGGTATCTTCCTCGCTCTCGTGATGCGGTGCATATCCCGCTTCTGCGCCCAAAGCCGCCAGACATGTACATATGATTATAAAGTTACGATACTCTCGTTGGGTGATCTTCTTCGTTTTCGGAACACTATATATATATATATATATATATATATATATATATATATATATATATGTGTGTTTGTGGCTTCTTTGTATGCCCATGTAAAGATTCACAAGCAACTCTTATTGTGAATTCACTGATATATACTCTCTCTCTTTCTCTCTCTCTCTCTCTATATATATATATATATATATGTGTGTTTGTGGCTTCTTTGTATGCCCATGTAAAGATTCAGAAGAAATTCTTTATGTAAATTCGCTGTATATATATATATATATATATATATATATATATATATATATATATTCATGCATACATCCATGATTTCGTTCAGTCATTCCTACGCACATGCGAACTAACATATATGCACGTATACAAAAAAAATTCAAATATTATTTACTAACGTATTACATATGCGTAGAAGTACATGTCAGGATAGTTCTCAGGCCCTAGTGCCATCGCACATATGCACTTGTACGTAAAAGGAACTACTATTTACTCACGCATCACTTAAATGGTGTGTGAAATCTATGTCACGAAAGCTCGCAGACCACAATATGACTAGAGGAATGGTGTGCTGTCATAGACAATGTGTGGAGGCAAATTTTAGTTTTCTCAAAACTGTCAGACATAAAGAGAGCAAGACCTTCCACGCGCATTACGGGGACATAGATGATTGAAACCCATCAGAAATGTCATTTCTGCAGTCTCAAAGTGCTGGTTGACAAAGACTTGTGTAATTATGCTTTTCAAATACACCGAGAAAAGTATAGTTATTTTCAAAGCGAGAAAGGGGTTCTAATGCAAGAGGAAAGCTCACAACCTCCGATCACACTTAGTTACTTCTTGCAGCTATTTTGCATCATATCTGAAACAATGATTTTTGCATCCTTCTTGTTTCATTGTTTACCAATTGGTATAATGACTACTACACAAATGGATTTTGGTGAAGCAAAAAAATAGTTGTATGTTTGGTCTCTTCTATATATTTTTAATGTGATTTTCTTCTTTTTCTTACTCTTTCTCACTCTCTCAATCACTATACCGAACTCTTTCACTCTAATTCATGGTTTTTGTTGTCTTTGAGAAACACATCAAGCGCAATTAGGCCTAGTGAGATTTGCATCTATGCAATTAGACTTAGGAAGCTTGTTATATATCATATTTAGCTTCATATCCACACAACACGTACAAGAAAATGAAATTTTACTTTTAATTATACAAACATACAGACATAGACACATGTACTCATACAAAGGCATAGAGAGTCACATACATACACACACATACATACACACACACATACATACACTTACACACATACATATACACATATAAACACATAGACATACAAATATACATACATATACACACATATAGAGACACTAACAAACACATACGTACACAGAAACAGTAGAATGATTTTTCAGAATAGAGCGTTTGTTTTTGTTTTTTCTCTACACTTAAAATGTCGTCTTAAAATGTCGTTTTGTAGGTGGATTTTCCTTTTCTAGGTGGGCAATTCGTTAGCAACTTCTTTTATCGCCGAGATCGCAATTTTTGTTTATAAGTGGTTTTTCTCATTATGGGTTGCTCTTCCTATTTCCTTATCACCCCCATGTCTTATAATCACTTTTTTATGTTCTCTTTTCTATTGGAGATGTTGGCGGAATGTTTTTCTCCATATAGAGAGTTTGTTTTTGTTTTTTGTCTACACTTAAAATGTCGTTTTGTAGGTGGATTTTCCTTTTCTAGGTGGGCAATTCTTTAGCAACTTCTTTTATCGCCGAGATCGCAATTTTTGTTTATAAGTGGTTTATCTCATTATGGGTTGTTCTTCCTATTTCCTTATCACCCCCATGTCTTATAATCACTTTTTTATGTTCTCTTTTCTATTGGAGATGTTGGCGGAATGTTTTTCTCCATGTGGCATTGCATATCACATGCATAGTTAAATATATGTGTGTGTTCATACATACACACATACACACACACACAGACACATATATATATATATATATATATATATATATATATATATATATATATATATATATATATATATATATATATATATATATATATATATATATATATATACATGACGTAAAAACATACCTGCATCTATAGGTACATACATACACCAATACAAAATACATACATGAATATGTACATAAACACACACATACATACCAACATGTTTAGTTAAATACATGAATACACAGATATGTCTATGTATGCATACATACGTACATACACACATACATGCATAGAGATATACATACATTTATTCATATATGCATGCATACTTACATAAATACATACGTACCTAGATACATACATACATACACACATACATAGAAACAAACAAACATACATAAATGGATGTTTACATACATACATACATAAATAGATGTTTACATATATACATACATGAATAGATGTTTACATACATACATACATGAATACGTAAGTACTTATATGCATAAATACATACATACATACATGCTTAATACATACTTACTAACATACATCTACCACTACATATTTACTTATACACATACATACGAACATACATACAAATTCCTAAATACTTGCATACATACATATATACATACATAAATGCATCATGGAGACTTACATCATGCATACATAGATACATACATACATAGATACACACATACATATATACATATAGACATACATAGATACACGCATACATATAGACATACATACAAATATACATACATGCATACATACATTCATATATACATGCATACTTACATATGTCCAAAAAAATAACCATACATAAATACATACACACACACATATACATATATATATATATATATATATATATATATATATATATATATATATATATATATATATATATATATATATATATATATATATATATATATATATACATATCTACATACATACATTGCATGCATACATACATACATACTTGCTTACTTACGTAGTTAGTTACTTGCATACACACATAAATAGGTATATGGAATGCTTTTGTTTAATGAAGCTAGAATGTTTCATTTTGTGGGGGGACGTTTTTGGGATTTGGACTATCTTTTTTAGGGTGTAGCAATTTCTTTATAAGTAATTGTTCTATACTTTATCAAAAGTAATAATGAAGTGCACATGTGGAAAATCATACAGGTAGATCACTCGAGAAGTTCAGATCTGATGGAGGGGGAGAATACTTGTCCAAAGAGTTTGATGAGTTCTTCCACGACAAAGGTATCACAAGGGAAGTGACTATCAGGTACTCTCCTCAACTAAATGGAATTGTAGAGAGGAGAAACAAGGCACTTTTTGGATCAGCCCGAACAATGCTTGAAGAGAAGAAGTTGCCACATTATCTATGGGTAGAAGCTATTTCAATTGTTGTGTATCTTTTCAATAGACCACCATCCAAATTACTTCAAGGTATGTTTCCTTATGAAGCATGGCATGGAAGAAAACCTAGTCTTGGACATTGCAAGTTCTTTGGTTGTTTAGCTTATGTTTATGTACCATTACAAATAAGAGGTAAGCTAGATGAAAGGACAAGAAAGGTAGTGTTTATTGGATACGATTCAATTCAGATGGGTTACAAGTTTAGTAATCCTTCAACCAAGAAATTCATACAAGTAGAGATGTTGTGTTTCAACAACATAGATCTTGGTCTGATGAAGACAAACAAAAGGTAACTCTACCATATGATCTTGATTCTAATTTTCATTAATTAGGAAGCAAGCATGAAGCACAGGTCCAGGATCAAAGAAGTGATAGAGATAATGATCAAGATGAAAGGGAAAAGGATTACAAGCTTTGGAAGTCAAGAGGCAAAGCAAAGATGCAAGGGGTTGGAGAATGCTCCAAACAAGCACCGAGAAGATCAAAAGGTATGGATATAATTCCACATTTGTTACAAAGCATTCAATTGACTTGGAAAAAGATTCAATTTCATAGGAACACTCAACCTACGAAGAGGCAAAGGAAAACCCTAATTGGGAAAAGGCCATGAAAGAAGAAATAAATGCATTGAAGGAGATGGAAACTTGGGATTTGGTTCCAATGTCATCGAATCAAAAGGTAATTGCTTACAAATCGGTATAAAAAGTTAAAAGAAATTCAGATGGATCATTTTGCAGGCACAAGACAAGATTACTTGACAAAGGATGCTCACAAACTCATGGTATAGATTATCAGGAAACATTCACACCAATTGCAAAGGTGACTTCAATCACGACATTGATAAGTATAGCTGCTACAAGGAATTGGATACTCCTCCAACTTGATGTGAAAAATGGATTCTTAAATGGTTAGATAAGTGAAGAGGTATACATGTCACAAACACTAGGTTTTGAAAACAATAATCATCCATCTTATGTTTCTAGACTTAAGAATGCATTGTATGAATTGAAACAAGCTCCTAGAGCTTGGAATTACAAGTTAATTGTATATTTTCAAGATCAAGGGTTCAAAGCTAGCAACTGAGGTCCTTCTCTATTCATCAAAACTGATCACAATGCGTTTATCTATCTATGTATATATGTAGATGATATTATTGTGAAAGGTGATTATCTAAGGATTAAGAGACACATGCAAGAGGAGTTCAAAATCAGTGACTTAGGTGAGCTCACATATTTCCTAGGTATGCAAGTGATATACACAGATGAAGAATATATTGACTTAGAGAAGATACATTCACGATCTTCTTGTTAAGTGGAAAATGGAGAAGACTAAACCTGCATGTACACCTTTGGAAATCAATCATAAACTAAGTGTTTATGAAGGTGTTGTTGCGAACATTTGTTTTATGTAGGGTACAAGTTTCAAATTATGTAAATACCTTTGGGAAGTCTTCAAATACTTCAAGGAGGCTCATATTATTCATAAAATTTAGCAAAAATACCACGTGAGTTCTAGAACATGGTGAGTCAAATTAGTGAGTCACAAGGGAGCTTCAGTGGTGTCCTAGTGGAAGGTCGATGTGGCTAGTTCTCAAAGTCCATCAATACTTTGCTTATTTGAGCACTTGAGTCATGTAATACCTCCATCCAAGTGTCTACCACGAATTTAGATGTATTAGGAAGGTTTTAGATTAGTTTCCCATGCTATAAAAAGAGGAGAAAAGTCGTGATCTTGTGGGATGTCCAAGAGAGTATCTCTATGCTACTCTAGTTTTTGTATGCAGAGCTTGCAGAGCTTGTATCTCCTTCATTATATATCCAAATTACATGTTTGATAGCTCATTTGAAAGCTCTTCTTGTATAATTTCATAGTACCAATGTTCATAATCATTGGATTTGTGAGCTGAGAGCAACACTCTCTGCAAGTAGTGTGTGTTCTCTGTTTTTTATCCCTGCTGAAGGTCTCCATTAAACATCCAACTTGCAGAGGTCATATCTCCTTGTGTATGTATTCAAATCATGTGTTCTTTGGCGTGTTAGAAAGCTCTCCAAGTCTACTTGTATTCTGGAAATTTTCAGATTCATTGGAGTTGTGAGTTAAGAGCAGTAGTCTCTACAAGTGATGTATGTCCTCAGGTTCATCTCTATTTCAAGGTCTCCATTAAAGCTGCATATTGCAGAGGTCATAGCTCATTGAGTATTTATCCAAATTGAGTTTTCTTTGGCTCATTGGAAAGCTCTTGGTCTCTAGTATATGTGGCTAAAACATTTTTAAAAACTTTTGAGTGAGTAGAGAGTAGTAAGCTCTGCAAGCATGACTGGTTTTCTATGATGAAGTTTGTGAGAAGGTCAACTTGTTCCTAGGGGGTTCCACCTACTTCCTGCTATACTTTGGAGGTCAATAAACTCCAACATTGGTATCAGAGCAAGTACTTGGAGGCTTGGAGAAGGTTATCATACCTTGACGAAGAATTTGAAGCTATCAAAGAAGCAGTTCATCATCAACACTACACAAAGGTAGAAGAAGATTGCAAGGAGGCATCTGAAGCAACATCCAAGCAAAGAAAGGTGCACATACCTCATTTACAAGGTAACTATTATATTTCTTCTCATCACACACATTGGAAAGGAGGCTTAAAGGAGGAAGCTTAGCATTTGTATTATGGGAGACCAACATGCACAAATAGAGAAGCTTGATAAGACCAATTATCAGGCATGGAAGTTTAGAATCACAGCATACTTGCAAGGTAGAGGCTTGTATGGTTTGATTGACGGCACAGATATCAAACCCACATTACCAGAGGACCCAAATCAGCAACAATTGAGGGAGTTTAGACTTTTGAATGAGAGAGACAAAAGGGTTATATTCATTTTATCACAAAATATTCAAGATTCAATGGTAGGACACATACAAGATCTAGACACAAGTAGAGATGTTTGGCTTGCATTGGAAAGGTTGTATGCTACAGGTACAAGAGCAAGGAAGATTCAACTCAAAAATGAGTTGAATAACATAAAGAAAGATACAAGGACATCGGTCAATGATTACATATTGAAAGTTAAAGAGATTGCAGATCAACTAGGATCAATTCAAGCTCATGTGGAGGACGACGACTTGGTTGCACATACTCTCAACGGACTCAAAGATGATGAGAGATGGAAACCCTTCATTACTTCAGTTTATGTCAGAGGAGAATTACCAGATTTTGATCAACTTATTGCCCTCATGATCACGGAGGAGATGAATCTAAATGGTTCTACTTCAAATCAAAAAGGATCTCAAGGACAAGCTCTTTATGTAGGATCATCAAGAGGTGGAAACAGAGGTGGAAGAGGTTCAAATAGAGGTCGAGGAAGAAGGATTGATGATCAAAGGACTTCAAGTGGCTTCTTCAACACAAGAGGAAGAGGAAGATCAAGCGCTAGAGGTACGAGAGGCTACTACAACTACAACCAAAGACAAAGGAGTGAAGATAATAAGAACAATTGCTATATATGTGGAAGGTATGGACACTATGCCAAAGATTGTTATCAAAATGAAAATAATCAAGGTGGTAATCAAAGAGGAGGCTATTCAAGAAGAGGTAAACAACAAGGAAATTATGCAGTTGAAGGTAAAAGTGATGATTATGATTCTCTTCTTATGATGAATGTAGAAACTAAGATGAATTCCAATAGTGATGTATGGTATGTAGATAGTGGTTGTTCTAATCACATGTCTCATGATGCTTCATGGTTTTCTAATATGCATAATCCGTCATGTAAAGGTCATGTTGAAATAGGAGATGATACAACACATAAGATTATGCAGGTTGGAGATGTTGTTATGCAGGATAAGAGCAAGAAAAATTGCTTGAAGGATGTACTTTATGTGCCAACGATCACTAAGAATTTGATGTCGGTTGGTCAAATGGTAGAAAAAGGTCTACAAGTGAGATTTAATCATGCAGGTTGCTTCATTGAGGATCCAAAGCAAAGGAGGTTAATTGCTAGAGGTCAAAAACAAGGTAGATTGTTTACATTCAAGGTAAACCCAAATCATACAAACTATTTCTCTTATGGTATGCATCGAATAGCAGAGCTTGATCTATGGCACAAAAGGATTGGACACATGAATGTACACAGGTTAAAGGAGCTATCAAAGAAGAGGATTGTTGAAGGATTACCTGATCTTACTAAGCAACATATGGTGCATCTTTGTGAAGCATGTCAAATGGGTAAGCAGAGTAGACAACCTTTCAAGCATTCAAGTTATGTAAGTGATGGTTTGCTAGATCTCATACACACAGATGTGTGGGGACCTACTAAAGAGGCATCCTTGATTGGTAATAAGTACTATGTATCATTCATTGATGATCATAGTAGAATGACATTTGTGTATTTCATTAAACATAAGAGTGAGGTCTTTGATTGTTTCAAGAAGTTCAAATCATATGTCGAAAAGCAAACAGGAAGGTATATTAAGAAGCTAAGGTCTGATGGAGGGGGAGAGTATTTCTCTCAAGCTTTTACTGATTTTTTGTATGATGAAGGTATCAAAAGAGAAGTTACATGCAGGTATACTCCACAACAAAATGGAGTCGCAGGCTGAAGCTGTTTGCACAAGTGTTTACATTATGAATAGAGTTCCGACTGCTGGAGTTCATCATTTGACACCATATGAGGTATGGCATGGAATGAAACCAAGTGTAAGTCATTTGAAAGTATTTGGTTGTGTATGTTATGTACATGTACCTAGTGAGGTGAGATCTAAACTTGATGCAAAATCAGAGAAATGTATATTTATTGGTTATGCAGATACTCAAAGAGGATATAGATGCTATAATCCTCATACCAATAAGGTTGTTGTGTCAAGAGATGTAAACTTTGATGAATCACTTTCATGGTATGCAGATAAGAATTGTTTGCAGGACATGGATGAAAATGAAGAAGGTGTGGTTGAAGGAGATGAATGCATAGTTCAGCCATCAGGAAGTTTAAATGATGAAAGGAGTGGTCTAGATGAAGAAAGAGGCTCACCTTTCAATGGAAGATTAAGGCAAGAGTCACCTCCAAGTGTTAAAAGTAAAGGTAAACTCAAACTTGTTGAAGTTAATGATGAAGGAGAGGAAATTAGTGATGTATGTGAGTATGGAGAATCATCAAAGGTTCCTAATAAGAAAGGAAGAGCATCTACATTGGAGGTAAGAAGAACTTTAAGAGTAAGTAAGCAACCTCAAAGGTATACTTATGAATCTTTCATGAATACTCATTATGCTTTTATGACAAAAGTTGAGCAGGAAAATGAACCCACATGTTATGATGAGGCCAAAGGAGATGAAAAGTGGGAGAAAGCAATGAGAGAAGAAATGGAAGCACTACAGGATAACAAGACTTGGTATTTAGTTCCAAGTACACCAAAGAAAAAGGTAATTGGTTGCAAGTGGGTTTTTAAGATTAAAAGAAATAGTGATGGTAGTGTGTCTAGATATAAGGCTAGACTTGTAGCAAAAGGATATAATCAAACTCAAGGTGTGGACTATGAGGAAACATTTAGTCCAGTAGCAAATATGGCAACAGTAAGAACTTTGTTGGCTTTAGCTGCAAGTAAAAGGTGGAATATATATCAACTTGATATAAAAAATGCCTTTCTTAATGGTGAGTTAAATGAAGAAGTGTATATGTCACAGGCAGATGGTTATGTGGATGCAAAATGTCCTAATCATGTATGCAGGTTAAAGAAGGCATTGTATGGTCTTAAGCAGGCACCAAGGGCATGGAATGCAAGGTTGGTAAAGTATCTTATGCTGCAAGGATACACAGCGAGTCATGCTGATCCTTCACTTTATGTAAAACATGTAGATGGCATGTGTGTCTATGTATGCATTTATGTGGATGACTTGTTGATTACAGGGAATGATGCAAAAGCAATTGATGAGATAAAAGGTAATTTGGGAAAGGAATTTAAAATTTCAGATCTTGGTTTGCTCAGATACTTTCTTGGGATTGAAATTGTGTATAGCGATGAAGGTATGTGGTTGATACAAAGAAAGTATATATGTGATATGCTGAAAAGGTTTGGTATGCAGGAATGTAAATTTGTTTCTACTCCAATGGAATGTAATGTAAAGCTGAGTGCAAAGGAAGGTGATGATTTGCATGATATGAATGTATATAGATCCATGGTAGGATCTTTGATTTATGCAACAAAAACTAGACCTGATATATGTTATGCAGTGGGAGTATTCTCACAGTTTATGCATGAACCTAGAGTACCTCATATGCATGCAGCGAAAAGAGTGCTTAGGTATTTGAAAGGTACCATGAACGAAGGATTATTTTATAGTCATGATGTTGATCTAACTCTTAAAGTCTTTAGTGATGCAGATTGGGCTGGAAGCAAAGATGACAGAAGATCCACAAGTGGATATGTGGTAATAGCAGGAAACAAGACATTAACATGGAGTTCAAAGAAACAGCCTACAGTTGCTTTATCTTCTACAGAGGCTGAGTATAGAGGTTTAGCATTGGCTACTACTGAGGTTATGTGGTTTAAAAAGTTGTTTCATGACTTGAATGTGCAGGTTGATGTACCACTGATATATGGGGATAACTTGAGCAGCATTCATATGACCTCAAATCCTATTTTTCATGCTAGAACAAAGCATATAGAGGTTCACTATCATTATGTTCGAGAGAAGGCCATGAACAATGAAGTGCAGGTTTCTTTTGTTGGAACAAAGGATCAAGTTGCAGATATCTTCACCAAATCCTTGGATGGACCAAAGCTTCAAAGATTCAACTATATTCTTGGCATGAAGGAAATACCCTTTGAAACTTGAGGGGGAGAATGTTGCGAACATTTGTTTTATGTAGGGTACAAGTTTCAAATTATGTAAATACCTTTGGGAAGTCTTCAAATACTTCAAGAAGGCTCATATTATTCATAAAATTTAGCAAAAATACCACGTGAGTTCTAGAACATGGTGAGTCAAATTAGTGAGTCACAAGGGAGCTTCAGTGGTGTCCTAGTGGAAGGTCGATGTGGCTAGTTCTCAAAGTCCATCAATACTTTGCTTATTTGAGCACTTGAGTCATGTAATACCTCCATCCAAGTGTCTACCACGAATTTAGATGTATTAGGAAGGTTTTAGATTAGTTTCCCATGCTATAAAAAGAGGAGAAAAGTCGTGATCTTGTGGGATGTCCAAGAGAGTATCTCTATGCTACTCTAGTTTTTGTATGCAGAGCTTGCAGAGCTTGTATCTCCCTCATTGTATATCCAAATTACATGTTTGATAGCTCATTTGAAAGCTCTTCTCGTCTACTCTCATAGTACCAATTTTCATAATCATTGGATTTGTGAGCTGAGAGCAACACTCTCTGCAAGTAGTGTGTGTTCTCTGTTTTTTATCCCTGCTGAAGGTCTCCATTAAACATCCAACTTGCAGAGGTCATATCTCCTTGTGTATGTATTCAAATCATGTGTTCTTTGGCGTGTTAGAAAGCTCTCCAAGTCTATTTGTATTCTGGAAATTTTCAGATTCATTGGAGTTGTGAGTTAAGAGCAGTAGTCTCTGCAAGTGATGTATGTCCTCAGGTTCATCTCTGTTTCAAGGTCTCCATTAAAGCTGCATATTGCAGAGGTCATAGCTCATTGAGTATTTATCCAAATTGATTGTTCTTTGGCTCATTGGAAAGCTCTTGGTCTCTAGTATATGTGGTTAAAACAGTTTTAAAAACTTTTGAGTGAGTAGAGAGTAGTAAGCTCTGCAAGCATGACTGGTTTTCTATGATGAAGTTTGTGAGAAGGTCAACTTGTTCCTAGGGGGTTCCACCTACTTCCTGCTATACTTTGGAGGTCAATAAACTCCAACAGGTGTGTAAATTGAAGACCTAAAAGAATATCAAATCTTGGTAGGTAGCTTTATATATGGTACTCATATAAAGGCGGGCATCCAATATAGTGTGGGAGTGCGTAGTCAGTTCTTGCACTCGCGGAGAACACCACACATGGATGCAGCTAAGACAGTACGTAAGTATCTCAAAGGTACAATCAATGAAGGTATACTCTATCCTAACTCAGATTTGGATATCAAAATCTATTCAGATGCAGATTGGGCAAGAGCTAAGGATGATGGAAAAAGTACTTCTGGTTACTTGGCATTTGCAGGTTCAAAGCTAGTTTCATGGAGTTACAAGAACCAACCAACAGTTGTTTTTTCCTCAGATGAAGTAGAGTACAGAGGTTGACCATAGAAATTCAAGAAGCAATACAGTTAAAAGCATTGTACACAGATTTGGGACTTGTAAGTTCCAAACCTCACATATTTGGAGATAATGTAAGTTCCATGCATCTAGCGGCAAACCCTATTTTTCATGCAAAGACAAAGCACATAGAAGTCCATTACCACTTCATCAAGAAGAAGCTCATGGCAAAGGAGATTGATATTTCTTTCGTTCCAACATAAAAGCAAGTAGCAGATATGATGACAAAGGCACTTGATGGAATAAAGCTTTGTAGATTCAAAGTTATTGCACATATTCAACCTATGAGAGAATGAAGACTCAAGCACACTTTAGTTTAAGGGGGATTTGTTGGAATATCAAGCGTACACTATGCTTGAGGTGGATTTGATCTACACCCAAGGCTATCACGTCGAAAGAATATCTGTTGGAGAGTTCTTTTTTTATGCTCACTTGTACTTTTTAAAAATATTTTTCATGGATCTTTCACCATTGGAAAAGCCTTGAGATCTACACAAGTAAAGGTAGAAAGATAGAGCCCAAATTCCAAGAATTTGTTCTAGTTGATTTGCATTCAATGAAGCAATCAATCATATAAAAGTTGATCAAACTAGATCTTCAAAATCTACTTGTAGAAGTCATTGAACAGTCATAGAGTCTATATAAATACTTGAAATCACTTGTACAAGGGACACGAAATATACAAGTCCTATGAGAAAAGGGTAAATTCACCGGATTGAATATCATAGAATACCTTGATGCATTTGAAGAGCAAGTGCAGATCCAAGGTTTACCTGGTGATGTACTAATAAAGTACTTCAGCCATGTAGTTATTAGATCCATACTTGAAAGCATCCAAGTACATGCTAGTAATCCTTGGTAGGTGTTTAGGAAAGAACTACATAAAATGTTCTATCTTGAGGATTTTAGTCAACACAACCGAGAAGTATTTTTGTGACGGGTGAATTCCCCTAAGGCTAATGAGCCTCTAATTCATCTTCATGGTGAGCTTATGAGACAATTTGTTCACCTTCCTGAGGAAGATAGGAATGCATTAAATCCTGACCTGATTATTCATTTCCTCGAGATATTGAGTCTTGAAGTAGAGCTGAAGTAGAGCAAAGAATCGAAGAATGATTGATGATTGGTAAAAATTAAAACATGAAATAGAGGTTGTATCTCAAATGAAACAATGGCTATGTGTATTGTATGCAAAACCTAATTCTACTCATCCTAGAGAGTTACCTACAATAGGGCACACTAATATGCCAATGCCTGCAACTGCAACTACGACTAATGTTGCAGTTACCCCTAAGGCTCCAATCAAATTTAAATTAGATATTTTGTGAAAAAAATGGAAAATGTAATGAATATGCAGACATCTCTTTCCAATGAGTTTTCTTAATAAAATAATAAAGTGTATTCCATGGGTTTGCATGAGCCTGGAGCTACCACTAGTGGCTTAAGCCAAGCACATATTACAACACCCATAGAACCTGTTATGCCATACTTCTCCTCAGCGAGTTTATCGAACGGTTCCTCCTACTCATTCTAGTGCTCAAAGAAATATTGAGAAAGGACAGGCTGGCAGTTAAAGGTTTGTTTGGTATGATAGTCAAGAACATGCCATGTATGCCTTTGATGAATTAAAAAAATGTGAAAGATAATTAGTTGATAGTTGAGATTGATGGGAAATTATGTGACTTTAGAACATGAGTGCCTTGAGCCTTTAATTGGGGCAAAGGAGGCATGAAGAAATTACATGAAAACTTAACAGTTTCTAATGCAAGTGCCTGTACCACAACCACTAGATTAGAGCCATCAGATGAGAGGACTCTCTCTACTGCAAGCGAAAATTCCTATTCTATAGAGGCACTGGTAAGAGCTAAAGATGAAATCATGTGCAAAACTACATGGCAATCTCCTCTTGACCAAGAATCTGTATATTCATACATTAGTAGTGTTGAGGAGAAACAGAGATGAGATGACATGCAAGATGATGTAGAAGAGGGAGATAGGAGAGTGACAAGAAAGCAAACTAGAGAAAATGAGAAGAGAAATACTAACACTGAAAAACGAGTGTAATTTGAAGATACTACAAATTGTCTTAGGAAGAGAAAAGAAGATTAATTAGAGAAGGAAAGAAACCATTAGAAGAAAATATTCACTTATAGGAAAATCAAAATACCCCAACTAAAGATGAATAGAGGAAAACTTAAAATGAAAATAATCAAAATCAAAATATTAAAAATGAGCACAAAGAGGAACAGAAACGAGGTGAGGAGAAAGGGAAGAAGAAAGGAAGAAGAGCTTCATGAGCAATAATGATCTCAAAGCTTGAGAAAAAAAAATTATGCTAGATAGGTTCTTAATGATGTACTTCTAAAAAGTCAAGTCAATATGTCCCTTGCAAGTGTTTTTGATCGCAAAACCCGAGTTCAAGGGTAGCTTTATAAGGCTTATTAGAAGAAGACAATTTTCATTGCCACACCATGCAGATATGCAAGATGTAGCAAAGGAAACGATAGCGATGAATGATGTTGTGACGTCTAGTGATAGCAACTATGATGAGGAAGAGGATTTTAGGAATGGAAGTGTAAACAATAACTTTTTAGGTCCAGTACAACCTTATGATGAAATGATGAAAAGTGAAAGTCAATTTAGTACATCCTTCAGGACACGAGGAACTCCGGAGGTAAAAATTCCGATTGGTGAGGAGAAAGATTCTTGTTTAGCACTCGCCCTGATTGACTAGGGCTTAGAGATAAACATAATCTCAAAGAAATTATTTGATAAATTTAGATGGCCTATTAACAAAGAGCATGGTTTGAGAATGAGAATAGTGGATAATGGATCAGGGATCTTACTAGGTGCATGCGCACATGTGCCTATTATGATAAGAGGTATTCCAGAATAATTTCATTTCTTTGTTCAAGACAATTGTTCTTAAGAAGTAGTTCTCGAACAACCATTTATAGCAGAAATGAGGATGGAAACAAAGCTTATGAATGATGGATCAGCATATGCAATAATTCGGTCTAAATCTCGGATGGATTCCTTGCAAGTCATGACAGTCTATCCTAATCACTCAAGAAATAGGAAAAATCTATGATGACCCCAATGACTCATACCATCATGTGTGTAAAGATTCACTCCCTATTAGAGAATTAGGGGCTTTATTAGGATCCAAATTTCTCTTAGAGTCCACTATTGAGCAAGACAATAGTGGACAACGATTTGATGTCTCTCCTGATGATGTATATAAATTCGAAACTTTTTTTTTGCACTACTACTACTAGTTTGCATCTTTGTAAAAAAGAAAAACTTTAACAAACATATGGAAAAGAAAGGAAAAATATTCAGAACTTGACGACTCTCCTTTAAGAAATGTGATTACAAGGAAAAGAATTAAGTTATTCAAAAGAAAGTGGAGCAATGATTATGAGATAGAGGAAGACTTTTTGGTGGATGAAGATGAAGATGAAGATGAAGCATGATCATCTGAAATAATTCTAATTGTTCTTTAATTTTTAATATAAAAATTTCCTTTTGTGCATTTCATAATTAGGAAATTATATGTTTTTGGTATAAAAGGAAAGTTATTAAAACTATGTAGATAATGAAAAAGACATCAAACTAGGAATGTGTGTGCGAGTTAAAGGTCAGATTTAGGGAACTTATAATTTGTTATAAGGATAGGAGAGGGAAAAACTTGACTTATGACTCTTAGTGAAGGCAAATTTACTTTATACAAGCTAGCTTTCTTATTTTCTGAAACCTATAGCTGATGAGATCCTAGTTTTGAGTGTAGCATGCTTCTAGAACCTCAGCCCTTAATAGGAGTTAAGCCTTTCATCTTTAACAAAAAATTTGCAAAGATAAAAGAAAGAAAAATAAATGCATAAAGCAATATATTAATGGTTGCTACAAGATAGAAAAAGAAAACAAAAAACAACAAAAAGAATAAGAAAGAAAATTATCACGATTCAATTATGGTCTCGAAATCACTCCTAAAATATATTACGGGCTTTATGAGATGGAGATATGCTATTGAAGAATTAGTTAGATATATCTTATGGAAGGTGACTAAGAGATTAAGGATAGAATACTTATATAAAATTAATATTACTTGTGAACAGGGTTAATGGAATGCTAAGTACCATGTCTATCTAAATGACTATTATAGGATTTTCTAAATTTGTCTTTTGACTACATGCATTGAACGAAATGATTTCCAACGCACAGTTAAATAATTTTAAAGATTTCCTTTATTATCCAAAACTTAATTTGAATTTAGAAGCATTTTTTATCTTCTTATTTAAAGTGAATTTATAAGTTTTTTTCCAAAGAATTTGATGTTGCTTTCCATGATCTACAGGTTGGCCCATCAAAACGATGTGCAAGTTTGGTAGGGGAAGATTTGAAAACGATTTCCACATTCAAATTGACATTCAAAAAAAAAAAATTAAGATTGGTTATCTCCAAAACTCTCTTAAACATTTTTAATAAATTTCTTTATTTGACTAATCTCTCTAGTACCTGCACGCAAAAAAATTTATGAAGATAGAGAATGATCAAACCTTTTCTAAATTCTTGTATGGGAAAGAGTGTTTAGATATCTATGTGTATGAAAGAGTGTGACCACTTAATTAACATGTGATGACATATATACCCTATATGTGATTATGTGCATTAGGGTTTACCCTAAAAGCCTATGAAGTTGTCTGATTGTGTGTATGGAACCCACTTCTATGTGGGGGTATGGGCATAAACCTAAATATCTAGCTATCTATATCAATATTTAATTAGGTATGTGAGTACGATGTGAGATCAGTTTGAGGGTTAAGATGTGTATATGTATCTATGGATGCATATGTGTATAATCATTTGAGTTAATAAATATTAAAACCAAATATATATTTAATTAATATATCTTATATTATGATTAAATTATCTAACCTAATATAAGTGAAAATAAAAAGTATTTAATTACATTATACTTCAATAAAGCTTAAATTAAATAGTATTAAATAAAAGAGTATTTAATTTAATTATATTAAAATGATAGAATAAAAAGAAAAATAAAATAAATACATGTGTGGTGTGTGTGGGTAAGTCTTAAAGTGTGGTGAGAATGAAATGTGTAATTAAAGTTTGATAAAGTGTGTGTTTAAAGTGTGGTGAGTGAGTATGTATGTTAAGTTTGGTTGTGTGAGAAAAGTGAACTAAAAGTGTGGTGTGAATGAAATGTGTGATTAAAGTGGAATGAATTAAAAGAGTGGTGTGCATAAAAAGGTGTATACATGTGTGGATCTATATATATGTATGTATAGTGAGTTCCTAATGTTTGTTTTCAGGTAGATTTTTTTTCTCCTTTCTGCTTCTTTTTCTCTTCTACATTAGAGAATAAAGGCATTTCCCCTCCTCTTGGTGGATCTCTAAATGCACACTTTAGAAACAAAGCTAGAGAGAGAGAGAATACACTTCTTGCTGTTGTTGATGCTAGAGAGAGAGAGAGAGATTGGAATGAGACAGAGAGAGAAAGAGAGAGAGAGTGATCTATTTAAGCTAAGCGATATCTAATTGAATAAGTTAACTAATGAGTATGGTTTTTATGAAGGAGTGTGTTTAGATCAATGGGTATACTTATGTATTTTATGCATGCATTTGTATGAATGTATGTGTATGAACATATGATTGTGTCTTAGCATGCATATAAGAGCTTATTTATATGCATATACATGTGATGTACATGTAAGCATGTTGTATATGCATGTATGTGAGTGTGCATAAAACATGTTACCATGCATCTATGAGAGTGAGATAGCATATATAAGAATGTTATATGTAGGTGTATTTTATGTTTTACAAGATATACTTATGTTTCCTAAGGATTGTTTTTTAGACGAAGATTGAAAAATATTGAAAAGCAGTGAAGATTAGTGACGAGCCTTTACGAGCAACTAAGATCCAAAGACTCGAGATGCTTCACTTCTTCCGCTATTACTTACATTTTATCTTTAATTTCTATTAGGAATTCGAAGAGTTTTCCTGGCATTCATACTTATAATTGTATTAGACAAAAAGTTTTCATTCATTAGCCTTAGCAAGAAGCATAGCAAGAAGCATAGCAAGAATTTGTTCTAGTTGATTTGCATTCAATGAAGCAATCAATCATATAAAAGTTGATCAAACTAGATCTTCAAAATCTACTTGTAGAAGTCATTGAACAGTCATAGAGTCTATATAAATACTTGAAATCACTTGTACAATACATGGAAGCAATATACATACACTTGTGACCATCATTGTCTTGCTCCTTCAATTTTTTGCATCACCTTCTTCGCCAATATTAATCTTGGAGAGGTTGCTTCTCTCTCTCTAGAGATCCATATTTGATGGCATATGGCTCATTGCAAAAGTATTATTCTCTAACGTATGCTCGTAAATTTCTTGAGTATTTGGTTTAGTAAATCAAGAGAAATTGTAGTTGTCTTGTCTTAGAGGAATCTCTGTGTATTCGTGAGAAATAGGAGGTACCACCGTTGAGTGTCTGATTCATTCCTAAAGCATATTTTGTTTATTCCTTATACTTTTGTGCTTTTATATACACTGAGCCTTATGTGTATCACCCCCATAAAAGGATTTTATCTAATTGTAATAATGCTGGTCCCGATGGACATTTGAAGTTCATTGTCTCTTCCATAGATGGTAAGTGTTTTGAGCTAGTGAATGTGTGAATCTATCTCTTTTGTTTCGACATGTTCCCCTTGAAGTTCCAAAGTACGTAGTGCACTTCTTTGAACTTACCGGATGCCTATAAGGTCTATTTGAGTCTCCATAAGCTCAAGCGTTGTTGTTGTGCTGGTTGGCCAGACCAAACTTCATTGCTTCGAAATCTACCTCCTACAAGCTTCCCCACATTGTTTCACCTATGACATATACCAACGTGACAATTATACATGTTAGAGAAATGAAAAAATAATACGTGCCATCCTTGATCATCACGTGTTGATCTTGATATCTCAAAATTCCCCATCAAGCTCAATGTCATATCTAGTAATCCAAGCATCTTTAAAAAGTTGTTCAACTTCTCAGTTCGAAGTGCTTTAGTAAAAATATCAGCAACCTACTCCTATGTTCTCATGTAAACAAGATCAATATCGTGTGGTAATACCTTTTTTCTTATGAAATGATAATGTACCTAAAAGTGCTTTGATTTAGCATGAAGAAAAGGATTTTGTGCAAAATGGATTCTCCTAAGATTATCACAATAAATAATGATATGCTTTTGCACCTCCACACCTAAATATACAAGTTGCATCTTTAGCCATGATGCTTTGCATGCTGCCATTGCATCACCTCTATACTAAGACTCTGTACTTCACAAAGCCACAATGGACGTAATAGTTGCGCTCTGAGGTGAGAATAGAAAGCCACTAGTAGATCTTCTATCTAGAATAGTACCAGCCCAATGTGCATGAGTGCATCCATGAACCCGCAATTCTACACCAACTTCATAACCAATTCATAATCCAAAGGAATACTCATATATCATGGAGTGCATGTCAAAAACTCTTAATATGGTTTCTTGGAAGCTTGCATAAATTGACCTACAAGTTCAATAGTGTATCTTAGATCAGGTGTTGTAATTGTGTGATATACCAAACTTCCCACAATGTTCCTATACATAGTAGCATTTTCCTCTGCTTCACATGATGAAGTATCCAAGTTTAGATTCTATTCTAATGGCATGGTAATTGGATTAAAATTAGCCATGCCATAGTTTTGAAGAAATCTCAAGGCATATTGCTTTCGTGACATCCATATACCTATTTTTGTATGTTTAAACTCAATGCTCGAGAAATAGTGCAACACACTAGGTTATTTCATGTCAAATTCATGCATAATGTGTTGGTTTACCTATTGCAAACTTTCTTCATTATCACCACCTAAAATCAATTCATCAACATAAATAGCCACAATCTTGATTCTATCATCTGCCTTCATTGCATATAATTAATGATGTGCATCACACATAGAAAATCGAATGGTGGTTAAACTATTATAAATCCTTGCATACCCATATATCTTTTATACATCAATTGTTGCACTCAATTCTAGTTCCTACTTGATCTTCTTGGTTTTGGGTCACTTATCCTTATATCATTTGCATGTGCCTTTCTTACTTGTGGATTCTTCATAGAGCTTAATCTAAGTTCCTCATTGAGGCTCGTTTTTGAACTTCTTGAATCTCCATAATGTCTTCAAAACATGTAGACGCTTTACCACATGTTTGCTTACCTTCAGTGTTGTGTGAGTGGGTTGTAGAATTTATATCTCATTTTCTAAACGGAGTACCATATAAGGATAGATTTCTCTACATTTGGATTAAGCTTCATCCTCAACTCATATGGAACATCTACATATGCAATACAAAAAAATACTTTCGTATGTGATAAGTTTGGCTTTTCACTTGTAAGCTTCTCTAGTTCAGGTTTTACCTAATGTACAACAGTAGCCAAAGTTGTGTTCATGATGTATATAGAAGTTTGCATAGCTTCTACCCAATAATATGCTTCTCAGTAATAAAGGCTCTTGCTATCTCTATAATATGTATATTTTTTCATTTATCAATGCCATTTTATTGTGGTGTGTACCTGTATGAAAATTGTTAGTAGATTTCATTACTTTTTAGAAAGCTCTTGAAATTATTTGACATGTACTTGTCACGAGGAAGGAGATAAGGAAGAGAGCTCACACACACACTCTCACTCTCAAGGAGAAGCACACACATAGATTGACGCAAGGAAGAATGATCTTGTTCTTCTTCTTCTATTACATAAAAAGGAATCTACAAGAATGACCTAAAAACAAGAATAGAAGTGCAATATATAAAGATCAATATATAAGGGAAAACCTCATGTCTCTGAATGAGTGAGCTAGCAAGGAAAAAATGTGCCATCACTCTCGGAAGATAAATCTAATAAAGCTCAATGAAGTATCCCTGACATATACTAGCGTGACTACTATATATGTCAGAGAAACAAAAAACTGGTACATATCATCCTCGATCATCACATGTTGAACTTGATATCTCAACACTCCCCCTGAAGCTCAAAGCCATATCCTGTAATCCAAGCATCTCTTGAAACGTCTTGAACTCCTTAACTCCATGTGCTTTGGATATACCTGTTTCTGTATGTATAAACTCAATGCCCAAGAAATAGCCGAGCACACCAAGATCTTTCATGTTAAATTCCTGCATAAGAAGTTTATTTACCTCTTTGATGCTTCCTTCATTATCACCACCCACAATAAGCTCATCAACATAAATAGCCACAATAGTGATTCCATCACCAACCTTGCTTGCATATAGTGAGTGATCTGCATAACACATAGAAAACCCAATGCTGGTTAAGTAATCAGCAATCCTTGCATGGCATGCACGAGGGGCTTGCTTCAGCCCATACAAAGCCTTTTGCAACCTGTAAACATATTCTAGATGCTTTGAATCTTCATATCGTTGTGGCTGGTCCATATATACTTCTTCCTCTAACTCACCATGTAGGAAAGCATTCTTCACATCCATCTGATGCAAAGTCCATCCTTTTGCTGTAGCTAATGCAACAAGTGTTCTCATAGTAGCAATAATCAGCATAGATACCAGATCAGCAAAATTTGGAATATTTTCCCTAGTCTGTATGGAAGTTCTCAACTGCTTATATGTAGCTCTTAAACCACGAAGACACACTTCCAACTTATCATCATCACCTACATTCACGTCAATAGATGCAAGTGACTCACATATGCTTTTGATTTTCAAGGTGTACTCACTTATTGACATGCTTTTCTTCTCCAATGTATGTAGCTCGTTCTTGAGTTGCAATTTTTGTGCCTTTGTATTGGTCTCATACAATGTGACCAAACTGTTCCAAGCCTCTTCTGGAATCTTGGTATCCTGTATGCATCCAATCATGCTACCCTAGATGGTAACAGATAGCCAGTACATTACCTTTCGTGCTTCTTGATTCCATTCCTCATACGCTCTTACCTCATCTGTAGTCTGATTCCTTTCTGGTAATAGCAGAGCATTTTCATTCTCTCCTTTGATGTACTTCTAGTAGCCTTTTCCTATCAGGAAATTCGTCATTCTCAAACTCCAAGCTTGGAAGTTTTTCTTGTCCAGCTTATGACTCGTAGACTAATTCATTCCATCTGCGTTTGCCATTTTTGCAGCAATTCATAACACTGCAAAACACTACAAGCAACACTTCTGCTTGAACACTATTGCACTATGATGTGACAGGTCGATCTCAAAAGAAACAATTTTTTTGTATATCAATAGTACACATAATCACTTGACATTCCGGATCTCGAAAATATGAGTATTGTCGACCACAACGCAAGTTACAGTTTGTGAAACTGACCTAGTTTTTCTGTGGGCCCACCTTACGGGCCAATTTTTGTAGCAAGCAGAGGTCGTTTGTGAATCCCATTTTCTCCACACCTTGTTGCGTACTCTTCACTGTTGCCTTCTCCATGAGCTCTGTACAGCCATGCTATCTCTGATACCATGTCATGAGGAAGGAGGTAAGGAAGAGAGCTCACACACCCACTCTCATTCTCAAGGAGAAGCACACACACAGATTGAGGCAAGGAAGAATGATCTTCTTTATCTTCTTCTATTACATAAAAAGGAATGTACAAGAATGACCTAAAAACAAGAATACAACAAGTGCAATATATAAAGATCATTACATAAGGAAAAACCTAATGTCTGCAAATGAGTCACTACAACATATCGAGGGAATACCAACGATCAGCATATCGACGGTCAGGTGTCGGCATCGGTATGACCCTCGGACAATTTGGGAAAGCGGCTTTGCATCCGAAAGATTGCGTCGGTATAAGTGTCAGTATAAGTGTCAATATAAGCGTCAGTAATTTACAGGAATTACCCACGCTTATACTCATGCCATATTTTTAACGGGGCCCGAAACCAAAAATCGTCATTCTAAGCGTTTTGAATCTACATCTTTAACTGTCGGGTTTGTGTGCGCCCACAGCAGATCTCTGTTTGTCACTCTCTCTCTCTCTCTCCCTCCCTCTCTCTCACTCTCTCTCTCTCTCCCTCCCTCTCTCTCACTCTCTCTCCCTCTCTCCCTCTCTCTCTCTCTCTAAACAGAACCTCTATCTTTATAGATATGAAGTTTTGGTAAGCAGATCACACATATTGTAGCACTCTTTTTTCTTTCTTTATGTTTTTGCTTTACTAATATGTTCTCTATTTGGTTTTGCAAGAGATTTTGGGATCAAATCTTTGGAAATTCGACGAAGGGGAACTTCAAGTGGATTTTGACGACCTTGATTCAAACAATTCTCTCTCTCTCTCTCTGTCTCTCTCTCTCTCTCTCTCCATATAATAACACTCTTTTTTCTTTCTTTATGTTTTTGCTTTTCTAATATCTTCTCTCTTTAGTTTTGCAAGAGATTTTTAGGATCAAATCTTTGGAAATTCGACGAAGGAGAACTTCAAGTGGATTTTGACAACCTTGATTCAAACAATTACATTGATGTAAGTGATTGTTTTGTTTTCGATTGAGAGAGAGAGAGGGAGAGATATATACATATACACTCACATATGTATAAACACACACATACATATGCATACACACATGCATATGAATACAAACATGCACATGCATATACACATACACACATACACAATGCATATGCATACACACATACACAATGCATATGCATACACATACATGAATATGCATACACATACATGCATGCATATATATGTATACACATACATGCATATATACATATACATACACATGCATATGCATACAAATATGCATATGCGTACACACATACATATGCATACACATACACATGCATATGCATACAAATATGCATATGCATACACACATACATATGCATACACATGCATATGCATACACATACACACATACACAATGCATATGCATACACACATAGACAATGCATATGCATACACACATACACAATGCATATGCATACACATACATGCATATGCATACACATACATGCATATGCATACACATACATGCATATGCATACACATACATGCATATGAATACATGAATGCATATGCATATAAGCATGCATATGCATACAAGCATGCATATGCATACAAGCATGCTTATGCACACAAGCATGCTTATGCACACAAGCATGCATATGCATACAAGCATGCACATGCATACATACATGCATACATACATGCATATGCATACAAGCATGCATATGCATACACATGCATATGCATACACATGCATATGCATACACATGCATATGCATACACATGCATACATGCATGCATATGCATACATGCATGCATATGCATACATGCATGCATATGCATACATGCATGCATATGCATACATGAATGCATATGCATACAAGCATGCATATGCATACACATGCATATGCATACACATGCATACGCATACAAACATGCATATGCATACAAGCATGCATATGCATACACATGCATATGCATACAAGCATGCAGATGCATACATGAATGCGTATGCATACAAGCATGCATATGCATAGATGAATGTATATGCATACATGAATGCATATGTATTCATGAATGCATATGCATACATGAAAGCATATGCATACAAGCATACATGAATACATGAATGCATATGCATGTATGTATGCGTACATATATGCATATGCATACATACATGCATATGCATAAATGCATGCATATGCATACATGCATGCATATGCATACATGCATGCATATACATGAATGCAGATGCATACATGAATGCAGATGCATACATGAATGCAGATGCATACAAGCATGCATATGCATACACATGCATATGCAAACAAGCATGCATATGCATACATGAATGCATATGCATACATGAATGCATATGCATACATGAATGTATATGCATACATGAATACATATATATTCATGAATGTATGTGCATATATACATGAATGCATATATACATGAATGCATATATACATGAATGCATGTATTCATGAATGCATATGTATACAAGAATGCATATGCATACACATGCATATGCATACACATGCATATGCATACACATGCATATGCATACATACATGCATATGCATACATGAATGCATATGCATACAAGCATGCATATGAAGACATGAATGCAAATGAATACAAGCATACATGAATGCATATTCATGTATGTATGCATACATACATGCATATGCATACATGAATGCATATGCATACATGAATGCATACGCATACATGAATGCATACGCATACATGCATGCATATGCATACATGCATGCATATGCATACATGCATGCATATGCATACATGCATGCATATGCATACATACGTCCATGCATATGCATACATACGTGCATGCATATGCATACGTACGTGCATGCATATGCATACATACATGCATATGCATACAAGCATGCATATGCATACAAGCATGCATATGCATACAAGCATGAATATGAATACACATGCATATGCATACACATGCATATGGATACACATGCATATGCATACACATGCATATGCATACAAGCATGCATATGCATACATGAATGCATATGCATACATGAATGCATATGCATACATGAATGCATATGCATACATGAATGCATATGCATACATGAATGCATATATACATGAATGCATATGCATATATTCATGAATGTATATGCATATATACATGAATGCATATATTCATGAATGCATATGCATACATGAATGCATATATACATAAATGCATATGCACACATGAATGCATATGCATACATGAATTCATATACAAGCATGAATGCATATGTATACAAGCATGCATATGCATACTGTAGACCCTCCATGTGCCTCTCTTTCTTCCTCTCTATCTCCCCTTCCCTCTCTCCCCTCCCCTCACCACTCACCCCCGCAAAGCCCCTCCCCTCCCCTCCCCACTCACCCCCGCAAAGCCCCTTCCCCTCCTCCCTCCATGCGCCTCCTTGCGCCCACCAACCCCCTCTCCTTCCCTCACCACTCACCCCCGCAAAGCCCCTCCCCTCCCCTCACCACTCACCCCCGCAAAGCCCCTCCCCTCCCCTCACCACTCACCCCCGCAAGGCCCCTCCCCTCCCCTCACCACTCACCCCCGCAAAGCCCCTTTCCCTCCTCCCTCCATGCGCCTCCTTGCGCCCACCAACCCCCTCTCCTTCCCTCACCACTCACCCCCGCAAAGCCCCTCTCCTTCCCTCACCACTCACCCCCGCAAAGCCCCTCCTCTCCCCTCACCACTCACCCCCGCAAGGCCCCTCCCCTCCCCTCACCACTCACCCCCGCAAAGCCCCTCCCCTCCCCTCACCACTCACCCCCGCAGAGCCCCTTTCCCTCCTCCCTCCATGCGCCTCCTTGCGCCCACCAACCCCCTCTCCTTCCCTCACCACTCACCCCCGCAAACCCCCTCTCCTTCCCTCACCACTTACCCCCGCAAAGCCCCTCCCCTCCCCTCACCACTCACCCCCGCAAAGCCCCTCCCCTCACCACTCACCCCCGCAAAGCCCCTTCCCCTCCTCCCTCCATGCGCCTCCTTGCGCCCACCAACCCCCTCTCCTTCCCTCACCACTCACCCCCGCAAAGCCCCTCCCCTCCCCTCACCACTCACCCCCGCAAAGCCCCTCCCCTCCCCTCACCACTCACCCCCGCAAGGCCCCTCCCCTCCCCTCACCACTCACCCCCGCAAAGCCCCTTTCCCTCCTCCCTCCATGCGCCTCCTTGCGCCCACCAACCCCCTCTCCTTCCCTCACCACTCACCCCCGCAAAGCCCCTCCCCTCCCCTCACCACGCACCCCTGCAAAGCCCCTCCCCTCCCCTCACCACTCACCCCCGCAAAGCCCCTCCCCTCCACTCACCACTCACCCCCGCAAGGCCCCTCCCCTCCCCTCACCACTCACCCCCGCAAAGCCCCTTTCCCTCCTCCCTCCATGCGCCTCCTTGCGCCCACCAAACCCCTCTCCTTCCCTCACCACTCACCCCCGCAAAGCCCCTCCCCTCCCCTCACCACTCACCCCCGCAAAGCCCCTCCCCTCCCCTCACCACTCACCCCCGCAAGGCCCCTCCCCTCCCCTCACCACTCACCCCCGCAAAGCCCCTCCCCTCCCCTCACCACCCACCTCCGCAAAGCCCCTTTCCCTCCTCCCTCCATGCGCCTCCTTGCGCCCACCAACCCCCTCTCCTTCCCTCACCACTCACCCCCGCAAACCCCCTCTCCTTCCCTCACCACTCACCCCCGCAAAGCCCCTCCCCTCCCCTCACCGCTCACCCCCGCAAAGCCCCTCCCCTCCCCTCACCACTCACCCCCGCAAAGCCCCTTTCCCTCCTCCCTCCATGCGCCTCCTTGCGCCCACCAACCCCCCTCTCCTTCCCTCACCACTCACCCCCGCAAGCCCCCTCACCACTCACCCTGCAAGCCCCCTCCCCTCAGCCGCATCACGCTTCCCCTCGACCCTGCCTGATTCCCCCTCTCTCTCAGCCCTCCACTTCCAAGCATGGTAGCCCCTGGAGCAGAAAAGGAAGAGGAATTCAAGGATTATCATATGTATGGTTGGGGTATCTTAGCATTTAGAGTATTCTGGGGATCACCATCCATCAAAGGCAAGGGATGTGCTTCTTAGGCTCATTCAAAAATGACGGGCGGATCTCAACTTGCATACAAAGGGTCAGTGAAAATGTAGAGGGTAAAAGTGGAAGAGGAAAAAATAACTGGTGTCGCCAACCATTCACGACGACTACCTATTTTTGTGGATCCAATTCAAATCAAGGGAATAATTGACCTACCCCTCCAATTTTGGGTGGTTAACTGGCGCGTGATCAGGGACGTGAAGATTCGGCAAGGCTCTCTTGGCCTATTGGAGCTTATAAAATCAAAGGATTTGTGCTCATTTGGACTACGGCTGCGACGACACACACTGGAGTACATGTACAAGATTGTGCAGAAGACCTCTCTTGCACTTGGTGGTTTCAAGTCTACTGTGGGAGCTACTCTGTTGTGTATACAGAGGGGAGGCTTCTCAGTGAAGGGCTATGAGCACTATAGTGTAAAAGGGTAGCTTGGATTCTTCTTCTTATCCGTGAGTCAGTGTAGTAGATTGTGCTCTATTCTCTTGAAAAGATCTTACCACTTGTATTGTTCTGATTTAGTCTGCATATCAGTGGTCCTTATGTGGATAGGAGAAACTTTTGTATTGGTGTGTTTGCTATTCGAGTGATCTGTCAGCCCTTAGCTTGTGGCTTGTTAGACCTAAGTTTACACTTGTGAGCATCATATATCAATTACCCAACTTTGTAATCATCTGGTTTGAATCAGGCAGAGTCTTCATTTGATATTGGTTGTCCATAATTGTGAAGCATTTACCATTCTGTAAAATTTTCATTGTCGGCCTGCTCACAGAAATGTTAAAGGGTATACTTCCCTAAAGAGAACCCCCCTTGAGTAGGTGACGTACTGGACGTGTTTAATCTCCATTTTCCTACCTTTGTTAAAAGCGGATACCCCAGTACCTCCTCTACACATACACATGCATATGCATAAATGAATGCATATGCATACAAGCATACATGAATGCATATGCATACAAGCATACATGAATGCATATGCATGTATGTATGCATACATACATGCATATGCTTACATGAATGCATATGCATACATGCATGCATATGCATACATACATGCATATGCATACAAGCATGCATATGCATACATGAATGCATATGCATACAAGCATGCATATGCATACACATGCCAATATGCATACAAGCATGCATATGCATATGCATACAAGCATGCATATGCATATATGAATGCATATGCATACATGAATGCATATGCATACAAACATCCATATGGATACATGAATGCATATATACATGAATGCATATGCATATATTCATGAATGTATATGCATATATACATGAATGCATATATAAATGAATGCATATATTCATGAATGAATATGCATACATGAATGCATATATACATGAATGCATATGCATACATGAATGCTTGTACAAGCATGGATGAATATGTATACAAGCACCCATATACATACACATGCATATGCATACGAGCATGCATATGCATACACATGCATGTGCATACATGAATGCATATGCATACAAGCATACATGAATACATGAATGCATATGCATGTATGTATGCATACATACATGCATATGCATGCATATATGCATATGCATGCATACATGCATATGCATGCATACATGCATATGCATGCATACATGCATATGCATGCATATGCATACATGCATGCATATGCATACATGCATGCATATGCATACATGCATGCATATGCATACAAGGATGCATATGCATACATGAATGCATATGCATACAAGCATGCATATGCATACAAGCATGCATATGCATACATGAATGCATATGCATACATGAATGCATATTCATACATGAATGCGTACTCATACATGAATGCATATGCATACATGAATGCATATGCATACATGAATGCATATGCATACATGAATGCATATATACATGAATGCATATGCATATATTAATAAATGTATATGCATATATACATGAATGCATATATACATGAATGCATATTTACAAGCATGCATATGCATACATGCATGCATATGCATACATGCATGCATATGCATACATGCATGCATATGCATACATGCATGCGTATGTATAGATGCATGCATATGCATAGGAGCATGCATAATACAAGCATGCATATGCATACATGAATGCATATGTATACAAGCATGAATGCATATGTATACAAGCATCAATGCATATGAATACATGCATGCATATGTATGCATACATGCATATGCATACATGCATGCATATGCATACATGCATGCATATGCATACAAGCATGCATATGCATACATGAATGCATATGCATACAAGCATGCATATGCATCCACATGCATATGCATACAAGCAAGCATATGCATACAAGCATGCATATGCATACATGAATGCATATGTATACATGCATGCATATGTATACCTGCATGCATATGTATACATTGGATGAGATGAGATCTTCATATTGCATTAGATGGGATCTCCACGTACACCTTGGAGAGCGCATGATCATGACAACTCCAAGATATATCATATACGTAATGGAGCTCAAGTTATGGATGCGGCCCGAAAGTCAATGCCTGAGCACATTCGACAACTTTGCTCCATAGAATTAGGTTGTTCAGTAATGTTAAAATGGAGCGAAAAAGATAGGGACTTTAAAAATCATATCACAATCCATATATGAAGAGTATTGGCCACCACTTGGGAATCCTATTGTGAGTTTGGAATGGATTCAACATACGGCACACGAGGTGATGTCTCATCGATGAGTATGGCTAGATGTCGAAGAATGGGAATCGATTCATGATGAGAAGCAACATACTTGTCATCGATATCGTCAATGCGAGGCGATGCTTGTATGGCTAGATGTCGAAGAATGGGAATCGATTCATGATGAGCAGCAACATACTCCTGATCGATATCCTCAACAGAGATGCGGCGGTCACACATTTAGATACGATTGGAATGTCGCATTTAGGTAGCCGCGGATACAACAGTATGTGCTACCTATTTGTAAGTATCATGTTAATTATTGAAGTTGTTTGTGTTAAGCACATTATGTATGTTCATCTAACATTTTGCATATTTATTATAGGAGTTGGCAGTGGGTCGTCCTCCGACACAAACTAAAGAATCATATGGATATTGACATGGACTGACTGCACTATTACAAAACTTAGAGGGACGCGGTGCAATCGTATCATGGGAGAATATTCTTGATTAGGTAAGGTTATATCTTGGTTTCGTGTTTTTAGTTGTTGTTTATAAATGTCATGTCAATTGGTCTTATTTTATACATATGTTTTGTTGCAGGATTGTAGGTGTAAATATTTGATCAATGCCCCAGTTTTGTATTACACTCGTATGTGGCAATGATGCAACATAATTTTTTATTCGATTCCTATACGGAAGTGTTTTGTCACATTGCCACCATTTTGTATTACACTCCTATGTGGCAATGATGTACCATAATTTTGTATTCGATTCCTATATGAAAGTGCTCTATCACATTTTGTATTCGATTCCTATATAGAAGTGCTTTCCCACACTTTTGTACATTTTTCATTTATGGAATATACAACTTTCTGTACATGATTCATTGTTCATTTTTGCTCATATAAGTTTATGTTTGGTTGCCATTAGAGTAGATAACACATGTACTCAGTTGGGCAGAGTGTATTGTCTTTTGCTAAACAACATCATGTTGTAGCAAAAGACAACACACTCTGCCCAAAACAATTTGTGTAGATACGGTCGTCAGTATACACATCGGTAGCTCCAGTATGGACGCCGGTATAGGCGTCGGTACACCCAGTATGGGCGTCGGTATGGGCGCTAGTATATGCATCGGTAATACCGACGTATATACCGATGCCTATACCAGCACACATACTAACGCTTATACCGACGTCCATATTGACGCTTTGTTTCCGACGCATATATCGACTCTAACACCACACTCCAAAGAAATCACGCCCGTTCATTTTCCTCGGTGGTAGCCTCGGTATACCCTCAATATGTTGTAGCGAGTGAGCTGGCAAGGAACAAATGTGCCATCACTCTCGATAGATAAATCTAATAATGCTCAATGAAGTATCCCTGACATATACCGGCCTGACTAGTATAGATGTTAGAGAAACGAAAAACGGGTATGTGTCATCCTGGATCATCACATGTTGAGCTTGATATCTCAACAGTACTCATCTACTACATCATATCACAATGTCTAAATATACTTCCTTGTATGCTTTTCCACCATAGTCTTGAAATTCCAAAAATGTAAACACATTGCTCTTCTCTTTGATAAACTAAACCCATATTTTCGATTTATGGTCATAAATGAAAGTGACATAAAACATGCATCGTTTCATAGATGTGTTTGCAAGACCCCAAACATCTCTATGTACTATTCTTGGCACGTTCTTACTAACATGCCTTTCATACAAAGAATATATATTCTCTCCTTTGATGTACCCCCACTTGCATTTTCCCATCGCAAAATTCATACTTCGGAATCTCCAAGCATGAAAGTTGTTCTTGTCCAACTTATCGCTTATGAGATGACTCATTCCATTATTGTTTTCCATTTTTGCAACAACAGACAATACTACAAAAACATCGAACCACTATCTCTTCTTGAGCGTTGCCACACTATAAAGTGATAGTTCAATTGTACTAAAATAGAGTTCTCATGTATCAATGGTACATGGAATTTCTTGAAATTCATAATGTAAGAAATTTGAGTGTTTTCAAACAAAAAACAAGTTATAGTTTTGCAAAATTGACTTGTTTTATCCATGGGTCCCCTTTTGCAAGCTTGAAATAGAGGTTAAGATATCTTCACATGAGAAGTCTTAGCAGAAAGGGTGACTCTAAAGGGATAACTCCCAATCATATTTTGACCTCCTCTACCTTCACATAGAATTTCATATCAATCTGAGATCATTTGTGAAGTGCATGGTCTCCATGCCTTCTTAGGGACTCTTCATCATCCGCCTTCTCCATGAGCTGTGTATAGAGACACTCCACTTGATACCAATTCATGAGAAAGGAGATAAGGAAGAGATCTCACTCACACACTCTCACACTCAAAGAGGAGTAGAAACAAGTTGAGGCAAGGAAGAACGATCTTCCAATCAAGCATACAAGAAAGATAGCATCGTCTATAGAGGATAGGAAAGTAGAAAATATTGTTGATGTGTTGGATGTTCAAAATATAGCGAATAATGTTGTCTCTATTTAAAAAATAGATGACCACTGATTAGAATTGAGATTCAATGCTGATGAATTATTTTTAGAAGAATATTAACATGATAGAAGGTTGATTGCCAAAGGAAACAAAGTGGATAGGATGTTCACCTTTAATGTGAAGATTTGAGAATTGAATGTATCCATGTTTGTAGAAGGTGCAAGAGTTATGGTGGATATAGACATCTGGCACAAACAAATTGGACATGCAAATTTGTAGAGGTTGAAATCGATGCAATCAAACAAGATTGTCATTAGACTATCAAATGTCAAGGTTGTAGAGATGCCAAAGGTATGTACAATATTTCAATTTGGTCAACGGTCAAGAGCATCGTTTTTGCATGATAAGCATGTTATTGAGAATGTGTTAGAAATAGTACATAGAGATGTTTGGGGTCCTACAAAGATGAGATCTATGGGTGGTTGCAAGTTTTGTGTTGCTTTTATTGATAACCATACACAAAGTATGGGTATATTTCATGAAACAAAAGAGTGTGATGCTCATTCACCTCTGGAATTTTAAGGCTATGGTGGAAAAGGAGATAGGAAAGTATACTCAGACATTATGGTTTGATGGAGGATGCGAATATATGTCAAAGGAGTTAAGTAGCTTTCTGAAAAGTCATGGAATTTGATGATAGTTTTTATTGTAGGTACACACCACATCTGAATGGTGTTCCTGAACACAAATATAGACATATTGTAGAAATAGCAATAGACTTGATGGTTAAGAGGAATATGCCTCATTTTTATTGGGTAGAAGCTAAGCACACTAGTTTATACATCATGAATAGAAGTCTAGCTACTATTTTACGTTAAGTTACACTACACTTGAAGAGAAGTTAAAGGTAAAAAGCCAAACTTAACACATATGAAAGTATTTTTCTATATTTCATATGTACATGCTTTAGATGAGTTGAGGATGAAACTTGATCCAAGAGCACAAAAATGTATCTTCATTGAGTACTTCCTTGAGCAAAAGGGATATAGATGTTATAACCCACTCAAACAATAGTGAAGGTAAGCACATATGTGTTGTTTGACGAAATGTCAAGCTTCTATGCAAATGCATATGTGGACTATTTGAGGGTGAGAATGGAGCACTAGGTGGTAGTACTCAAAGATCAACAAGGAGATTCTAGCACTTTCCCTTTGTCTAATTTTATTGCAACACTAGTGGCTCACATAGTTGTTTTCTAGTAGCAAATATTAGGAACCAGACGAATAGCGTTGTCTCTATCCGATATAACCGTCAACTTTTGTGTCATAAAAATGGGGCCCAAAAATCAAGTGAGGTTTTTCTCCCTCTATTCATAGATGTAGCCAGTAGCCATTGTGGTCTACTCTTAATAAAACCATTGTTTCAAGAAGTTTGTTTTTTTGAGATATTTGACCATATGCATTGTTCCAGTGGAAATGAGTATATTTTAATAATGAAATGTCTAACACATTTTCAAAATAACGTCTAATCAATAGAGCATCATGATTATGTTCAAAGTTGTTGACATAATAGCGATAGATCTTGAGTGATCGTTGAATCCAAGCTATTTGGCATAGCTCATGTTCATCTTCAGCAAACGTGCTCTACTAAAATTTTTTACCTTATTGAAGTTATATTTCGAGGCGTTCGAGGTCTCTCTATCTTGGTTAACAATCTTGAATGTTCATTTACACCTCGACACCTTTTTACAATCTAGCCTAAAACATAAGTCCTATGCTACATCTTCTAGAACTCCTACATAGAGTCTTTCTTTGTGCGATTCCTGCATTATGCCTATGGCCGTACTAACACTATCTTTTGGAGAGTACTTTTGGAATATTAATTGATATCATTAATCTTTCAATATTTTTTCAAGACTCATAAATAGTAGTTTTTTGTTTCACTGATACCATCATTCTTTGCCCGCAATAGGCAATCACTAATCCTTCTATGTACTTGCAATTCTGATAGATATCATAGATTTTTCTAACTCTATATATATATATATATATATATATATATATATATATATATATATATATATATATATATATATATATATATATATATATATATATATATATACATACATACATACATATATACATATATAAATATATACATATATATGTGTGTGTTTGTATGTAGGTATGTATATATGTATGTATGTATGTATGTATCTATAGCTATATATATATATATATATATATATATATATATATATATATATATATATATATATATATATATATATATATATATATATATATATATATATATATATATATATATATATATATATATATATATATATATATATATGTATGTATGTGTGTGTGTGTGTTCTGATAAAATGGATAACTTCAGTAAGGATGGGATGTCGATTGACACTTTCAGTTAATTATAAGATAAAACCGATCCTGTTTTCCTACCATTTTTGTAGTATGAAAAATGTCTTACTAGCGTATGAAAACGTTTTCCAAAGATGCTGAGTCGAGCCGTTTCTTTTGGAGGTTCCTTCAACTATCAAAGTGCAGATTGTGAATCATTCTTTTTATATTCGAAGATTATGTCATACTTGAAGATGTCAAGGTGTACTTTATCTATTGTTGGTAGCATACTAAAAGCTTTGATAAATATTTATGATTCCTTTTAACTAAAGTAACCTTAATAAATGCTTGTTATCTCAACAAATTTTAGCAGAGATGAAATCTAGTACTGATGTGCTCTGGAAACCACCTATATTCATAACCTTTATTCAAATAAATATAGAATCTACATTTTTCATATATATGTTTTTTTTAATGGTTCATGTTGATTACAACAGAACCTATTTGTATCCTCGCAAGACTAGAGCTTCACCACAACGCCTGGTGGGAGAGTCTGTACGGATTGATGGGGGAAGTTTGTCTTCCTCTTTATCTATCGGATTCATTCAAAGAATATAAGGACGCGCTTCGAGAAAATAAGAAAATAAGTAATTAATAAATAAATAAGTACGCACACATACGGACAAAGGCAAGAATAGGAGGGATTTTTGACCAATGGGATAGACTACCAACCTTTTACGAGAAGATAGCGGCATCGTTATAACAATTTACGGGATTTCATCTTTACTTTGAATTTACGGGATTTCATCTTTATGCCAGCAATCATTTTCTTGTCACAGTTATCAAAATAATTCGTTTTTTTAAGGCCTACCGCCACAGCAGTACATCATAACTAGAGATTCACTACCTACGACCTGGAAACGATTAACTCTGAGACGAGATATTTACAGCCAGTACATAAAGGTCTGTAGATTTGTTTATGGCTATTTGTAAATCCTTCTCGAGTGTGAGGTCTCTTCCAACTGTGATTACTTTTGATATATGAACCTTTAATCAAATATAAAAACAGATGTGTCAATTTAAAAGAGTCCGCTAACATCCTGTAATCCTGGGATGAGAAAATAATTACTTTCTTAGTCTCTCGATATGACTGAAACAGTGGTTTATATACGATAGATTAACATGAAGGGGAATAAATAGGAAACATAAAGAATATGATATCCAGCAAAGATCAAGATAAGCATGGACACACTTACCGATGGTCCCCGTTTCTTGTTTGGTCCACTATTTTCTGTCGATAGCAAACAATCGCCTGTCCTTATCAAGAAACTATCATCCTGGTGTTCCGAGAGAACTTTGCATCCCCTTAATTCTGTATTGCTGGTATAGTTTGCATTTTCAGCACCCCCGATGATACTTCCCAGTGGACACGATGAGCTCGCTGATGCAGAGGCCCTTTGGAATAGTTTTGAACTTAATGAAGGTGATAAGTAAACGTTATCTTCGAAACTGCTTTTCACACAAGCTACCAATGGTGCAGCTTCTTCAACATAATGATGTTCCGTGTGATCAATAGTTTCTGAAAATAAAGCCGATACAAATTGCCCATCAAAAAAGTTATTTTCATCGAGCACTGGTAATGGTACGATTGGACGCAGTTCCCCTACATCGTTAAGGACATGACCATTCTCCGTGCTACCCTCTAAGAGCACAGAAAGGGGATAAGGATCGTTGGCGAATGAGTACAAAGCAGAGGCAGGATTTTCAAGATCGTTATTGGAGAATACATCTGGGACGGCGGCTCCATTATTACAGTCATAAAAGCCTAGATTACAAGCGAGCGATGGCGCATATAATGGGCTTGGAAGTTTGCAGAGATCCTCTATTTTGCCATATGTAGAGGGACATTGAAATTTCACAAGGCCATGCCTTCTTTCGCCCTCTTGGCCGCCGCAAGTCATGACTCTGTTCGTGGCCGCGATTACATTACATTCGTGTGTTGCTTTTGCAGGATAAGGGTCCAGAACCTTAAATTTTCTGATATCTGAGCTCCCCTCTTGATCCGGATATAACTGACCGCAATGCATTATTATAATCATCTGCGTTCCTTTAAATCAATACGCATTGGTATGACTTATTATGTCTTGTTTCCTGCTGCATAGAGATTTATTCGTGATGACATATGGTGTCAGCAATTCCAAATATGGTTTCAAAATATCGTAGTGAACATTATAATTTTTTCATTTGCAATACTTATTCTATGGCCCTCGAAAGCATAGCTACTCGACCAAGACCTAAGTGCCCTTCAATGTTTTGAGGAGCCAGACCAAAGCAGGAGCCCTGGTGACACTGTACATTATATGTCACATTATAAACTACAGATTTTGCTTCCATGCAAGGGGAAATTTGTGTCTCCTGTGAACAGAAGAAATAAGTTACGTTAAAATCAACAGTAGAAGCTTAATGGCTACTCACATGACGAATGTATAAAGCATAGAATGAAGCTCTTATATAATAACGTGAGATTTCAACAGCAGTTTTGTATTTGAATGGTTTAAAATGGATTTGACGTAATATGAGGCGGCCTTTCTTATTTAGTAGAATGACAAAGTAAAACAGATTATCTACCTTTGTCAGCAGCTTCCATGCAAGGTAAAGATATTGTTACTTGCATTCAGTGTGGTGCATTCCTCGATACGCGATGAAAACAGCACATCCTGCGACTCCTTCCTCACAAATCTTGTTGTTATGAGTCGTTTCGGGGAGTTTAAACATTCAAAGCCCTGAAGCATATAACCCGAGGAGAGTAATTGCAGTTAAAATAACAGAGACATTTGTGCACGTAAGAACGGCAAGGAGCTTCCTATTTCAATGAGGAATTCAGCTAATACATATACATTTCGAGAGATTCGAGTCGAGCCTCAGGGAAGAAACTCATAAAGCCACTCTCATGTGGATGCAGATCTCACAATCGTACGCAGCTGACTATATAGAGGGGGCCTATACCTTCTATATCTGCGAGGTATTACGGTTGGCTAACTGATAGTATGAGGATAAGGAATCATGCAGCTTTTCTGTAACAGGGCTGATGACACAAAGCTCACATGTAGAATCCAGCAGATGAGAAAAGGATGGGATATCTGTTGTTCACTTCCTAATGTCGAGAAAAGAGTTAGTAAGAGAACCACCGACATATATGAAGTACAAGCATGACTTATATATGTTTGACATTCGCTTGTGCCAACTGCCAGAACCTTGTTTAAGAGTAGTTTGCTTTTCACATACGCGACTTTGCAGATCTAAGGGCCCACGATGCTGTTCAGAACATACCATTTGTGCAGCTAGTCGGTCACGTCCCCGGTGCATGATACACAAGCGCTTCCTATTTCGTTTAGGGAAGGTACTTTTGTTACCTAAAGTACCCAATCGCATTCGCAATGGGCAACTCACTCTGTCCACTTCATCGTCGCAGAATTAAGGATTCTAAACACGACCATTTCACAGGCCAACTTGTGAGGCAGTACCCAAACAAGGGTTGGGCGGACTAGCAGCACCGGACCCTCTGCCACATTGAAGCTGATCATGAGGTCTGACCAATTTTAGAGGCTCTCATGGTAGGACATGACCATATCTCCCACAGCGATGTCAACGGCCCATCCCGTGATGGAGCCTGCAGCCGGCTCCAGCGGGCCTTTCTCCGATCGCCGTTGTTTTCATTTGCTCTGCTTGTTCGGTCTTATCAAGGCTTGCCCGATATCAAGGGCACAGGAACATATAATTTCCACATGTGAATATCGATCAGTCTTGATCGCTTAAATAGAAAAAGAATGATCGCCTAAGCGGAGAAATCTCTCAACACATGTTGCTATACGTGGCGCCAGCCTCTGACCTTGATATTATAATGCATATAATCCAATTTGATACTTTACGCAAAGCGTCCCTTCCATGTATTACGCACACCGTCACGATAACCCATAATAGAACCTATCTCATAATTTACCTAGAGTCTTACCATCTATGCTGATGCAACACCTTTCCGTGCGAGGGGAACATTGCTAGTCAATGCCTCCACTCTTTCTAAACTAGCAAGTTCCGTGCTCCATTTTCTTTACTCTATTTCCCTTGTATCACTTTTTTGCTGCTTCACCACGTACGTTCAAGATATTTTCCCAAAGACTTGACTTCCACAATTACAGATTAGAGTGATACCGACGGTCATCCATAGTGCCAGTACGTCTGTTGGAAAATGCTTAGAAGAATGCTCAAAACCCAACGTCGAATAAGGCTCGAGAATAATGATCTGAATAGGAATCACTATAATCATTAGTATAGACACCAATATTGTACAGGCACATACCAACGCTTATTCGAACGACTAAACTGATGACGATACTGTCACCTATTTAAAACATCCTGTTTTAGAAACCGATAGCCAACTCCCCTCTTTTTAGTCCAGTTTTTCACTCGAATAGATGCGCATATCTCCCCTTAATCTTACTTGCACTTAGCCCCCCCTGCTCCCCCTCCCTTTGCTTCTTGCCTCTCCCCTCACACACATCCATCCTCCTCTCCCCCTCTCACACACACACATACATCTCTATCTCTCTCTCCACGCACACATCTCTCTCTCTCACTCTCTCTCTCTCCTTTCCTAACTTCGATCTCATTTTGTTTTGTAGGTGCTTTTGTGTTTGATGGGACATGATGTCGATTGTCTCTTTGTGTGATGAGCGTTATGGAATTATGCCGACGTGAATGATCTACATATATGCATGTAGTATTTTCTTCTTTAATAAATAAATAAATAGATAATATATATATATATATATATATATATATATATATATATATATATATATATATATATATATATATATATATATATAAAGAAAACACAACAATGATGCAAAAAAAAAGCATCCGCAAAAACTTAATTGATAGATAGAGAGAGAGACACATGAAATGAAATTTTGGTTAACATTTGATATATATATATATATATATATATATATATATATATATATATATATATATATATATATATATATATATATATATATATATATATATATATATATATATATATATATATATATACAGAGAGAGATAGAGATGAGACTTTATAATTTATATTCACATTGATGTAGGAACTATTGTATGGGACATAGACCTTGAGGTAGTTGGTATATTTTAGACTTAACTTCATGACTTGAAGTGAGATTAAATTCCAATTGAAGCTTGATAGATAAATTATATGATCATTAAGAAGATGAAAAGGAGGAACCTCAAGTATCAAGTAACTAGAAAAACTGAAGATCATGAAAGCACTTCTTAGGAACCCCATAAAGGTTTCTAGTAAGACAATTTCAGTCTCTTTTAAGTTAGGAAACTTTCGAGTAAATATACGATACCTCTTTATCAAGCACTTCTTAGGAACCCCATAAAGGTTTCTAGTAAGACAATTTTAGTCTCATTTAAGTTAGGAAACTTTCAAGTAAATATACCATACCTCTTTATCAAAACCGCTACATGGAGTTTTGAAAGGGAACAACTTAGAAAGATCATTTCATACAAGGTAAGTTTGAATAAGCTAGTCAAAATTATCTTGTAGATACTAAAACTACATGAATCATTCCCTTTAGTTAAAGGTATATAATAGAATGGTATTCTAGAATAAAGGATTCACAAGATATTTTGAAAGGGATTTACTTATCTATCAGCTTAGTTGATATATTATCAATTAGACAATTTAAACATCATCCTCAGATATTAAGTTGTGTGACTTAAGACATTGGTATTTGGTAGCACAATTTAGTTGGTGACTTAAGTATACGTTCACTTATCTCCAAGAAATTTTAAGAGATTTTGGTTTACTTCTCAAGATCGATTTAACACTTCTAAACCTCAACATATTTGGATCCTTAAAGTTCACACTCTCATTGGTTTTGATTCAAAATAAGTTTTGATTTCTTGGACTTTAGAGTTGGTTAACAAAGGTTTTGGTTCTTCTCTCCTGATTACTAAACCTTGGAGTTGACCTTGATAATGTATTTCAGTAATTTCCATGAAGGTCTAGTTGAGTTGAATGGAATAGATAAGTAGAGTAACATCAAAGATAGATGTTCTATGTAAAACCCATTCAAGAGAAAACAACACTAAAGCCAAAGATGATTTAGTTCAAGTTCACTACTTATAGCAAAACAACAATGGATGAAAAAAAAATCTTAAGTTCTCTAATAGAGTTTTAGTAAAACTGTTGAAGCAAAAGGATTCAAGATGTTTTGTGACAATTTCCATGGACACTATGACATGTGAGCCCCATAGTGGCTCTCATAATAACAAAGATACACATGCAAAAAATGCATGCTACATTGGAATATCCGTCAGTAAAAATATTAGCATCATATAAACCTATATAAAGGTTATAGTATACACTCCAATATTATAGTGTCAATATTATAATACTACTATAAGCATACATATAAGGATCTATATGGCACCCCCATCTCAGCATCGATATCAGTCTCTATATAGGTGCTCATATATGTGTTGGTATGTCTGTGGAAATACAACACCTATACCGATGACCATGTCTACAAATTGTTTTTGGGCATTGTGCAATGTCCCTTGCTGCAACAACATTAGAATGTTCTTGCGTAGCAAGCGACAATACACCCTACCCAAAAATGACTACATGTCATGACATCTACTCTAGTGGTTACTAGATCATGTACTTACATGACAGGCAATAAAAATAAGATCTAATAAAGCAAAATACATTGTCAAACATAAAATAGATATGCCACAACACAATGAAAAGTAATGTATAAACAGATATGTGTCCATCATATAGAACCAAAAAAGGGTACTCACATACATAATAGAACAAGGATATAAATGAACCATATTTGAATCCTAGTAGAAAACCAAGGCAAAGCATTGGCATATAAGAACCAAATACAAAAGTGTGGCAGACCACTACCACACACAAGACTAGAGGGATAAAAACATATATATCTGCAGTCCTGCAATAAAGCACATTCATGAGATTAGAGAATTTGACACAATGTGCATACACAACAACAAAAAAATGTTAAACCAACTTCAAAAGCTCACCTCCAGGTAGGATGTCCCATGAAATGGCCATATCGTGTCCCTCCAAGTCCTCCAGTAGTGAAAGTAGCCCATGATAATATTCAATAGTCTTCTCTTCTGATATAGTAGGAAAACCCACTCCCAACTCTTGCAATAAATATGCAAGATGTTAGATCACCAAACATGATGTCCTTAACATAAGCAAATTCATTCATCAAAATGATACTTACAAATTTGTGATACATCATGTCATAAGTGCTGCTACCCAAATGGGATGTTTTGATCACCTCTAGATATGTGCTTCTTCATCTCATTTTTTACGATATCAGCCATGATTTTAGTGCTTCTCATTAGGAATCATCTCCCACTCCATAGTATCTAGCCATGTAGGCTTTGGTAAACCTCCTTGGAAAGAATTGTGAGCCTCCAATCGCTGTTGATGATATTATCCTGACAAGCGAAGGTGCTTGGGATATGGACTATAGAAACTACTCCTTTATCATGAAATCCGAACTGAGAAGTGGCATGTCTCCCATTGTTCCCTACAATAGATAACTCAAATAATTAGCATATCAATAATAACACTAATACAGAAAAAACAATACCCTATAAAAAAAATATAACAGTGTTAGAAAAGTTTTGGACTAAGACTTCAATTCATTGTAAAAAAAAGAAAAAGTAATCACAATTGTTTTCGTCATAAGTCACCTATTCAAGCATATCTATCTCTATAGTGGAGACTTCTAGATCTTTTGGTATGGCATATTGTTTCTTAGCTCCTCATGTATGCGGTCTTTTTCAAAGCCCTCTTCTTCTAGGGCAATGATGTGTTCCTCTTCAACTACTACATGCATCTTAGAGTCCAGTATAGATGGAACTTCTTATACATCCATGTCCTCACAAATTTCTCTACTCCATGGAGAGACTTCCAAAACAAATAAAAACTAAATTCTTTGAGATCTAGTGTAAGGCAAACTTTCTCAGAATGTTTGGTTAGTAGAAATGTATCGCTCTCATCCATCCATAGATTGGTGGAGTCTATTTGAAGCATATCACTCTTATTCCTCCTCACTAATATGTTCCTTTGAGTGGTGAACACTTTGAACCACTCAACATCAAACAAAAAGTAGTCAAACCTCTTGAATGATAGCTTCAAGATATCCTCCATCACTTTGCAACACTCAAGTTGGCCTTCTTGGGCATTGTCCTCTCTTGGACTAGTTGTACTCTTTTGGAGAAAGTGGACCATCATCCCACTATCAAAATGAAACCTGAAATTTTTTATGCGTGGAATCCAATAGTGTCATCCATAAGATCAGAGCACACCATATTTGTAATACTGGACAACACATAAAATGGATTGTGTTATCATGGTCAAAATAATGGATGAGATAAACACATTAATAATTTACTATGTTTAAGAGCATTACCTCCCAATCACACCCTTTTGTAGGTCCCTCCTCATCTTTAGAGATATCCTCACCCACTATTTTTGCTTGTGAAGTGGCTGCATCTAGCCATTTTCTCATTGGAAAGGTAGGAAGAGGTCAAAGACTTTCTGGAAGAATCAAAGAGCGAGTGGAGTGATTCTTTCGAAACTTCGCTCTTTCATGTGTGTTTGCCTCCTTAGCAAGCTCATACCTCTCTCACCACTTCTACATGGACTCCGAGCTAACGATTAAAAACCTCTTTTTCGCCTCTCTAAATACTATGTCTTTTTTTCTTTAGCTCCCTTTGCCCTAGGGCTTATCGCCTACGAGATAAAAAATCTTCATCATTGATCCATAAGCGAGGCATTTCTAGGTTTTACATGCATAAAAACTCTATTATGAGTACCAAATAATCTTGTACAAGCCACCCTCATGATGCCCTCTCAACATGCTCTCTCACAAAAAAACCCTTTTAGTGTGTTCATGAGCGATTCTAAGAAGAACATCCATCAACTGTGGAGAGTTCCTATTATTCCAGCTTGATCAAACATATAAACCATTACTTGAAGAACCTTTTCACCATATAAACAACCTCTACAACATTGATCGTTGCATTGTCTATGGTATCTCTCCTAATCTCTTTAGATGAGATCCATGGTACCAAGGAATTGATTTTGTAAACAAATATTCACACATGCTCCACAAGAAAATATTTCAAAGCTATAGGGAGCACAAACTGCAGAAGCTTCTGTGGATCGTGGGACTTGAGCCCTCTAACATTGTCTTTCCATATGAAGGCAGTCTATAGACACCTCACGCACCTAGTAGGTCTCTAAAATCTGAAATCACTTTCTTCACCTATTGTTCTTCCATCTTGGAGGGCATCAATGGAGCTCTTAGAAGTGACATTGTTTTGTTCATCTTGGTAATTGACCATGACTCTTTCATACAAACTCCCTCTTCCAATTCATCCCTTTCCCCTTTGCTTTCCTTCTTTCTTAACAATGTCTTCAAAAGCATCTATCCCATATTCTTAAAAATATGCATTGGATCCATGAAGTGATTGATCAATAACTAACTTCAATAACAGAGATCTTGAATGATTACCATTTGTTTCATGTCTATGATTGGTGTTCCTACATCCACACTTGCTTCAAATTGCTTGCTTTCATTTTTCATTGGGCATTTTCGCCAATTTTTCCTTCACATAAGACATTTCCATCAGGCAGATATCTATGATGTCCTTCATATACATTTTTCAAAAGAGTTTTTTAGTAGCATGCTTAAATTTTTGGTCGATATAGGGTATAGACATTGTAACCATAAATCAGAAAACCTATACAACAAAAGAACCCCAAAACACCCTAGGCCAATGAACATAACGAGATTCAAAAAGAAGAATTGATTGATATTACCTGAACCATTACCATAACTAGGTTAATCATGCATCATCCATACAAGTATTCCTTGCGCCAGCACATTGGGTCTTGTTAAAGGTGGAGACAAATCATGCATAGTAATAATCCCATGCATAAAGTGCCCAAAGATCATCCATAAGCATTGCAAGCTAAACATCCATATTTTGTAGCTTACACTTACATGGAACAATGAAAGTCAAGAACAAATGGATTTTTCTTATGGCCGATGAGGGTGGGATGTTATAGTTGACCGAACATACAGGCCATGTGTTGCATGAGGAGCTTCATAAATCAAATGGAGTCATGTCATCCATATGTAGGCCTATACATATAATCCCAACCTATCCAGCAAACAAAGGCCACTTACTATCTACATGTTTCGCAACATCAAAATAGTAGTCACTCACACTACACCATCTGTAGATCTACTCTTTGCATGCCATGACATTATCTTGGATTAGGATTTGATATGGATTTCCCTAAAATGTTTTGCTCTATACTTTTCATATATGTGGAGGTGCTTTTACTAGTTGAGAAAAAGAACACACTCACTTGCAAAGGCATGAATCTTTATGTAGTCCATACCTATGGACTATAAAAGCTTCCTTGCATCCTCACATGTTGGAGGCATGTCATTAAAATCTAGCCAAAACTAATCTTTCGAAAGCTTGCAAGGGATAACCAATCACAATGATGTTAGTAAATAAACCTATTTATATGCAACAATGAAAGTTTCAATTACACTCTCTACTTGAACAATCAAGAGACACTACCATTGACCACCCTTAGATGGATTCAAGATTGAGTGTGGCGAGCGATGCACATAGAATAAATTTCTTTGCACCATTGTAGAGTTGTAAATGGGCTAGTTTTTGCATGTACTTATGTTCTCTGTCAACTTATAATCATGGAAACTATGTCATATCTATGGAATCCACAATGTGTTCTCCACCATCATGGTCTTGGTCCATGTCATGAAAATCCTTGAGCATTTCTTCCACGTTTTCATTCTCTATCATGTTGCTAGTAGCTTGTGCTTGTGCATCCAATGTTGTTCTCTTAAGTCCATGATAGGTAGACAATGAACTATTATGTGGGTCAATCTGCTCACTAGATCAACCAAGCAATTGGAAGCATAGGTTTTCTCAATCCCAAGCAAAGGATCCATAATCACAAACATGTGGAGTACAAATGTATCATTTAAAAAATATCTAGTACTTGAATTGGGTGCAAGGACATGTCATTCTTTCCTCTAGATCCAAATATTCCATCTGATACCATGCGGAGGTGTTTGTACATATACTCTCTATCTCTTTTTATCTTCCTATTTCTATCTCTATATATATTTCTCTCTTTTTATCTTCCTTTATCTCTATCGTTCACTTTGTTTTCTCTTTCTATATGCTCTTCTCTATCTAAATTTGTCTCTCCCTTTCTTTCTCTCTTTCTCTATGCTCTCTCTCTCTCTCTCTTTCTTTCTCTTTATCTTTGGCCCCAATAGTGATTAAAATTTCATCACATTTCAATTTCTCTCCCTCTTTAATCTCTCTCTCTCTCTCTCTCTCTCTCTTTGGCCCAAACATTGACCAAAGTTTCATTACATTTCAATTTGTCTCCCTCTTTCATCTCTGTCTCTCTCTCTCTCTCTTCCTCTCTAGATCTCTCTCTCTCTCTCTCAAATTCCAACCAAAATTTCATTACATGTGGATTTCAATCTCCCTCTTCCTCCCCCACCCCCTCTCTCTCTTTTCAAACTTTAACAAACATTTCATTTCATTTCTCCCTCTTTCTCTCTCTATTTATCAATTAAGGTTTCTTGTATGTTTTTTCGTTGTCTTTTTTTGCATCAATGCTCCTATTCCCCTTGATTGGTACTATGAGTCACCGTAGTTTGATGAAGCGTACTGCTCCTTTATCATAACTTGTCAAGATATGATAAAGGTTTAATTTGTCCCTTAGATGTTTTTTTTTGTGAAAAGATATCCTAACCCTTTACTTCTCATGTGAAGATACGGATAGGAATAAGGATGTTGTCCTTACCTTCTTTGGGAAGTGGCAATACGTTCACTAACTCAAGAATACTCCCAAGCATGTTAGGATGGCAGAGGAGAGTTTACCCTTACGCCCCAAAAGCCTATATGTGGTGGATGTGTCTCTCAAAGAATTACAAAAAATAGTGAACTTGGATTGAATTCGCTCATCTCTTAAAAATCGAGTATGTCTCCAAGAATGAGGAGTAATTAGTTGCATCAAAACCAACCATGAATCACATACATAGTGAATGAGAGCAACGTAAGAGAGTAAAAATTAACCAAATTGAAATCCATTCATTGTGCACATTTAATTAAACCTTTGTGCACATTCTCACACAATCAAACTATATGATATATTTTTTGAGCATAGCCGAAAAGTAATAAAAAATACGTAACAATTTCACGTGCATAAATACAAAGGCTTTTTAATATATTTTTTGAGCTAGAATTTAATAAAGCCTTTGTATTTATGCACGTGAAATTGTTATGTATTTTTTATTACTTTAGTATTTAATAAATCTATAGAGCTATTTATTTTAAAATAACATAGTATTTAATAAATCTATAGAGCTCACGTAAAATTCTAGCTCTACAAATATTAAGTTTATTTTCAATCCCAAAAATAATTTAATCAATTCATGAAAATGAGCAGTTGATTCTTCACGAAACTCCAGAATTACTAGTTGCTTCCCTTCACATCCCATTTTCGCCCCTTTAAGACTCCCAAAAGCATAGGAGCTTGGATTGGGAACATTGAACTATCTTTCAATGCGATGCCATATGTCAACGAAATAAGAGTTCTTTTAGTATTAAGAGGTTGAGTTCCCCATAACATGAACATAGAATACCATAGAGAACTTCAATTGCCTTCAACGTTTTGTAACCACAATGTTCACTCAAGAGCCATTTGGTACTGTTTGAGATGAATTAATGAGTTTACGAGAACCCTGAACAATGGCAATGACCGACTCCTAGATACGAATAAAGCACGAAAACTTTGTATCTATAGATTTATTAAATACTATGTAATTTTAAAATGAGACATCATTTATTTTTTATTTTTTGATTATATTAAATTGATTTGTGAAAAGAAAAGTGACAAGCATTGGAAGATATTCTTCTATGTAGCATTATATCAAGCCAGATAATGATGAAGCCATGCAAACATTGCACATGGACTTCTCAATCTAGGAGGTATTGGATATAATGAAGTGCAAAACACTTTTAAGATCCCTCTATAGTGATACCATTATTTCCAATCCAAATAAATATATCTTAGTAAACAGAAAACCCAATACACTATTTTTTTCTCTCAAATTTGAAGGTCCGTTTCAAACAAATGTCCCCAAGTCTTATTTCCAGGGCTAGATGATCCCACTAGAGTATGTACGAGTAAAATATAATTTATCCAGTTTATGAGAGATCATAGAGTTTTCTACGAAGGTTATAAATATTCTAATTTTTCTTGTAGATTTTTTAATGAATAAATATAATATCCCCATGTTTGAGGCATGCGAACATAAATTTTGTGTCATTGCTTATATGAGGCTCATCTATAGATGAAATAGAAAAATGGTGTTCGGCATGCTGCAACTTCATAGGCTTAACAAGGAAAAAGATATGAGGACAATGCCATGATGGATAGATGGTTTTGATTTCTTTCTTGTTTTATTTCGTTTTCACACTCTTTAAATAATTATGTAACTAATTTAGATTCAAAAACCCCATGAAGTTAATAAAATTTGGGTTTAATCATTCAACATTTAACGTTTCGCAAATCTCAAATGTTTTGGCTCCACTTTCAATGAAGATGTGTCCATATGAATATCTCTAATTACACAGATCAGTTTGGCCACTTTAATCTTTAAAATATGTATAGAAAAAAATTACGAAATAATAATGATTCACTATACATCGTACTTAACTAAAAATATGTTTAATCGGTGAAAAATATCATCTTGATAATAGCCAAATGTTGACATGGGAGGATTCAAATATAAATCCAGATAACTTTTCGAGTGCATTCTCATGCATAAGCCTCATTCAAAAAAGATTTCCTTGGGGTGGGGTGTAACCCTCTTCGCATGTATGTGAAAAAGGACATTGTCCACAAAACATGATGTCACTATCTTCTTCACTACATCTTACGAAGAAAGAATGGCATTCGAAACAATCCTAATAATTAACTCCATGAATAAAGAAACTAGACATTTGCAAATTATTAAGTCCGTTCTCATTTTATCTCCCATGAAGAAATGGTACACAATTTTCACTTTTATGTATTATTTAGTCGTTTGTGATAGCCATGAACGCATTTGATGTTTGCATTTTGCACTTTCACTTCTATAATTCTTTTCTATCTCCTCATGAATCGACTAGTACACCTGAATCCCCTTCACCTTCTCTAGCATCTAATTTCTCGATTGATGTAATGCATTCACCTGAACCCTATTAGCAACTTCAATTAGATCGAATGGTTATCCACATTCTAAGTTTGCATTATGAGAAGTACGGTAAGGAAAACGCTATTAGAAAGGTGAGAACAAAGAGCAAGTAAATAAAATATATAGAAACTAGGAATATGGATTTTCTCCTATCAAGCCAAGAGGAGTTCAACAAACTTGGGTGGTGAAAAATGAATCTTGACGTCATATGTCCCATGTCCCTTTCCCAATAGAGGATCATGATCAATTCTTTAGGATCCATCGACGGGCTCCCTCCTCCAAAAGCCAAGAGCTATGAGTTACAAGCAAATATGGATCCCTAAGAGGCTACCAGACCCTCAACTGAAATAACATTGGAAGTGGATACCAAAGAGTCTTATTATAAGACAAACACATGAGGACAAGATATGGGGACTCAAATATAGGGGAATCCCTCCTTCCAACCTCCATGATATCATGAATAGCAAGGAACCCAAGACGTTCCTTACCCTTTTCAGTAAGAACAAAGATTAAATCACCCTACTTGGCAACTAAAAGAAACACAAATAACCCAATGCCACCTTGACATCAACTAATCAATAAATCAATGAGCATCTCTAAAACACTTAGAAATCAAAACCCCTTGAGGTTGAGAAGTCTCAAAATTGGCTAAAACAAAACTATTCAATTACTTTGTATGCACGCATGAAGAATTCTATACATAAAAGATGCATTCATAGGACCTCATCAAAAGGCCTTGCATTCAGGCACTTATGCTACGAGAGAAGAACTTGGACTGGACATAGCCGTCATAGAAAAAATAGGGAACACATGACATAAGGAGTGCATCATGTTTTTTTACATGGAATTCCAAACAATGATTTAAATCACTAATTTTTGTACCTAAAAAAAGTATATTTTTAATGATTTTTCATATTGTGTAAATTCAGCTTCATGGCTAGCAAAAGATATTTGTCACCGTGCATAATGTTTTCAATGAGGAACAATGCACACCCAATTGTGTTGAAGATCTTTATGATATCTTCTTGTGTATTTTTTTAACCAATCATAGACCAAGCTAGTGATAGAAATGATAATAAAGTCTCAATTATTATGGATAATTTTGGTCAATCTTAAGAAGATTTCTTGCACCTAGTAAGATAATAGAACCCTAGTGTAGAGGAGGTACTGGGGTATCCACTTTTATAAAAAGTAGAGAATAAAGGTTAAACACATCCAATACGTCGCCTACTCAAGGGGGTTCTCTTTAGGGAAATATACCCTTTAACATTTCTGTGAGCTGACAGAGGAATTGTACATACTCTAGAAATATTAATCAACAAATGACTACAGAAGACCACATACTTCTTGATTCGAATCAGATGATTACAAGGTTGGGCAGAGTGATGCTCAAATGTGCAAGCTTAGGGCTAACATGCCACCCTAAAAGTAAATAACCTCAATGCAAAAGAGTCTTCCCATCAGCTTAAGGGGCCAATTATATGCAGATTAACCCAGAACAATACAAATGGCAAAGAATTTCTCAAGAGAATAGAGCTTAACAGCAACACTGACTCACAGAAAAGAAAAATCTAAGCCACTCTCTTACACTATAGTGCTCATAGCCCTCCACTGAGAAGTCTACCCTCTGTATCCACACTACAGAGTAGCTCCTACAATAGGCTTGAAATCACAAAGTGCAAGAGAGGTCTTCTGCACGTACGCGTAGCTGAACCAAGGTATCTCTAAAATTGTACTTCAAATGAGCACAAATCCATTGTTTTTATAGGCCCCAATAGGCCAAGAGGGTCTTGCCAATTTCTCACGTCCACTGATCACGCGTCGGTTGATTGCCCAAGATTGGAGGGGTAAATCAAATATTCCACTTGATTTGAATTGGATCCTCAAAAATAGGCAATCGTCATGAATGGTTGGCGGAAATAGTCATTTCTCCACTTTCACTTTTACCACTTACACCTTTACTGTTGCTTTTGAATGCAAGCTGAGCTCCTCAGTTTGTGCCGCCCGTGATATTGGATTGTCCTTGAGAAGCACATCCTTCACCTAATTTTTTTATTTTTATTTTTATTTTTTTTAGTAGCTTTTGATCCTTCATATTAAGTGAGCGGTGTGGGAGGTGAGTTGTGGTGAGTTTGAGAGAGATTATAGGGTTTTTGGAGGGTTGTGGAGGGTTGTGGAGTTGTGTGGAGTTGTGTGGGGTTTGTGGGGTTTGTGGGTTGGGGGAATAGGGGTGAGTTATGGGGAGTTGTGGTGGTTTTTTGGGGTGTGGTCAAAAATTGATCCAAGATTTCAAAGGTATTATTGCACCATTAGGAAGTACTCATCGAGAGCTTTCCAATGATATATAACATTGTAGGGTTTGGTTAAGAAATTATCCTCCAAATATCCATCCAAACTGTCTGAGAGCCTTATGTAAGGTTGTGGAGAAATGTGGGATCTGAGGGGGGCCGTGGGGGGCCGTGGTGGAGGTCGCGGTGGTGGGTCGTGGTGGAGGTCGTGGGGGAGGGAGAGGGGGAGGTCGCGGGGGAGGTCGCGGGGGAGGGAGAGGGGGAGGTCGCGGGGGAGGTCGCGGGGGAGGTTGCGGGGGAGGTCGCGGGGGAGGTCGCGGGGGAGGGAGAGGGGGAGGTCGCAGGGGAGGGAGAGGGGAAGGTCGCGGGGGAGGTCGCGGGGGAGGGAGAGGGGGAGGTCGCAGGGGAGGTCGCGGGGGAGGTCGCGGGGGAGGGAGAGGGGGAGGTCGCGGGGGAGGTCGCGGGGAGGGAGAGGGGAAGGTCGCGGGGGAGGTCGCGGGGGAGGGAGAGGGGGAGGTCGCGGGGGAGGGAGAGGGGGAGGTCGCGGGAGAGGGAGAGGGGGAGGTCGCGGGGGAGGTCACGGGGGAGGGAGAGGGGGAGGTCGTGGGGGAGGTCGCGGGGGAGGGAGAGGGGGAGGTTGCGGGGGAGGTCGCGGGGGAGGGAGAGGGGGAGGTCGCGGGGGAGGTCGTGGGGGAGGTCGCGGGGGAGGGAGAGGGGAAGGTCGGAGGGGAGGTCGCGAGGGAGGGAGAGGGGGAGGTCGCGGGGGAGGGAGAGGGGAAGGTAGCAGGGGAGGTCGCGGGGGAGGGAGAGGGGGAGGTCGCGGGGAAGGTCGCGGGGGAGGGAGAGGGGGAGGTCACGGGGGAGGTCGCGGGGGAGGGAGAGGGGGAGGTCGCGGGGGAGGTTGCGGGGGAGGGAGAGGGGGGGTCACGGGGGAGGGAGAGGGGGAGGTCGCGGGGGAGGTCGCGGCGGAGGTCGCGGGGGAGGGATAGGGGAAGGTCGCGGGGGAGGGTGAGGGGGAGGTCGCGGGGGAGGTCGCGGCGGAGGTCGCGGGGGAGGGAGAGGGGAAGGTCACGGGGGAGGTCGCGGGGGAGGTTGCGGGGTAGGTCGCGGGGAGGTCGTGGGGGAGGTCGTGGGGGAGGTCGCGGGGGACGTAGAGGGGGAGGTCGCGGGGGAGGTCGCGGGGGAGGGAGAGGTGGAGGTCGCGGGGGAGGTCGCGAGGGAGGGAGAGGGGAAGGTCGCGGGGGAGGTCGTGGGGGAGGGAGAGGGGGAGGTCGCGGGGGACGGAGAGGGGGGAGGTTGCGGGAGAGGGAGAGGGGGAGGTCGCGGGGGAGGTCGCGGGGGAGGGAGAGGGGGAGGTCGCGGGGGAGGGAGAGGGGAAGGTCGCGGGGGAGGTCGCCGGAGAGGGAGAGGGGGAGGTCGCCGGGGAAGTCGCGGGGGAGGTCGCAGGGGAGGGAGAGGGGGAGGTCGTGGGGGAGGGAGAGGGGAAGGTCACGGGGGAGGTCGCGGGGGAGGGAGAGGGGGAGGTCGCGGGGGAGGTCGCGGGGGAGGGAGAGGGGGAGGTCGCGGGAGAGGGAGAGGGGGAGGTCGCGGGGGAGGTCGCGGGGGAGGGAGAGGGGGAGGTTGCGGGGGAGGTCGCGGGGGAGGTCGCGGGGGAGGTCGCGGGGGAGGTTGCGGGGGAGGTCGAGGGGGAGGGAGAGGGGAAGGTCGCGGGGGAGGTCGCGGGGGAGGGAGAGGGGGAGGTCGCGGGGGAGGGAGAGGGGGAGGGAGGTGGTTGTGGTGGAGTGGTGGTGGTGGTGGTGGTGTGGTGGTGGTGGTGGTGGTGGAACAAGAGGGGACGATGGAGTTGGAGTGGGTCAGGGTGATGGGGGAAAGAGGAGGGGACGGAGGGGTCGGGGTGATGGTGGGGCCGGGGGGTGCTGGGGAAAAGGAGGGGACGATGGAGTTGGAGGGGGTCGGGGTGATGGTGGGGCCGAGGGGTGGTGGGGAAAAAAGGAGGGGACGAAATGCCGCGATACAGACCCCCACATCAAGTCTTTGCACCGCCCCGGTGCAATTCCCGAAGCCAAAAACAAGATAGTGAAGGAAGTTCTTCTTTCTTGACTTGACTCAGATAATCGTTCACCCTGGAGAAATAAAAATATATATATATATATATATATATATTTTTTTTTTAATCTCATACTTTTTTTTCATAATAATTGCAATCACCAAATGAAATACAGTAGGTACGGTGAATGATATGCTTCCAATTTACCTTAATTCAGGTACTTCTTCACCCTGGAAATATTGACCAGGGGTATCCTCTTACCCTGCAAATCCTCCAGATGTACTGCTCCATGAGGTAATACGTTTACCACCGTGTAAGGTCCTATCCATTTGGGTGCCAGTTTGGTTGGAATTGTTGGGACCTGATGCACTAAAACCATGGATCCTTCCTCTACTTCATTGGACCTCAGATACCTGTCATGCAGTCTTTTGCGCTCTTCTTGTGTTACCTGAAGTTTTTGCATTGCTCCTTCTCTGTATTCTTGTAATGCCACCAATCTCTCAATGGGAGGTTCAATTCCAATGGTTTTGGTTCCCATTTCCTTTTTGATAATGAATTCGAACAGTGCCAATGCCTCTTTCCCATAAACTAAACAAAATGGAGTCTCGCCTGTGGTTCCCCTCTTCGTGGTTCTGAAAGCCCAAATTGCACCGATCAGTGCTAGCGGCCAGGAGCTTTGATGATCGAAAGATAATTTGCGAAGCAGTCCAATCAAAATCTTATTGGAACTCTCTACTTGGCCATTTGCCCTGGGGTAGTAGGCACAAGATTTTTTATGGAAGACTTTGTACCTGTCAAATATAAACTGGAGCAATTGATTTACAAAATGTGTGCCCCTATCACTAGTAATTTCCAGTGGGCAACCAAATCTTGAGAAAATACGTTTATACAAGAATTTGGCTACTGTTAAAGCCGTGCAGTCCACAGTAGCTTTAGCCTCTATCCATTTAGTGGCATAACATGTGGCGAACAAAATATACTTTTTACCTCCTGGTTGCCTAGTTGGGCTAATTGGCCCTATGAAATCAAGACCCCATCGTTCAAATGGAAGCCATCCGGTAGATATGACTAATGGTTGGAAATTCAATCTGGTTGGCGCGGGAGCACATCTCTGACAGATGTGGCATTCTTTTGCAAACTTGATTGCATCCTTGAAAATATGAGGCCACCATAACCCTTTGTGGATGATTCTATGAGCCAATTCTTCCCCCTTTAGGTGTCCTTCATTGTGTGCAGCCTCCAGCAAAAGATTTACCTCTTCTGGATAGACACACCTTCTCAATATATCATCCTAACAGTATTTATATAAATTTCCATTTATAAGAGAATATGCTTTGGTTTTCAAGAGCAATCTTCTCTTTTCTACAGGTGTCAAGTGTTCTGGGATCTTTCCAGTAGTAAGAACTAGGAGAATCTCATCATACCAACCAGTCTGAATTGCTATCTGGAAGAGATTGCTATCGACCAGTTCATCATTGATACCTTTTGCCTTCTCGCTCATTGCCGTCCTAGACACTTGATCTGCCATGTACTGCTCTTTTCCTGACTTAATATGAATATCAAAATTAAATTCTTGAAATAGGAGTAACCATCTCCAAATCCTTCCAGCTACTCTAGGCTTGTTTATCAAATACTTCAAGGGCTGATGATCAGAAATAACAATGAAATGTACACCAAGGAGATAATGTTGGAACTTCTGAAGAGCAAATACGATAGCCAAACCTTCTCTTTCCGTTGTGCTGTAATTTCTTTCAGCTTGGTTGAGTAGTCTGCTTGCATAAGAGATAGGTCTATCCACTTTGTGAGATGATGGTTGAGCTAGAACTGCACCAACAACATGAAGACTAGCATCTGTATGCACATGAAATTCCAATGACCAATTAGGAACACTTAAAAGTGGAGCAGTACATAGCCTCAACTTTAGTTCACAAAATGCTTTGTCGGCTTCAGCACTCCATGAGAAAGGGATCTTTTTACTGGTAAGCCTTGACAAGGGCTTAGCAATTTCTGAATACATCCTAATGAATCTTCTGTGATACCCTGCATGGCCCAAGAAACTTTGCACTTCCTTTGGGCTTTGTGGAATTGGCATGGAAAGAATAGCTGTAACCTTTGCACCAAATTTGTCTCCTTATATCTTGTGTGGTCTTCAAATCTTCTAACTCACGGCGAAGTTGGGCTACTTCATCATCCATGCGTCGCAGTGGTGGCAAGACCTTCTCTTCTTGTTGATTTTGTTGCATTTTTAATGCCTCCAGTTCCCTCCTTAGTTGCTCAATAGGATCCAGGTCTGCAGCATACTTAGGTTGTGTATCCCCTTCAAAATGTTGCCTTGCTTCTTCAATGCGTGATGCTGCTGCAACAAAATCATTGAGGGTGGCATCCAATCTAAGAGACTCACGAAGCTTCTGCTGAGATGACCTGGGCAGAGCCTTCTCTATCCACTTTTTAACCAAAAACTCACCTGGAGCATGTGGCAGACGTGCAACAAGTGCTTTTGTTCTAGTGTGAAGTTCATGAAAAGATTCACCTGATCTTAGCTTCAAATTCTCTAGCTGATCTAGAGCTCTTTCCGAGGAATCACTTGGTCGGAATGTCTGTGAGAATGCTGCCTTCAGAGCCTCCCATGTAGTGAAATGGCCATCTGCATATTGACTATACCATTTATCTGCAAGACCCTCCAATGTGGATGGAAAAAGTGCCAGCATTGCATCCTCTCTATTTTGCAGACCTCTTCCACGGCATAAAGAGATGAATCTCCTCACATGATCATCAGCATCCTCATAAGCTTGTCCCTTGAAGGTAGGGAATTTGATGTTTAATCTGGAGAGCAAATGAGAGAGGTCCTCCATTTGTACTCGTGTTTCTTCGGACGTATCTGAGGAGAAGTCTACGGTTCTCCTATACCTCTCTTTTGACAATGGTGTCGTACCCAAATCAATTGATAAATTTAGGGAAGGCAGAGGGGAGGTAGACTCGCTATCCGTGGTTATTGCTAACTTGTTAAGGCTCCTCCGAACACGAAGAGACTCCTTATCTGCTCGTGTATGGGTCATGTACCTACTTGCCAATGTAATAGGGCAAAAATACCTCTCACAGAAATGCAAAGGTCCCACCGGGCGTGCCAAACTGTAGAGGAGGTACTGGGGTATCCACTTTTATCAAAAGCAGAGAATAAAGGTTAAACACATCCAGTACGTCGCCTACTCAAGGGGGTTCTCTTTAGGGAAATATACCCTTTAACATTTCTGTGAGCCGACAGAGGAATTGTATATACTCTAGAAATATTAATCAACAAATGACTACAGAAGACCATATACTTCTTGATTCGAATCAGATGATTACAAGGTTGGGCAGAGTGATGCTCAAATGTGCAAGCTTAGGGCTAACATGCCACCCTAAAAGTAAATAACCTCAATGCAACAGAGTCTTCCCATCAGCTTAAGGGGCCAATTATATGCAGATTAACCCAGAACAATACAAATGGCAAAGAATTTCTCAAGAGAATAGAGCTTAAAAGCAACACTGACTCACAGAAAAGAAAAATCCAAGCCACTCTCTTACACTATAGTGCTCATAGCCCTCCACTGAGAAGTCATCCCTTTGTATCCACACTACAGAGTAGCTCCTACAATAGGCTTGAAACCACAAAGTGCAAGAGAGGTCTTCTGCACGTACGCGTAGCTGAACCAAGGTATGTCTAAAATTGTACTTCAAATGAGCACAAATCCATTGTTTTTATAGGCCCCAATAGGCCAAGAGGGTCTTGCCGATTCCTCACGTCCACTGATCACGCGTCGGTTGATTGCCCAAGATTGGAGGGGTAAATCAAATATTCCACTTGATTTGAATTGGATCCTCAAAAATAGGCAGTCGTCATGAATGGTTAGCGGAAATAGTGATTTCTCCACTTTCACTTTTACCACTTACACCTTTACTGTTGCTTTTGAATGCAAGCTAAGCTCCTCAGTTTGTGCCGCCCGTGATATTGGATTGTCCTTGAGAAGCACATCCTTCACCTAATTTTTTTTATTTTTATTTTTTAGCTTTTGATGCTTCATATTAAGTGAGCGGTGTGGGAGGTGAGTTGTGGGGAGTTTGAGAGAGATTATAGGGTTTTTGGAGGGTTGTGGAGGGTTTTGGAGTTGTGTGGAGTTGTGTGGGGTTTGTGGGGTTTGTGGGTTGGGGGGAATAGGGGTGAGTTATGGGGAGTTGTGGTGGTTTTTTGGGGTGTGGTCAAAAATTGATCCAAGATTTCAAAGTTATTATTCCACCATTAGAAAGTACTCGTCGAGAGCTTTCAACGATATATAACACTGTAGGGTTTGGTTAAGAAATGATCCTCCAAATATCCATCCAAACTGTCTGAGAGCCTTATGTAAGGTTGTGGAAAAATGTGGGATCTGAGGGGGGCCGTGGTGGAGGTCGCGGTGGTGGGTCGTGGTGGAGGTCGCGGGGGAGGGAGAGGTGGAGGTCGCAGGGGAGGGCGTGGGGGAGGGAGAGGGGGAGGTCGCGGGGGAGGTTGCGGGGGAGGTCGCGGGGGAGGTCGCGGGGGAGGTCGCGGGGGAGGTCGCGGGGGAGGGAGAGGGGGAGGTCGCGGGGGAAGGAGAGGGGAAGGTCGCGGGGGAGGTCGCGGGGGAGGGAGAGGGGGAGGTCGCGGGGGAGGGAGAGGGGGAGGTCGCGGGGGAGGTCACAGGGGAGGTCGCGGGGGAGGGAGAGGGGAAGGTCGCGGGGGAGGGATAGGGGGAGGTCGCGGTGGAGGTGGCGGGGGAGGGAGAGGGGGAGGTCGCGGGAGAGGGAGATGGGGAGGTCGCGGGGGAGGGAGAGGGGGAGGTGGTGGGGGAGGTCGCGGGGGAGGGAGAGGGGGAGGTCGCGGGGGAGGTCGGGGGGGAGGGAGAGGGGGAGGTCGCGGGGAGGTTGTTGGAGTTTCTTGATCTCCAAAGTACAGCTAGAAGTAGGTGAAACCCAACAGGACCTAGTTGACTTTTTCACAAACTTGTATGCACAGACCAATTTTCTTGCAGAGCAAATTGCTCTTTACTCACTTGGAATTTTCCAAAACTGTTTCACACACATAAACTAGACTCTAAGAGCTTTCCAACAAATGGATAAATACACAATGAGCTATGACCTCTGCAATATGCAGCTTTAATGGAGACCTTGAAACAGAGATGAACCTGAGGACACACATCACTTGCAGAGACTACTGCTCTTAACTCACAACTCCAATGACTTTGCAACTTTTTAGAATTTTGAGTAGACCTAAAGATCTTTCTAACAAGCCAAAGAACACATGATTTGGATACATACACAAGGAGATATGACCTCTGCAAGTTTGAGGTTTAATGGAGACCTTCAGCAGGGATAAAAAACAGAGAACACACACTACTTGCAGAGCGTATTGCTCTCAGCTCACAAATCCAATGATTATGAAAATTTACAGGAAGAAAGTAGAGATTAAGAGCTTGCCAATGCGCTATTAAACATGTAATTTGAATATATAATCAGGGAGATACAAGCTCTGCAATCTCTGCATACAAAACTACAGCAGTGTAGAGATACACATATGACTCTCTTCGACATCCCACAAGATCACGACTTTTCTCCTCTTTTTATAGCATGGGAAACTAATCTAAAACCTTCCTAATACATCTAAATTCGTGGTAGACACTTGGATGGAGGTATTACATGACTCAAGTGCTCAAATAAGCAAAGTATTGATGGACTTTGAGAACTAGCCACATCGACCTTCCACTAGGACACCACTGAAGCTCCCTTGTGACTCACTAATTTGACTCACCATGCTCTAGAACTCACGTGGTATTTTTGCTACATTTTATTTGTTCTAGCATGAAAAGTAGGATTTGAGGTCATATGAATGCTGCTCAAGTTATCCCCATATATCAGTGGTACATCAACCTGCACATTCAAGTCATGAAACAACTTTTTAAACCACATAACCTCAGTAGTAGCCAATGCTAAACCTCTATACTCAGCCTCTGTAGAAGATACAGCAACTGTAGGCTGTTTCTTTGAACTCCATGTTAATGTCTTGTTTCCTGCTATTACCACATATCCACTTGTGGATCTTCTGTCATCTTTGCTTCCAGCCCAATCTGCATCACTAAAGAGTTTAAGAGTTAGATCAGCATCATGACTATAAAATAATCCTTCGTTCATGGTACCTTTCAAATAACTAAGCACTCTTTTCGCTGCATGCATATGAGGTACTCTAGGTTCATGCATAAACTGTGACAATACTCCCACTGCATAACATATATCAGGTCTAGTTTTTGTTGCATAAATCAAAGATCCTACCATGGATCTATATACATTCATATCATGCAACTCATCACCTTCCTTTGCGCTTAGCTTTACATTACATTCCATTGGAGTAGAAACAAATTTACCAAACCTTTTCAGCATATCACATATATACTTTCTTTGTATCAACCACATACCTTCATCGCTATACACAATTTCAATCCCAAGAAAGTATCTGAGCAAACCAAGATCTGAAATTTTAAATTCCTTTCCCATATTACCTTTTATCTCGTCGATTGCTTTTGCATCATTCCCTGTAATCAACAAGTCATCCACATAAATGCATACATAGACACACATGCCATCTACATGTTTTACATAAAGTGAAGGATCAGCATGACTCGCTGTGTATCCTTGCAGCATAAAATACTTTACCAACCTTGCATTCCATGCCCTTGGTGCCTGCTTAAGACCATACAATGCCTTCTTTAACCTGCATACATGATTAGGACATTTTGCATCCACATAACCATCTGGTTGTGACATATACACTTCTTCATTGAACTCACCATTAAGAAAGGCATTCTTTATATCGAGTTGATATATATTCCACCTTTTACTTGCAGCTAAAGCCAACAAAGTTCTCACCGTTGCCATATTTGCTACTGGACTAAATGTTTCCTCATAGTCCACACCTTGAGTTTGATTATATCCTTTTGCTACAAGTCTAGCCTTATATCTAGACACACTACCATCACTATTTCTTTTAATCTTAAAAACCCACTTGCAACCAATTACCTTTTGCTTTGGTGTACTTGGAACTAAATTCCAAGTCTTGTTATCCTGTAGTGCTTCCATTTCTTCTCTCATTGCTTTCTCCCACTTTTCATCTCCTTTGGCCTCATCATAACATGTGGGTTCATTTTCCTGCTCAACTTTTGTCATAAAAGCATAATGAGTATTCATGAAAGTTTCATAAGTATACCTTTGAGGTTTCTTACTTACTCTTGAAGTTCTTCTTACCTCCAATGTAGATGCTCTTCCTTTCTTATTAGGAACCTTTGATGATTCTCCATACTCACAGACATCACTAATTTCCTCTCCTTCATCATTAACTTCAACAAGTTTGAGTTTACCTTTACTTTTAACACTTGGAGGTGACTCTTGCCTTAATCTTCCATTGAAAGGTGATCCTCTTTCTTCATCTAAACCACTCCTTTCATCATTTAAACTTCTTGATGGCTGAACTATGCATTCATCTCCTTCAACCACACCTTCTTCATTTTCATCCATGACCTGCAAACAATTCTTATCTGCATACCATGAAAGTGATTCATCAAAGTTTACATCTCTTGACACAACAACCTTATTGGTATGAGGATTATAGCATCTATATCCTCTTTGAGTATCTGCATAACCAACAAATATACATTTTTCTGATTTCGCATCAAGTTTAGATCTCACCTCACTAGGTACATGTACATAACATACACAAGCAAATACTTTCAAATGACTTACACTTGGTTTCCTTCCATGCCATACCTCATATGGTGTCAAATGATGAACTCCAGCAGTCGGAACTCTATTCATAATGTAAACACTTGTGCTAACAACTTCAGCCCAAAAATAATTAGGCAAACACGTATCATTAAGCATGCTTCTAGATGCTTCTGCTATGATTCTGTTTCTTCTTTCTGCGACTCCATTTTGTTGTGGAGTATACCTGCATGTAACTTCTCTTTTGATACCTTCATCATGCAAAAAATCAGTAAAAGCTTGAGAGAAATACTCTCCCCCTCCATCAGATCTTAGCTTCTTAACATACCTTCCTGTTTGCTTTTCGACATATGATTTGAACTTCTTGAAACAATCAAAAACCTCACTCTTATGTTTAATGAAATACACAAATGTCATTCTACTATGATCATCAATGAATGATACATAGTACTTATTACCAACCAAGGATGCCTCTTTAGTAGGTCCCCACACATCTGTGTGTATGAGATCTAGCAAACCATCACTTACATAGCTTGAATGCTTGAAAGGTTGTCTACTCTGCTTACCCATTTGACATGCTTCACAAAGATGCACCATATGTTGCTTAGTAAGATCAGGTAAACCTTCAACAATCCTCTTCTTTGATAGCTCCTTTAACCTGTGTACATTCATGTGTCCAATCCTTTTGTGCCATAGATCAAGCTCTGCTATTCGATGCATACCATAAGAGAAATAGTTTGTATGATTTGGGTTTACCTTGAATGTAAACAATCTACCTTGTTTTTGACCTCTAGCAATTAACCTCCTTTGCTTTGGATCCTCAATGAAGCAACCTGCATGATTAAATCTCACTTGTAGACCTTTTTCTACCATTTGACCAACCGACATCAAATTCTTAGTGATCGTTGGCACATAAAGTACATCCTTCAAGCAATTTGTCTTGCTCTTATCCTGCATAACAACATCTCCAACCTGCATAATCTTATGTGTTGTATCATCTCCTGTTTCAACATGATCTTTACATGACGGATTATGCATATTAGAAAACCATGAAGCATCATGAGACATGTGATTAGAACAACCACTATCTACTTACCATACATCGCTATTGCAATTCATCTTAGTTTCTACATTCATCATAAGAAGAGAATCATAATCATCACTTTTACCTTCAACTGCATAATTTCCTTGTTGTTTACCTCTTCTTGAATAGCCTCCTCTTCGATTACCACCTTGATTATTTTCATTTTGATAACAATCTTTGGCATAGTGTCCATACCTTCCACATATATAGCAATTGTTCTTATTATCTTCACTCCTTTGTCTTTGGTTGTAGTTGTAGTAGCCTCTCGTACCTCTAGTGCTTGATCTTCCTCTTCCTCTTGTGTTGAAGAAGCCACTTGAAGTCCTTTGATCATCGCTCCTTCTTCCTCGACCTCTATTTGAACCTCTTCCACCTCTCTTTCCACCTCTTGATGATCCTACATAAAGAGCTTGTCCTTTTGATTTGAAGTAGAACCATTTAGATTCATCTCCTTCGTGACCATGAGGGCAATAAGTTGATCAAAATCTGGTAATTCTCCTCTGACATAAGCTGAAGTAATGAAGGGTTTCCATCTCTCATCATCTTTGAGTCCGTTGAGAGTATGTGCAACCAAGTCGTCGTCCTCCACATGAGTTTGAATTGATCATAGTTGATCTGCAATCTCTTTTACTTTCAATATGTAATCATTGACCGATGTCCTTGTATCTTTCTTTATGTTATTCAACTCATTTTTGAGTTGAATCTTCCTTGCTCTTGTACCTGTAGCATACAACCTTTCCAATGCAAGCCAAACATCTCTACTTGTGTCTAGATCTTGTATGTGTCCTACCATTGAATCTTGAATATTTTGTGATAAAATGAATATAACCCTTTTGTCTCTCTCATTCCAAAGTCTAAACTCCCTCAATTGTTGCTGATTTGGGTCCTCTGGTAATGTGGGTTTGATATCTGTGCCGTCAATCAAACCATACAAGCCTCTACCTTGCAAGTATGCTGTGATTCTAAACTTCCATGCCTGATAATTGGTCTTATCAAGCTTCTCTATTTGTGCAAGTTGGTCTCCCATAATACAAATGCTAAGCTTCCTCCTTTAAGCCTCCTTTCCAATATGTGTGATGAGAAGAAATATAATATTTACCTTGTAAATGAGGTATGTGCACCTTTCTTTGCTTGGATGTTGCTTCAAATGCCTCCTTGCAATCTTCTTTTACCTTTGTGTAGTGTTGATGATGAACTGCTTCTTTGATAGCTTCAAATTCTTCATCAAGGTATGATAACCTTCTCCAAGCCTCCAAGTACTTGCTCTTATACCAATGTTGGAGTTTATTGATCTCCAAAGTACAGCTAGAAGTAGGTGAAACCCAACAGGACCTAGTTGACTTTTTCACAAACTTGTATGCACAGACCAATTTTCTTGCAGAGCAAATTTCTCTTTACTCACTTGGAATTTTCCAAAACTGTTTCACACACATAAACTAGACTCTAAGAAATTTCCAACAACGTATAGAACACCTCAAATGGATAAATACACAATGAGCTATGACCTCTGCAATATGCAGCTTTAATGGAGACCTTGAAACAGAGATGAACCTGAGGACACACATCACTTGCAGAGACTACTGCTCTTAACTCACAACTCCAATGACTTTGCAACTTTCCACAATTTTAGTAGACGTAAAGATCTTTCTAACAAGCCAAAGAACACATGATTTGGATACATACACAAGGAGATATGACCTCTGCACGTTTGAGGTTTAATGGAGACCTTCAGCAGGGATAAAAAACAGAGAACACATACTACTTGCAGAGCGTATTGCTCTCAGCTCACAAATCCATGATGGAGAGTGTTAATCTTCAAAAGAACAAGTTAACCTTGAATTTAGATCACCTCTATATCAAGATTAACCTTAGACTCCACCAAACTTAGAGAACTTTCACCAATTTATCAGAAAATTGATTATTCTGAAAAATTCAGCTTCTTCAGAAAAGTCTGCTGCAGATTAATCACTCATTGACTAATCAATCCTGTAAAGTTTTTGATAAAACTTTGCACAACACTTCGCCTTAAGGTTGCGCAACGTTGCCAAGTTAAATCTCTCAAAAAGATTGAGTACACACTGAGAAATGTGTGAAACACTTTACCTATGCCTGAAAGAGCTTCTCTGCAATGGCGACTTTGACACCTGCAACTTCTTAGCACTGGTTCTCCCAAAGTAAATCCCGTTTGATCAAGATCTTTTAGCCATAGATGGCTTACCTTCCAACTTAGATTTTAAGCCCTCACTTGTGTAAAACTTTACACTGTGGACTGAGCAATGATCATTTCATTGAAGATGAAATGTGCACCACATTTTACGACTCTTAGAACATTCTTACATATGAATGTTCCTAATCAAAATTCTCTGAGTCTGATTTCAATTAACCTCTCAAATTCTAGCCATAGATAGATTAGCTATGGAATTAGACACGTGCAAAAGGATTTCTCAAAAGATTAAACACAGAAGGAGCAGACTGCTAAACATCGGGCGCAAGTTTTTTTCGATTTCTTCAGAAAATTTACATATAAGTGAGGATAGATGATTCACTCACTTTCAATGTGTCTAATGACACTAATTTCTCTCTCCCTATTCTCTAATCTTCTTCTGCTCTATTTTCCCAACATTTTCCAACATATTTATATATGAATATATACAAGTGTATGACTAAACAAAGATATAAGTCAGCTAATGTACATATGTGTACATATCTTTGGATTTTCTGAACATGTCCTTCATTCAACCATCTGACTTTGTTTTCTTCTTCACTCCTTGATTTCATTCCTCCATAATTCTTCAATTGATGATTGTCATGCACCAACAGCTCCCCCTCAATCATTAATTGAGGTTCTTCTCTATCTTCTTTACTCCAGCCATATCCTTGAATCTTTGTAGTTTTGGTCCATCTAGACTTTTTGTCATCATATCTGCAACTTGATCTTTTGTGGGAGTGTTTATGACTTCAATCTCCTTCTCAATGACCTTCTCTCTCAGAAAATGATACTGTATTTCAATATGCTTAATTCTAGCATGAAATACAGGATTAGCTGCCAAGTATAATGAACTCATATTGTCTCCACAAATAATAGGAGTACTCTGAATCACATCAAAAACTTTCAAAAGTGTCTTTAGCCATATTACCTCTTTTGCAGCTTCCACCATACCTTTATATTCTGCTTCTGTAGATGACAAAGCAACTGTATGTTGCTTCTTGGAACACCATGAAATCAATTTGTCTCCTACATAGCACAAGTATCCATGTGTTGATCTTCTATCATCCACATTACCTGCCGAATCTGCATCACTATATATCTTCACTCTTGTATCAGAAGTAAATCCATAGTACAACCCTTCTCTGAGTGTACCCTTGATGTACCTAAGTACTCTTTGTCCTGCAATCCAATGTTCCTTTCTAGGACAATGCATAAATTGTGAAAGCACACCAACTGCATATGATAAATCAGGCCTTGTCAATGTAGCATAGATCAAGCTACCAACCAAACTTTGATAGAGTTTCATATCTTTGAACTCTTCTCCTCCAAACCTAGACAATTTATGGTTCACTTCCAAAGGTGTAGGTGCAACCCTGCAATCTTCCATTTTAAATTTGGTTAGCAAATTTTTAAGATACCTTTCTTGGGTCACATATACTCCATGTTGAGTATAAGAGATCTCCATTCCCAAGAAGAATGATAGGTTCCCCAAATCACTGATTTTAAACTCTTTCTCCATCTGCTTCTTGATCATTTGTATTCCCTTATCATCTGTTCCTGTAAGTATTATGTCATCAACATAAATACACACATAAATGAACCCATCTTCACTTGCTTTGACTAGCAAGCTACTATCTGCCTTTGATGCTTGAAATCCAAGATCATTCAAGAATTTTACAAGCCTATAATTCCAAGCCCTTGGGGCCTGCTTCAACCCATACAAAGCTCTCTTGAGCTTACACACATAATTTGGACTCACTTGATCTTTGAACCCATCTGGTTGCTCCATGTAGACTTCATCTGAAATGTAACCATTCAAGAAAGCATTTTTTTTACATCTAATTGAGATAACTTCGAACCTTTGCAAGCAGCAATTGCTATGAGTGTCCTGATGGTTGTCATCTTTGCCACAGGACTATAAGTCTCATCATAGTCCACTCCATATGTCTGTGCATACCCTTTCACAACAAGTCTAGCTTTGTACCTAGACACACTTCCATCTGCAAATCTTTTAGTCTTGTAAACCCACTTACAACCAATGATTTTCTGACTATTAGGTTTAGGAACCAAATCCCATGTTTGATTCTCTATCAATGCATCATACTCCTCTTGCATAGCATCTTCCCAATTCTTCTTCCCTTTGGCCTCTTCATATGTAGAAGGGTCTTCATCTGCTTTTACCAAATAAGCATAATCTTTAGTAGTTAAGAATGAAGTGTCATAGCTATACCTTGTAGGTTGCCATTTGTGCCTAGATGACCTTCTAACTTCTGCACTTCTTGAAGTTTCTGGTTCATCACATTCTGGATCAAACCTTGGCCTCTCTTCAACTTCAACCTGCACTTCATTGTTCTCACTTTCATCAAGTAATTGAATCTTTGCTTTACCTTTTCTTTGATCCACTACTTCTTCATCATCTGCATGTATATTATATTTACCTGCATACCAAGTACCTTGCTCATCAAATGTAACATCCTTGGATACAATAAATTGCTTTGTGGATGGACTCCACAACCTGTATCCCATTTGCTTATCATCATAGCCAATGAAAACATATTTTTCTGCCTTAGGCTCCAACTTATGCCTCAATTGAGATGGCACATATGCATATGCCAAGCATCCAAATATTCTGCAATGATCTAAGGTAGGTTTCTTACCCCACCAAGCTTCATATGGTGTCATGCCCTGCAAAGCTTTACAAGGCAATCTATTGACCAAGTATGTAGCTGTATTTACAGCCTCTGCCCACAAATAATTTGGACAATTCTTCTCTTTCATCATGGACCTTGCAAACTCAACAAGAGTCCTATTTCTTCTTTCTGCTACCCCATTTTGTTGAGGAGAATACCTGCAAGTAACTTCTCTCTTTATACCTGCATTCCACAAATAATCATTGAACTCATTTGAAAAATACTCTCCCCCTCCATCTGACCTTAGTCTCTTGACCTGTAATCCTTTCTGCATATGCATGATAGTGTTTAAATGTATTAAACACTTCTGACTTTTCTTTAATCACATAAATTGTGATCCACCTGGTAGCATCATCAACATATATGACATAATATCTTGAACCATTTATACTAAAGTCCTTTGAAGGACCCCACACATCTGTATGCACCAATTCAAGTCTTTCTGAATACATAAATCCATGCTTGGAATAGGATTGCTTATGAGCCTTACCTAATTGACATGCCTCACATCTGTATGTCATGTGTTGACCTGCAATGTTAGGCAATCCAAGCACTGAATCATTGTTAATCATTTCTTTAATACCTCTTTCATTAAAGTGTCCAAGTCTTTTGTGCCAAAGATCCAATTCTGACACCTTTTGCTCTCCATATGTGAACATAGCATGTCCAACATTTCCTTGTACCTTCAATGTGAAAAGCCTTCCTTCTTTCTTTCCTGCAATAATTTGTTTATACCCTTGACTAGGGTCTTCCACATAAACTCCATCATTGGTAAACCTTACCTCATATCCTTTTTCCACAATTTGACCTACACTGATCAAATTCTTTGGAATTGTGGGAACATAAAGAACCTTACTCAGAAGAGTGCTCCCATCCTTAGCTTTGACTGAACCAATTGACTTTACCTTATGCTTTGTATTATCACCTGTATGAACTGTATGATTAATTGCATTATGATCTAGGTCAGTCATCAAAGCAATATTTCCACTCAAATGATTACTACATCCTGAATCAATATAAAACACTCTCATGTCCTCATGTGAGGTTTCACAAGTATTCATAATGAGAGTCGAGTCCTCTTTTTGATCTGATGCATAGTTGTAGTAGGTGCTATTATAGGATTGATTTTGGAAGCTTCTTCCTCCACCTCTTCCAAAAGAATTCCTACCACCTCTACCTCTGAAGTTTCCTCTCTGAAATCTACCACCTCTTGCTCTTTGATTAAAGTTCTGATAATTACCATTGTTTTGATTATTATGCCAACAATCATGAGATAGATGATTGGTCTTACCACATATCCAACAAGCTCTTGCATTATCTTTGTTGTTTCTGCCTCTTCCTCTACTTCTGCCACTTCCTTTTCCTCTTATGAAGTTTGCTTGGTTTGAAGTACCTTCTTCTTCACCTGATTGTTGCTTTCCTTTGTTAGCTTTCTTCTTGTCTTTAGAGTACATTGCATGACCTGCACTCTTATCAACATCTCCTTTGATATCATTCTCCAAAGTTAGCATATGACCTAACAATTGATTCAAATCAGGGGTAAAATGATCTAATGAAAGTTCTGTAGATAAAATGAAAGGCTTCCACTTCTCATCTCCTCTTAGCCCTGTGAGTATTTGTCTTACCAATTTGTCTTCTTCAATATCTTCATCCACTGCACCTAGAGAGTCTGCAATGTCCTTCATCTTTGTCACATAATCAGAGATTGATTGTGAGGCCTTCTTCTTAAAAGTAGTAAACTCTGCCCATAGTGAAGCTTTCCTTGATTTGGTTGTATTTTGGAAATGCTCTTCCAAAGCATTCCAAATGTCACATGCACTTTCAAGTCCTCTAATGTGAGGAAGCAAATAGTCATTGACTGCCATGTAGATGATACTTCTTGCTTGAGCATCCTTCTTCATCCAATTCTTCAAATCTGCAAGCTCCTCCCTAGTTGGAACACTAGGATCTCTGAATTCTGGCTTTTCTTCATCTCCTGTGATGTATCCTATCAGATCTTTGCTCATAAGATGAGCTTCCATCCTCATAGACCATGCAGGATAGTTCTCTCTATCCAGCTTCTCAATTTGGAGACTATCTCCCATCCTTGCTTCACCTGTATTTCCAAATCTTTAACCTTTACAGATAATGAATGTACCTTTACTTCGAATGTTGCTCCTTCTGATCCTTTTGATACTCTTTGTATGTCTTCCTTCAATCTTTCTTCACACTTTAACCTTTTGCACCTTCGAGATGTAAAGATTTGTATTTCTGCAGTAGTTGGAGTCTCCTTCACTTCAATTTTGACACAACTTGCTCTGATACCACTGATGGAGAGTGTTAATCTCCAAAAGAACAAGTTAACCTTGAATTTAGATCACCTCTATATCAAGATTAACCTTAGACTCCACCAAACTTAGAGAACTTTCACCAATTTATCAGAAAATTGATTATTCTGAAAAATTCAGCTTCTTCAGAAAAGTCTGCTGCAGATTAATCACTCATTGACTAATCAATCCTGTAAAGTTTTTGATAAAACTTTGCACAACACTTCGCCTTAAGGTTGCGCAACTTTGCCAAGTTAAATCTCTCAAAAAGATTGAGTACACACTGAGAAATGTGTGAAACACTTTACCTATGCCTGAAAGAGCTTCTATGCAATGGCGACTTTGACACCTGCAACTTCTTAGCACTGGTTCTCCCAAAGTAAATCCCGTTTGATCAAGATCTTTTAGGCATAGATGGCTTACCTTCCAACTTAGATTTTAAGCCCTCACTTGTGTAAAACTTTACACTGTGGACTGAGCAATGATCATTTCATTGAAGATGAAATGTGCGCCAGATTTTACGACTCTTAGAACATTCTTACATATGAATGTTCCTAATCAAAATTCTCTCAGTCTGATTTCAATTAACCTCTCAAATTCTAGCCATAGATAGATTGGCTATGGACTTAGACACGTGTAGAAGGATTTCTCAAAAGATTAAACACAGAAGGAGGAGACTGCTAAACATCGAGCGCAAGTTTTTTTCGATTTCTTCAGAAAATTTACATATAAGTGAGGATAGATGATTCACTCACTTTCAATGTGTCTAATGACACTAATTTCTCTCTCCCTATTCTCTAATCTTCTTCTGCTCTATTTTCCCGACATTTTCCAACATATTTATATATGAATATATACAAGTGTATGACTAAACAAAGATATAAGTCAGCTAATGTACATATGTGTACATATCTTTGGATTTTCTGAACATGTCCTTCATTCAACCATCTGACTTTGTTTTCTTCTTGACTCCTTGATTTCATTCCTCCATAATTCTTCAATTGATGATTGTCATGCACCAACAATCCAATGATCATGACAATTTACAGGAAGAAAGTAGACAGTAAGAGCTTTCCAATGAGCTATCAAACATGTAATTTGGATATATAATGAGGGAGATACAAGCTCTGCAATCTCTGCATACAAAACTACAGCAGTGTAGAGATACACATATGACTCTCTTGGACATCCCACAAGATCACGACTTTTCTCCTCTTTTTATAGCATTGGAAACTAATCTAAAACCTTCCTAATACATCTAAATTCGTGGTAGACACTTGGATGGAGGTATTACATGACTCAAGTGCTCAAATAAGCAAAGTATTGATGGACTTTGAGAACTAGCCACATCGACCTTCCACTAGGACACCACTGAAGCTCCCTTGTGACTCACTAATTTGACTCACCATGTTCTAGAACTCACGTGGTATTTTTGCTACATTTTATGAATAATATGAGCCTTCTTGAAGTATTTGAAGACTTCCCAAAGGTATTTACATAATTTGAAACTTGTACCCTACATAAAACAAATGTTTGCAACAGAGGTCGCGGGGGAGGGAGAGGGGGGGGGGGGGGGTCGCGGGGCAGGGAGAGGGGGAGGTCACGGCGGAGGTCGTGGGGGAGGGAGAGGGGAAGGTCGCGGGGGAGGTCGCGGGGGAGGGAGAGGGGGAGGTCGCTGCGGAGGTCGCGGCGGAGGTCGCGGGGGAGGGAGAGGGGAAGGTCGCGGGGGAGGTCGCGGGGGAGGGAGAGGGGGAGGTCGCGGGGGAGGTTGCGGGGTAGGTCGCAGGGGAGGTCGCGGGGAAGGTCGTGGGGGAGGTCGCGGGGGAGGTAGAGGGGGAGGTCGCGGGGGAGGTCGCGGGGGAGGGAGAGGTGGAGGTCGCGGGGGAGGTCGCGAGGGAGGTCGCGGCGGAGGTCGCGGGGGAGGGAGAGGGGAAGGTCGCGGGGGAGGTCGCGGGGGAGGTAGAGGGGGAGGTCGCGGGGGAGGTCGCGGGGGAGGGAGAGGGGGGAGGTTGCGGGGGAGGGAGAGGGGGAGGTCGTGGGGGAGGTCGCGGGGGAGGGAGAGGGGGAGGTTGCGGGGGAGGGAGAGGGGAAGGTCGCGGGGGAGGTCGTGGGGGAGGGAGAGGGGGAGTTCACGGGGGAAGTTGCGGGGGAGGTCGCGGGGGAGGGAGAGGGGGAGGTCGCGGGGGAGGGAGAGGGGAAGGTCGCGGGGGAGGTTGCGGGGGAGGGAGAGGTGGAGGTCGCGGGGGAGGTCGCGGGGGAGGGAGAGGGGGAGGTCGCGGGAGAGGGAGAGGGGGAGGTCACGAGGGAGGTCGCGGGGGAGGGAGAGGGGGAGGGAGAGGGGGAGGTTGCGGGGGAGGTCGCGGGGGAGGTGGCGGGGGAGGTCGCGGGGGAGGTCGCGGGGGAGGTCGCGGGGGAGGGAGAGGGGGAGGTCGCGGGGGAGGGAGAGGGGGAGGGAGGTGGTGGTGGTGGAGTGGTGGTGGTGGTGGTGGTGGTGGTGGTGTGGTGGTGGTGGTGGTGGTGGTGGAAGAAGAGGGGACGATGGAGTTGGAGGGGGTCAGGGTGATGGGGGAAAGAGGAGGGGACGGAGGGGTCGGGGTGATGGTGGGGCCAGGTGGTGGTGGGGAAAAAAAGGGGGGGACGAAATGCCGCGATACACCTAGGGAAGAGAAAATGGTGGTTTCAAAAATGATAATTCTTGAGATGACTAACCGAGAAAAGAAAAGTAAGGTACCATGAAAAGTATAAAGATAATTTCTCTTTGAAGTATCAAATAACTTCAGGAAATTTGAGCCCAAGGATAGAAAACATTTTAGTAAGGATGCCTAAATACGATGCTCTGATACAAGAAGCTTATGATAACATGGAAGGAATAGGAAAGATATTGGGGATGGTTGAAGAACAAAAGGTAAATTATATATATATATATATATATATATATATATATATATATATATATATATATATATATATATATATATATATATATATATATATATATATAACACTATTACAACTATACCAGTACTCCATTGTGGGTTCGACGAACTCTTTATCCACATGTATGCTATCATAGCCAAACCTCTATGATCCAATAAGGAATTTCAAACAGAAAGATGTATCCAAGATGTCCTTCTTATAATATTAATGCTGCTTGCATTCCGCATTCATTGTAGCCACACTCAATTAGAAAAACCCATTCCGTGTTCAAGATGCTTTGAATCATGCTATTGGATGCATGCTTTCACATCAAATAGGAGAAGGAATCTTGATTTTCCAATAGCATAAAGGATTTGGGAAATCAAATGGAGCGGAACAAAACTCTACACTAATGAATGTAAATATTTAAACATGATGTATGCCATTAAGAAAAAAATGAAATGATTTATTCCAAAAGTTTAAGTTTTTCACCGATCTCCAAAACTTACTTTACTTGTGCAATAAACTCTCCAATACAAGTTGCTTATTAAGATGCTTCCTTTTAATATTTATGGATTACTATTTAAAGAACATCTTAAGAAAGGAAAATCCGACCTAAAATTTTGTCTACCTTTCTTTACAAATCTTAGGAAACCCGTCCACTCCCCAAGGAATGTCATAACAACTATTGGATGTGTATATTTTCAATCTCCACGTAGTCTCTATATGGGACTTATCTTTACTCCTAAAGTTGAATATCAACCTATCACATAAGTACATGTTACCGAAAGAGAAGAAAGTCTTGAATATGCAACAATGTAATTTGTAGCAAGAACGCTATACCGAGAGAGAAACTAAGGCATCTTACCTTTTTTTGTCGGGGACAATGATCATGAGAGCTTATTGTGACAAGCTCACATACGAAATGTTTTGCAAGCACTACTCTAAGGAGAGAACACTTAAAAAACCTTCAACACTTAGGGGTGTACTAGCTCTCAATGGTAATCTAAGTATATGCATTATTAAAGGAATGGCGAGTATCTACTCATGCACCTCTAGTAGAACATGCTATCTCTAACATGTCCCATTAATCCGTGAGTAGCGCACTCCAATGAATGAAATTTTGTGATTAAGAACTTTCCCTTCATATGCTTACGAAGGTATATGACCTAGCATTATTCCAGAAACATACGCTTACACACTCACTAAAGATTATTAACATAGATGCGGGAGCAATAGATATTTAAGATTATTTGTTCTATTGGTAGCCTGCATTCCATCTCGATGCAGCCACTTACCTGAAACATCTCGACGCAGCCACTTACCTACAAGATGAGCCACCCTTTGAGAATAATCATGGGATACCAAGATTTCGCTAAATAGGAATCAATTCAATGTACCCATCAACTCTTTTGCAAGTTTTCTACATGGAGCGTACATTATAGTAATCAATGACTATTTAAAAAAGTGAGTACAAATTAAAGGATATGATATGAGCCGCCCATACACCATGACTTGATTTCTATTCGGAAAAATTCTTTACCAATATGATTTACGTCATCGAGACATGGATATACCTCAATCTAGATATTGATTTCACATGATTCCATCATATCCCATGAATGGTTAGAATTTGGAGAATCTAATATTACCACTTCTTGGAGCATGATTCTCATATCCTAAGGTCCTCTTTCAAGTTCGATGACATCAACAACAACATTATCAATTTGTAAATGACCTTGAAGACCCCACCCTTGAATAGCTATATAACAAGGGCTTTGCGCATATATCATCAATCTTTCCCATTCCAATCTTAGGAGTGGTCAAGGGGTAGTGATGTACAAGTGAGTACTTTTCGAATTTCCATTCATATTTTTCTCTTCCTCCTTGTTCTAGTCTTTTTTAGTCTCACTTCTAGACTTATATTCTTGTCTCTTTGTCTCATAGTTTGATATAATTTCTAGTTATAGGTGCATCTAGTTCATCTCATGAAAGGATTTCAATCTAGTTTTATCTTGTTTTGTACCCAGAGTCCATGGTTGTGGGGTTCCAATCCCCCATTGTGGGGTATTTGGTTCGAGTTGTGGGATTTTATGCATCAGTTGTATATTAATATATTCCTTCGCTAATGTTGGTGATCTTGTTATCAGAAGTATTTTTCGAAACTCTTATACAGTAGTGAAAAGGCATGATCTTGTGCTCCCTTGACGTTTATGCAAGCCCACATTCATCATGACAAGGAGCCATGGAGATTATTTGGGAAAACATATTTTCTTCTCTAAAATTTAATCAGCAACAAGTCTAACATATATGAAAAAACCAAGAAACGATTAAAAAACATAATATTGAAGATGTAATGAAAGAGCTTCAAATGAAAATCAAGGAGTTGGAGATCATAGTAAACTAGTATTCATCAAGTCCCCCATGGCAAGTAATATGAAGAAAAATACAAAGTTGAGCATGACTCCTAAATGTAATGGGAGAAGTTAAGAGTTTTAATCATTTTTGAAATAGGTGAATGTATTGAAAATGATATACGAACAATGGTCCAAGAGGATGCTTCTTTACTAGGACTAGGGAAGCTCTATTATCTATTCCTATTGTTTCATGGTTTTGACATACTAGTCTGAATGATATGGATACTTTATATAATTTGAAGGCCTTTGTTGGAGAGTGGACAAATTCTTTTACAAATGCATTTTTTTCACGTACATCAAGACAAATCTAAAGAAGATACATCAAGTAAGTATACGTGATTCTATCTATCTATCACAATTCAAACAAATTGTTTGTGTTTTTACATAGCATGTGGATAAATTTGTCAAAGGATTTCGTTGGGGCATACATGACGATGTTAAAAGAATCATACTAATCATGTATTAGGTAAATAATTTCAATGAATTCATGGATCAAGAGATTGAGTGTGGCAATATGTTGTTTGAGAGAAAGGATGAGAAGAAGATGAGCTCAATATCGAGAATCCAAGTCTACCTGAGTTCCTAAGCAACATATGCTAAAAGAGTCTCAACCAAAACCCATGCAGTTGAATACCATCACAATCAAGAAATTTGAAACAAAGGACCTAAAACAAGACAAAGGGAATATTATATGCTTTTAATGTGAAGATAATGATTGAGAGAATTTGGAGAAGCTTGTATGA